>MU004306.1:0-332615 GCA_010405375.1 Lophiostoma macrostomum CBS 122681
CTTAGTATACTTTAGAAGACTTTATAGATAGCTATAGCGCGTTATAGAGTTAAATTTATATCTTATTTAAGAGCCTAGAGTGCAAGCTATATATACGCTTCTTTTAAGTCTAGTATAGTTTATCGTTATTAAGGCATCGCATTTAACAGTGAGTTACTGTGAATTTTGGTGGGGTCTTGGCAGAGTGTCCAGCTCGCCCGTGAGGTACGTTAATCGCGTATAGAGGTAGTTGGTAAGGGCTTGGCAGAGCCCGGCCACTCGCCCGTGCCGGCCACTCGCCCATGGAGTACGTTAGCCTAGTAAGAGAGGTATATTTATACTATTTATACCTTACTAATTACCTAACAGGCAAGATCGAAAGCATATAATACTATTAAGAGTCGCGGATTGAGATACGGACGTCAAGTTGACGAGCCCATAATCATTATGCTACTCGCCACGAGCTCAGTATTCCTCGAACCCGGAAAGGCTGCTATTGTTGTCCCTCTTGAAACAATTGACTGTGGGAAACTTCGAACACAAAGCATCACCAGTCCAGAACAGAGAGATATGGTTGATTTGCAAGTTGGCGTTCCGCTCATCTTGTCCACTTGCAGATTACTACAGTACGCACAACACTTCTTTTGGGCAATAACGTTTGAAGTGAAGCCTATGAAACATGGAGGACTGATCACGCATCTCCATGCGCAAAGCGATCCCCCCGAACTCATATCTAGTTCATCACAGGCACATGACACATCGCTTATTTTATGGGAACGATGGAGTCCTATGAGGGAGATTACCGGTTATGAGGCAATATGTGCGACCTTTCTTGCGCCATCACCGACAATCACAGAACACCGTTTACTACGACGCCGGCTTGACAGTTCTGGCAGCAGGTCATATAGTACAAAATACCGCATTCAACGCATTGGAGAGCCCGATATATGGTACACCTCAGGCAAAGTTGTGACAGAGCTTGGACAGGAAATAGTTGACGCCTACTATTAACGACTGACCGAACATCGCGTACGGCCAAGCCCAAGGCCCATGTTGGAGACATCACCGAAGCAGAGTCTAAGGAAGATTGTGTCAAGGGCTTGCGATCTGTGAATGAATCCAAAGTCAAGGTGCGACAACGGTCAACCATGCCAGCAATGCAGGAAGCAGGGAACACAATGTATCTTCACGCGCAAACGGGAACGACCTACAGAGAGCATCGATGCAGAGGGAAAGAATGAAACACTCGCATTAAGCGAACAACAGTATAAGGATACGCTTGCTGCAGTTCCCAGTATGTATCTAGCCACCTTATTTACAATCATCATGCCGCCCGAACAGACCAAGCCATCTAGCTCTGTAGACTCGAAAGGACACAGCGACCAAGGATATAGTGACCAAGGCCAGAACAAGTAAGGCACGGAGGGCGGCTCTTCACTTTCGTGCCTCAGCCAACCTTCTAGCGATGCCACCCAAAAGCGTTTTGGAGATTGAACTAAAACTCCTCGTTCTCAATGTCAAATCCTCCTCGGCTGTGTTCCGCCACCTTCTTCATCCGGGTCCTGAAAGGGTATCAGAACCGGTGGAGGTCGAAAAGGAGACGGTGGAGGTGAAGGGCTAGATCGACTCGACTCAGACGTAGGTGGAGTAAGGGTTTGAGGTGGGGTGCGAGGTGGACATGAATGAAGAGATGCTTCACACCTTTCGCAACAGTCGTCGAGCTGCCTTAAGAGAGATCGACATGTGCAGTCGTTCCCTAGCTCCTTAATCGAACCACAATAATGAAACGTTCGTGTATGAGAGCATATATCATGTCCCGCAGTGCATGAGGAAAAGATTGATGATCAAGGGTGGCGACATCTGAAACATAGTCTCGATAACATTGGTAGCATTCGTTGGCGTCAATCATCCGACACTCACCCCAATTACGAGGCCTCGTCGTGGCTGACAGCTACGACAGAGCGTATCTGCTCGTACCCCGGACCTTCTTTCCATATCGATAAAAGACATACGGAAACCTGCATTGACGCATCGTTAGCTCTCCCGGTCTTCTGCAGCTGGGCTTGGACAGTTTTTTTTTTTTGGTTTCCTTACGGCGCCATGGCCAGCGTCAGAAACGCCAGTAGAGAGCTCGCCTAGGGATATCCCAGCGCTGTTGTGGCACATGAGTGACAATGGTCAGCCTGCTGTATCTGCTTGTTGATGTCGAGCGGAATTGAACATGGGTCGCACACCTTGATACATCTGATTTCCAAACAGCGGAAAGGCTGCGGCAAAGACGCTCCTCGCAAAGCTGTTTGCGGCGAGGGCGCTTGCCGCATACAGAGGATACTGTCTCGGTATCAGCTGGCCGATCTGGCGGAGATATCTTCCATGGCGAGGCGATGCTCTCGCCCTTCCGAAGTAAGACTTACGCAGTTGACAAGAAATGTAAAGATGCCTGAGTAGACCAGAATTATTCTACATCATTCTTAATCGTCAGCACGGGACTGTTCTTTCCTTTGTTAGAGTACCGTCCCTTCCACTTACCCCATGCCAAAGAGCCCAGAAAACAAAATTGGAGCTTACAGCCATCGAAGAGCGCCATTGGAAAGAGTCTCAAGGTGATCAGAAAGTCGTACCGATTCAAGGGACCTGCATTGGCGATACGTCAACAACAGTCTCTCATCCGCAACGCGGAACTTTTTCTTTGCTGCTTACCCATGGAAATGTCGTCCAACCGAAGCCTGCAAGCCATATGTCAGTATCCGCGTTCGCCATCATGTGAGTGGCTTCAAAGCCGAGGGTACGACATTGCTCACCAAAAAGGCTGACGGGAACAAGGAAGGAACCCAATATGGTTGGCGGCAACCGAAATTCTGGTTCGGATGCTCCCTTCTGATCCGTTCGGGCCACATACTGTCGGAGAAGCCGCCTGTAGTTACGTGCCCACAAAGGGTCTGTCAAGACGCCGATGATCATACCAACGAGAATTCCGAGAAACGACGTGCCCGTCTGCCAGAGGGTGAAGCCATAAGTGTTCTCGAACACGAGCGGGAATGCACCAAAGAACAGGTACAGAACCCCAAGCAGAATGACAGAGAGCGTGCAGAGGCATAGACACTGTTGTTTCCAGGCACATCTTAGCCTGCGTGACATCTTGTGTATGCTCTTGGTACATGACATCAACATACCATTGGTTCAAGGAGCAGTCATTGGAAAGGTCTGATACATGACCACATGACGGTCTTCGATATGGAGCTGTCGAGCTTATCTATCGGGGCTGTCCATGCTCCATTGCCGGTTTCCTTTCGCAGACGCTCTGCCTTTCGGCGCAGTAGGACAGGAGGGTACGTCTCTGGCACGAGGAGCGTGATCATGGCGAGTTGCACTGCTGTCCAGATCAGAAGCACGTAGAAAGTCCAACGCCTGTGTAACTGTCAGAGAGGCGAACCAGGTGCGAGTCCGCCGGGCACGACATACCAGGTCGTGCATTGATTTATGAACCCTCCTATCAACGGCCCAATTTCAGGTCTGGATGGTGCACAGCCGTCAGCGGCAGATCGGATCCTTAACAAAGAAAATCACCTCACCCCAGAAACGGCGAGGCCGAGTAAACCATCATTGGCGCCGTGAGCTCGTGGTTCACAAACATGTCTGTGAACAGCCATCAGCCGTGATGCTCGTGCACCATTTGGCCTAGAGCCTTGCTCTGCAGCGTTACATGACAGACCTCGTATCGTACCGCCTGCAACAGATAAGAATGCGGCTCCAGCTAAATCGTCAAGAAAACGACAAACAAGCATTGTAGCCGCATTGTGCGCAACGGCACACGGAATCAGCCAGATGAAGAAGAAGATGAGCGAGCCAATGTAGATTGGACGCCGTCCGTAGAACTACTGTTCGCTCATCCTCTGTTCCATTTTCCTATGATGCTCGTTCGAGCGCTTACCTCTGATAGCGGACTCAGAACCATGGGCCCGGTGCCTGGACGTATGCATTAGCTATATCAAGTCCGGAACAGCATTTTGGAAGTTGCCGCTACGTACCAAGCCCGAAAACAAAAAGGGAAAGTCCCAAGGTTGCGACTTCCCTCGAGATATGGAACTCTGGTATAAGTTGGCCGTATGTAGACGTGTATATGGAAGAAACATTTGTGCTGATAGGGACATACATATCGGCGATGTCATTTCCATCTCGATATCCCTACACATGCCGCTGTACATGCCATCATCAACAGAGCATGTCATATCAATACTCACACGCATAGAGACGACGATCCGACGATGAATGTGATCGTCCATTTCCGCGCCTTGCTCAGTGACTGTCTTGGATGCAGCGCATCGTTTTCTTCCCAATCCACTTCCCACGGGTCATGAGGAGGGTCTGTTTCAGCCTCCTTTGTCTGAGAGGCGCCATCTGGGTCAGGATCTCCACGCGCCGCAGCAGTCTCGGCTGAACTGTCAAAGCCCATCTCCGCATCATGTTTTCCCAGCTCTTTGTCTTTGGCGTCCATCGCTGTACCTGCCGCCACTGCTGAAGATGACATTGTAATCAGCTTTTTGATTGAGAGTATCAAAACAGAGCATGGCCGTCATCGAATATGACTGTGACGAACGGACGACGGAGTGTTCGGAATTGTTGCGATGTGTTGCAATGACTGACATCTGGATCTCATCCGACCACGTCATGACGCCAAGCTGACCAAAACACGCCAAGCCAACTGACCCACTTATTTTTCGTCATTTCACCTCCATCGCACTTTACCAACTTAACTTCTTCAATCCACAATCCTTCGATCCGCAATCCTTCAATCCACAATCCTTCGATCCACAATCCTTCGATCCACAATCCTTCAACCCACAATCTACAGCATATTGTTAGCTCCGGTGAGAACTCGGGTCTTGGCGGTTACACAGCGAATTCTCCCGAATATCTTCTGAGGTAAGCTCTTATTCGTTGATTACCTGTGTAAAAAGCAACTGGAGAGGAACTGCGGACTCGCTCAAAACTCGGATTCTCACCGGAGCTGGCAACATGCTGTATTAATAATGCATCCAACGTAAGCCTCTCGCAGCGTGCAGCATCACCTTCCAGAAGAGTCAAGCACATCCTCAAACATCACGGGCCGGGCCTTAACCTTATCTACATCTACCGTTATGCTAGCGCGTCCAGCTGCCCCTTGGGCCACGTTTTTCCAAAATAGTCAAGTACAACCTTACACACTACGGGCCGGGCCTTAAGCTTATCTCCACCCACCACCTTGCTAACGCGTCCAGCTGCACCTAGGACCGCCTTTCCCCAAAATAGTTAAGCACATTTTTAAACATCACGGGCCGGGCCTCAACCTTATCTACACCTACCGCCTTGCCAACGCGTTCAGCTACACGGAGCTTGTGCATTATCACGCCCCATTTGCAAACCTAATCCAAAGCATTGCTGATCTGGCTAGTGGTCGTCTCGAAGGTCAGCCATCGGGGAAAATCGACCCGAATTGTTCCGCACCGCCGCCCGAATTGCAATTCGCAAACACATGCAGACGTGGAATGCTATCGTCACCTGTTGATTTGAAATCGCAATCCTGCAACGCGCGGTCCTGACCGCCTCTGTTCCTCCGCGCGACACAACACGATCCTACGGCGATGAAAGCTGCGCGCCCATTATCGCCTTCGTTGGGCATTTCGCCCATGCCCCCTACATCGCAACAATCCTCTTTCCGCTCTTTCAAAAGGCACGGCCAGACCTGATCTGCCGCCTGATTGGAAGCGCCGTAGGCGATGCCATCCACAAACGGCAGATTACCGGGCATGTCGCCGATCTTGATGCGGCATTGTCCAACGTCGATGTCTGCATCGCCCCCTTGCGCTTCGGTGCTGACCTCAATGGTAAAATCCTGCATGAAGCCTGTGCGCTTCTGCAAACACTGTATAGCGTAACCACCATCCGCGCCGTCCCGCTACCACGTGCTTTTGGTGCTCGTGGGATGGGTCGTTATCTTATGAGCGTTGGATGAGCATTGGATGGAGGCTGATGAGCCGTTGATGGAAGCGAGATAAGCCTCCGACGATGATCTATCTTGGATGGTCAGATAACGAACCATCCTGGGATTACACGAAACCCGTAAGGATCCCGCGTTTTAGGCCAAACGTACCCCTGCACTATACAGTAGAACTCCACTATAAGCACAGAGCTTTTGCACGCGCCGTAGTGCTTATTCTCGATAACTGTGCTTAAGTTTTCGCTTTTCAAAGCAGTATGTTGCGAGATTGGTGCTTATCCTAATAACTTTAATTGCCTAATTGAGCCAGTGATTTGCCTAAAGAGGCTAGCGTTAGTGTGGTGCTTATAGACATGACGTGCTTATAATGGAGTTTTACTGTAGTACAGATCAGTGTTGCTAGCTGACCTTACCGGCTTTCTGCAGGCCTCCTGCCGAGCAATTACCAAGCATCTGTTATTGACGCAAAATGGCTTGAAATCACATAAGTGGACACGCTCGATATCCCGCGTTTTTGGCCCCTGGGAAGACATACCCCTGCACTATAGTACAGATTAGTCTTGCTCGCTGGCCTTATCGGCTTTCTGCAGAGGAACATACTGTTGCATGTGTTGCGATGCTAGCTGTTGATGCGGCACGCAAGAAGACAGCGGTGTGCTCAGCTGCCTGAGGTCACCCGTGCCTGAGGCACCAAACCTAGATACTACAAATAGCTCGACCACTTGCATGCATTGTGAAACCAAACACATACTAACTTCGAAGACGCTAGACGAATCATATTCATTCAGGCAAAAGACCGGGATTATACTTGGTATAAATTAAACCAACCAATAGAGATCTTCTTTCACCCCACCAAGGACGGTTTCTAGGATGATCACCCCACAAAACAATGTGCCTGACAGCCAGGCCTTCACGCTTAAGCCCGTTGGATTTTTTCCGGGCTTGGGCAGCCGCTCTGCCTATCGCACGCTCGAATGCGACCTCTCCCTGAGCGACGCGCCTGATATCCGCGATGCCTATACACAAGGCGCCGCCGCCATCGGCCTCGAGGCGAAGCAGATGGTCCTGACGCCGGCCAATCTGCCAGCGGATCGTATCGAGCGTCAGGCATTTCTGGGCGCAGCGCTGCTGGTGCATGGCATAGTGCTCCAGCGCCATCTCGACCGCGAAGCCGCGCGCGCAGGCACGCAGATCCGCTTTGCCGCATTCACGGGCGAGAGCTTCGGGATCATTACCGCAGCCGTTGCGGCTGAGGCGCTGTCGATCGCGCACGGCACGAAACTCGCCTATGCACTGGCACCGTTTATTCTCGTCGGGGCCGAGGGCGCGCAGGGCCTCTCGCCCCTGCAGGCACGCATTGCGTCTGTTCTCGCGCAAAGCGGTGTGAGGCAGCCGCTCGTGGCTGAGCCAGCACATGTCGTCAGCCTTTCAGGCCGGCCGGACGCGCTCCAGAACGCGCTCGCAGCCCTGAAGGACACCTACAGCGCGCAGGACGTGGAAGTGCACAAGGTGTACGCCGATCACCAGGCAAACCTGTATGTGCGCATGGGCATCCGGGAAAGCTTCGGTCTGTTCATGGCCAATTTCCCTGAACTCGCCGTGCAGGAGCTGAAAGAACCGACCGCCTTCATGGCGCATGCGGCCCGCATGGCACCCGTCCGCGAGGCATTCGCCTGCATGATGGACGAGGAGGGCATCGAATTTCGTGACGCCCACACACCGCTGATCTGCAACCACGAGGCCGCAGTTGTTCAGCGAGCCGCCGACATCCGCGAAGCCGTGCTCGCCGTCATCGACCGTGTCATGCAATCCCGCTGGACCGCCGAACGCTGCGAGCATGTCGGAGCCAATCTCGTGCTCGAACTCGGCCAGGGCGACAAATCAATCCGGCTCCTCAACGACAACGGTCTGACCCTGCCTGCAATCGGCTATGCGGGCGCCCTGCATGCAACAGAAGCCTTCGTCGAGGCGGCACGACTGCTGCAGGCATTCGGCGAGACGGCCCGCTCGAACATCCAATCGACAGACCTCACGCCGGACGCGCTGGCACTTTTGCGCCAAATGTTTCACGTGCCCGCGCGCTATCCTGAAGTCGCGAAGTTCCTGCGTCGGGAGTTCGCCAAGACGGGCGCCGCAAGCCAGAGCGACGGTCGCCATCCCCTTGCCCCGATGGCGCGACGCTTTATCGAGGTCTATCAGCACAGCATTGCCGCAGCAGGCGACCTCGACCTGGATGCTGGCGAGTTGGCACTTCAGGTTCAGGCCAAGAAGACGGTCGTGGGCGACAGCCACACGCTCGGTCGCGTGAATACCGAGATCAAGGTGCTGCGTGCGGACGGCACGATTGTCCACCGCATTTCCAACGCCCGATGGAGCCCCGAGGCGCTGGTGTTCTATTGCAGCAGGCTTGAGGATCGCCCGGCCGTGGAGCTGATCCATGCAGGCCGGCGCATGGCCGAACACAGGCCTGAAGTTGCGTCACTCTATCGCGCCTCGTCAGCCTTTCTGCCCTTCGACCTGCAGACCGACACCCTGCAGATGCCCTCAGGCATGCTGCAGCCCCACGCGATCGCCGCTCTGCAGATCCTGCATCAGCTCGCCATGCTGACACTGCTGCGCCAGGAGCGGCCCGCAATCTTCACGTCGCACGAGTATTACGCAGCCGGCGACCTCTTGGGGTGGTGCGTCGCTCTGGCCGCCACCAGCGCCTTGAGCGCACGTGATGCGGTTGCCCTCTATGCGACCCGTTTGGAGAAAACGGATGTCGCGGACCCTGTCGATGCGATCCTCGATCGCCTCCGCGAGTCCACGGCCCCCATTGTCGCGGTCAGTGGCGTTCCCCTCATCACCGTGAAGGATGTCGCGCGCGAGACACGTGCCCTGTTCCGCCGGGCCGCTTTCGACGCACGCCGCCACAACCTGCGCCTAAACGGGGACGTGCAGATCGTGTGCCTAGCATCCAGCCCCGCGCATGAGACATTCGACACGGCGCCCTTCGCCAGCGAGGTCACGCTTATCGCAACCCCCACGGACATCGCAAGGCGTGGGCATAATCCGGCGCTGGAAGCTCTGGAACATGGCTGCATGTCCTCGCTGACGGGCGATAATCAGCGCGTCCTGCAGTTTGCGCAGGGGCGTAAGATCCTGAGCAGCACCGTCTTTTCCTACATAAAGCTGGGCGAACAGGTGCTCGGCTTCGGCAAGGGCGGCAGTGAGTCCATGACAATATTCGTGACCCGGGATTACCATCATGCCTCTTGATACTAGCAAGCCCATCATCGTCCGCAAAATCCTGAGCGAGGCCCTGATCGCAGTCGGCTGGAACCTAGATGGCGAGGGCGTCATGCTCCCGCCCTTCGTCAAGGCCAAGCGTCAGGCAGAATTCCTGAAAGCCCTCCCGGACCCGGCACGCCGGTATTTCCCCGAGGTGTTCGACATTCTGGAGCGCGAGATTCCCGTCCCCCCGCATCAGCGGCAGGGCGGGCAGCGCGACAGCTTCAAGGAACTCATCTACGAAATGAGTTTTGTACCGGGCGAGGAAGTCAGCCGCTATGTGGAGCGATGCAGCCCGCCGCCTGCAATCGTCTCGCGTATCTATGAACAGATCGCGCTCGTCCTGGCGCGCGATGTCCATAGCCTTCGCCGCGCCCCGGCACCGGGCCAGACACTGGAGACCTCGTATTTCCACAAGATCGAGGCACGGCTGGCACTCTGCAGGGGCACCGCCCCCCTGACGTTCGGCCCCAGTTTGCTCGATACGGACCACATCGTCATCAACGGCGTGCAGTATCGCAATGTCGGCACCTTGCTCAAAGCTTTTCGGGAGCATCCCGCCTATTGCGAGATTCTGGAGCCACGCTTCCATGCGCTCGTCATGGGGGACACCAACACCGAAAACATCAAGATCAACAATCTTGGCCCCTTGCAGCACGCACAAACCTTGATCGAAAGCGGTGCCGCGCAATCCGAGATTGATGCAGCACTCGATGCCATAACTGCGATTTCGATCGACCTGCGCTTCTTCGACCCGCGCGCCATCGGCTTTGCAAGCGAGGGTGCCGAGACACGTGACGACCCGATGTATGACAATAAGCCGTGGCACAACTCGCTCGGCCATTACGACGAAATGCACCATGAGCGTTTCGAACTCGCCGTTCGTACCGGACCGAATGAGACACCCGATATCCAGATCACCTACGAGCCGAACAACCCCTATGCCCGCGCCTATTGCGTGGAGGACTTGACGGAACGCGGCATTGATATCGCAAGCCAGCCCGGCGGTGTGGGCATGGAGCATTATTTCGCGCCGGTAATGCGCAAACTATACGACATGGACAACCCGAACTCGCCCCGTATCGCCGAAGACCCGCACTGGCTGGTGCGGTTCGTCTTTATGATGGGTTCACATTTTACAGCCATGCCGCCGTTTCATTTTCAGACCGAACTCGGCGGCGCGTTGATCGATTCGGTGCTGGTCCAGCGACGCCCGGTCGCAATTTTTTGCGAAGGCATCCGCTGGCTGAATTGGGCCCTGCAGATGCTGGAAGGCACACGACATTCGTTTCTGGGCATCGAAGTTCCGGCAGCATCGGTCCCGCATCAGCCCCATTACGGTAACGGATTACCAGACCAAGGATCTCGACAAATGGCGATATCGCCCAATCCTGCCTTTTCCCGCATCGGCATGGCCGCTATGGCCCCGGAATCGCGCGTCATCTGCACGCCCTGGAGCCGTATGGTGCGGGGCCTGGCCCTCGGCCAGTACCCGGTCGGCTATGATGATGCCATTGCCGGGATCATCACCCAGGCACGCGATATCCTGACCGAACAGGTCACGAAGCCCACGGGCTACCTGCGTTTTGCGCTCCAGCTTGCTGAACTGGGGATCGCGCTGAACCGGCCGGGCGCGCGCGTCACACAGGACGAATTGCAGACCCGCGCAACCGGGCTGATGGATGCCCTCCTCGCTGAAACAAACCCCTATTACGCAGCCGTCGGCGGGGGCATCCTGTTTGACGCATTCGCGAAATTCCGGCTCGACATATCCCTGCTCGTGAACAGCACGCGCGATTTCGCAGCCGAGATGCTGGACGTGATCGACCGCATCCAGCCAGACCAGATCAAGGACGAAAACGCGGGGAACCACGGCGAATACGAGAAGCTCTTCGCCTACACCTCGATTTTTCTAGGGATCGGGCAGGCAGGCCTGACCAACAGGCTGACCAGCGGCCCACGCAATTACGTGCGCGAGGCCCTGCGCCTCATCCAGACCGTCCCCTCCCCGTTCTTCAAGGGCCGCGGGTGTTCGATGCTGTTTTCCGTTCTCTCCGCCATCGGGTTGGACGGCATGATTTTCGACGACGGGCACGACTTCATGAAGGAGGTGCTGGAATACGTCGACCGTGATGACAGCATCGACTTCCCCTTACGTTTCCCGCAGCCCATCACGCGCGCCTACGTGAAGATCTACCCGCGTATCACGATGCTGAACGCAATTGCTATCTCGGGGCGACATGAATACGCCAGCATGGGGCATGACCGGGTCGCAGAACTCAAGCCGCTCTGGGCTGAGCTGGAGCCGGCGGAGAAGATGCACCAGAGTCTGTATTATCTCATCGCCCTGCACAATCTCGGTCGCACCGAACAGGAAATCGGCAGTGTCCATGTGTTGATGGATGAACTGCTCGGCTATCTGGATGTTGTGGATCCGGGCGCCAATTTCTTCCTCAACGGCCTCAGCCACGCCTACATCGTCGAATCTGCCATGCTGACCGGGCGTCTGGGCGATATACCGCTGCAGGAGATTGATCGCATCGCCGGTTGCCTCAAGCGGATGGATGCAACGCCGATCGACCGGGCAAGCCGCGCCTATCCGTTCAGCTACAACCTCAACGCACTCGGCGAAATCGGCGCGGCTGGCGCGTTAATGTCCCCCAATCCCGTTTACGGCGGTGTTTCTGCCTTCTCATGGCTGGTCGGGCAATTTTCGCCAGATGGCCAGACCGAGGGCAGCCGCCTGTTGATGCTGGGCAATGCGTTGATGGGTCTGGGCTTACGTCTTCGCCCCAAAGAACAGTCATCAACCCCGATGTTTGATGATTTCGCCAGGCGCCGTGGATGGAAGATCGAGGCCTGAATTTTTTCTTTAGCTTATAATAGAATCTTGTTTTAATAGATAACTAAGTAGAGTAGAGTAGGTTATATATTAGATAGCTAGAGTAGGTTAAGTAACTATACCTATATAGGTCCCGTTCCCTTATATTCCTAGGAATTTCAATTACTTTGGGTTCCTAAAGGTGTTATAAGGGAGAAACCTCCATGCCACCTAGTACTTACGTCTAAAAAGGTAATGCACGAAGTAAGCGGACCCTATAGACATCTTGGGCCAATCGTTGCCTCCTTGAAACGTCCTATCACAGAGCCCTAGTACCATTGGTGGCACAATGTACTTGTCCTCCTTCCCAGCTTCCTTCTCACAATGTTAGTAGATCTCGGATTCTTCGATGATGTGGTGATGGAGGACCCAACCAGCCCAGGAGACTACGAAGAAATGGAAGTCCCTGGCATCCTCGTTCAAGATATACAACGCCTGGAGGTAAATGGCGTTCAGCCCGCGAAGCATGGAGTTATGTGCGAAGGCCATCTCGCTGGCGATGTAGTGTGCAGGATGATCACCATTCTAGTATGTGAGAAAGACAGCACTTGTATATATGATGCACTTACCGTCTCTTAAGTTGCCGACGGCCTTTCAATCAATGAGTACGGTCCGTCGACCCAAAGCTTCTTTGAGAAAGCCATGTAGAGAAGGAGCAGGAGTACTTCAGTCACGAAAGGCGAGCCGGCTTGCAATCTGCTCTCGTGAACCCAACTCAACGAGCATAGAAGTATGTGCCAGAGTGAAGAGGGATCAGATTGAAGAGCATGTAGAATGGTGAGGGGACGTGGTATGACCAAAGCGTACACAACCGCAAGAAACGCTAAGAGCGGCGTACTCTCGGAATAGAAACAAGAGGCGCGATCTGATTGTCGGTGTTCATTTTGGACCAGCTGCAAGTGGACCCAAGCGTACATAAGTGCCCAGGCACGAGCCACTCCGTCGGAAGTGTTGGCTCGAGGGTGTCTCGCTCTACTTGCAGTCAACACATATATTGTGGCAGCATTGCAGTATATGTGGTTGGGGTGCAGGGCGTTTGGGGCCGGGGGCCCTGCGAAGTAGCTTGCGACACAGTTGGCGAACGTATTGACGTTTTCGATTGGAACTTAGAAACACCGGTCCATTGGTATCTTGACCGGCTGATGTGCGTGGATATTGCGACGCAGTGAACAACAAGGCCTTTGATTGCTGTACCGGACTCCGGCAAGGGTCTTCCAACACTACGGTTCTGATTCTCCCTAAACAGGGAAGTATTGACTTCTCTAAAAATTAAAAGGTACACTAATTATTTATTAGTGTGATAGGGTAAGTAGGGTAGTGTATATCGGAGCCGATGCACCTTGTGGATTTGCTCCTGTCAGGTCGACGACTGGTTGTGCTCCGAGGCGTACGGTAGCTGTTATGTCATCGACCCTCACAGGCTGAGTATACACTGTCACTAGGTATCAGGTTCTCAAAGTCCACAGACGAGTTGTCTTGGTTCTTGTAAACATTTACATGCTATCAGGAGTGAGGCACAGAAGGACAAAGGGAATTATGTTGGCTGCTATCCTAGGTTACACTGGGTACCTTTGACCGAGATCCCCTGGGGTCCCAATAGAGTGGTGATCCGGCTTCGTCTCCCCACCAGAGCGACCTTGCCAACTCTTCCCGAATCTGGTGTAGCCCAAGTTGGTTGAGGTTGTCGGGCGCTGGAGAGATAGAACACGTTGTTACTACTGAGAGTATTAGTGAATATTCGTCTTGTGCTACAACACGGAAAGGTATGTCGGAAACAATGAGGAATACGCCTACCAAGACAAGCTCAAATGGCCGTGAACATGCCAACTAGCACCATGACGAACAGAGCCAGTCTAGCAGTTGATGAATTTCGCAATCTGTCAGCAGTTGAGCGAAAGCCGCAGATACTTATAACATGAGCATCTGCATGCATGCAATTCATAATCGTAGTAAGGTCGGCCTTGCTTGCGTTGCAGTACACGTAGCAGCCCGTTCCTGGGGTCGTGAAGTCTACCCCATCGTATGGAGCGATCGGAGTCCCACAACAGGCGCCTAGAGTAGCAGAATTGTTGGCGGAGCTTCCTGTCGCACAGAACGGGTGGGGTGCGGTGGTAGTGCCATCAGGGATCGAATTCCAGTCGCAGATGGAGGTGTTATACCTATATTTTTATATAGTATTAGCCGGTGCTCAAGAGGAAAGGCGCAGGAGCGTCTTGGCCACGACGTCAGAACAACGTCGCAGTAATGACTGAAGGAGCCCTTCGACGCTCGCAATAGCTTGAGAGTCATGAAGGAATATGACGCACATGCCTTCGAGACGCCCCCTTGAAAGTCTATTATGTATCCGTGGTAGCGTAAAGTCGTCCGGGGTGTGGAGGAGTGGGCAAAGTGGGAATCTGAGGAGTCGATCGAGTGGTCGATGCCGCACGACGAGGTTTGTTGTGTTGACGGTCCCGCTTAGCTTGGCCAGGTGTTGCTTACACGCGCATGGTTTGCGTGTCGCGTGTGCCGTCACACCGCGCATGCTTTCACCCACTTTGGAACATGCTGGCGCCCTCGTCCGAGCTAGTTTGTCTACGCTACATTGCCATAGAGTTTTGCGCATTGTGAAGATTCGTTTAAAATAAAAAGAAGATCCACGTCACAAGGTGCACGATCGGTGAGTAAGATTGATTGAGAAGGAGGGATGGAGTGACATTGAGGAATACTTGGGAGCGAGAGTCATACTCGATCGCCCGTCCAAAGCCTATGGCGGCTCGTGGCTTGTTTTGCAGGCATCGACAAAGGAAAGAAAGCCAGAGGAGATGCAGCCGCCTTGTAGAGCTGCCAGCGCCGTCGCTCAAGATATGTCGTAGGGTATCGTCCGTAAAGAAAACGTATGTGGCATCGCTGAAGTAGAAGTTGTAGCCGTGACTGATGCACGTGAAATGGGCTGGCGTAAGTGTATGTAGGGGCAAGTGCGTCGTTACCTCTGCGTAGCTAGAGATACTTCAACGCTCCTAATTAGGCCTCCGATAGGGACAGCCAAGTGCGACCCTTTCATTATTGCGACAAATCGGTCATGCCATGGGGAGTATCAACCGGAAAAGTGGTGCTAGGGCTGACATGCTGCGAGCTCTCCGGTGAGGTGTTCTGGCTGCTTTCCGGCGACGGGGTTACGCTCTTCGATACGATGTATAGCTCAGGATAGGCGTTGAAAAGCAGTCTCTTCCAGTACGCTGTGGAAGGGAGACCTACGTTGGCGAGAGACGACTTGAGCGTGGGCTTTTCCGAGTATCTTTTCAGGTCCTCGGGCATCAGCAGGTCTTCGGTGCGGATTTCTAGTCTGCTGTTGCCGCGGGGAATCTTCTTCTTCGTGACGCGTAGGAAGGGGAGGTTTGGGTCTGCAGAGGAGGCCGCTCGCTGGTTAGCGATGCACACGAACAGAAGGCCTGCGGACGGTGGCTCAGCAACCCTCCGACTTACCAGAATCGAGCGCCTTGCACAAGTCATGCTGCGACGACACGTCCAGGCTCTTGCAGCCGGAGCGGTATTTGTAGACGAGTATGTTGGACGTATTGTCCTCGTCGAGACTAAAGAGAGAGCTGGCCTTGCTCGAACTCGACGACGTGCTGTTCCAGGTGTCTGCCATGTTCATCGGGAATTCCAGCCCTTTCGCGAGCGAAGGCTGAGACGAAGTTACGTGGGGGCGTGCGGTCGGAGGGTATGGGCGCGATGGTCGTGGGCCACAAACGTGTTCGAGGTCTTTGTATGAAGGTTGGAGCGAGGCAGGGCACGTCTGGTGATGGGTGATGAGCGTGTGGGGAGTCGAGAGCCAGGTGGAGTGACGGCTGGGGCATCAAAGAGAGGGCCTTGGCTTTGGGCAACGCTGCGTCAGAGATGCGCCGCAAGGTGGCTGAGGATAGGCCGATCTCCATGCAAGTTCGGATGCGGCCGATGGGAGGGGTTGATTGGATGCGGGCATTCACAGCAGGTTAGGCAATACTATCTTCACCTGCAGGAAATCCTACTGCGCCGTAGTGAATTATTGTTGCCCAGTTATCTCACAGCATGCATGCATGACCTGGTTTGCATTGAGGAACACGCACACCAGCAAGTACAGACCAAGTTGATATACAGTCTACTCCACGGGTGCTGTAGAGTACCTGGTACGACGCTGCAAACGATTTCTTACTTGGGACCAACCTCAGTGTAACAAAGAGCCACCTGGACACTGTGACACAAGCACATGATTGCTGACTTGCTCGCTCGCACCATCGTCAGGCGGCATCTTCCAGGCTGGCCATGTTTGCTTGACCGCAGGCCAACCCTGCCACCTCAGGCTCAAGGCTCTCCGGCAACCTACCATCAGAATGTCAAATGATTTCCGTGTGCCAGCAACAAGTAGTCTCCCCCCAGTCGAAGTGTACCGAGAGTTGCCGGGCAGGGCTGACCTGTGCCTGTTGCCTCTACCCTGATGGTAGCCAGTATTCAAAGTGACTCATGTGTCTCTTGACCTGCCGTATTTTCTGCTCGCAAATAAGCGTCCTGTTGCTTCGTCATGGTCGTACAGAGGGTAAACTGCCCCAAAGGATCTCTGAAGCGGAGGATCCGCTGGCGGGATGATCTCATCACCCCGACATGTACCGTCGCTCCTGCCATCTCTTCAAACTGACCAAAACCCCAGGTCTGGAGGTCATCCACGGATGGGGCGCCTGCGAAAAGCAGGGCGGCAGCGGGGCGGAGCATGTCGTACACAATGACAAGATACATATTTCGCCAGGGAGGTCGCGGCCAGCGGTCCAATGAGGATAGAGTTCGCCGCCGAATTTGGCACTTGACTCGTCTCGATGCCCCTGGTTCAGCCACTCCCGTGTCCGCCCACTACACCTCGCCCTCCTCCTCATGAGTCTGCGCGTGAGGCTCTTGCAGGTCCGTCGGCCTTAAGGGTCGCCAGACTATCCCGTAGCCTTGCTCATTCCTCCCTTCCATGCACCTTCCCTTGGAACAGTCTTTACCGTTGCCTGCCATATACATACCGCGTATACTCCACCATCATGTCGGTGCTGCTGCAGCCTCCGACAGACACCCCGACGCGACCACTCAGTATTATGACCACAGGCACCTCGGCCTCATCTGCAGACAAATCGGGTGTTGCTTGGTCGAAGGGAGTGAACGAGGAGAACGCTTGGGAGGATCTCATACTAACTCTAGGTATGTTGCGCGTTTCTTCTTGTTTGCGACGCGCGCCACCAGCGATCCCTGGACACTGCCAACTCGACACCATCCGACATGCTCCTATATAAACGGCTAGAGATCACGGGTGTGGGACGCGGAGAACAGGTCCGTAGCCTCGAGGCGCCGTGCAGGAGCTCCCAGGGCCGACCCTGGATACCCGATCGCCAACTGGACACGGGTCTCAGGAGCGCATAGCTTGCGACTTTCTGCAAGGCTCCTGTAGCTACGGCCGGGTCTGCCAAGTTATCTTTCGGCCATCGAATATCTACAGAGAAGTCAAGAGGCTCCGATAGCCTTTGCGCATGTCTTTCTGGTGTTCCACAATGTCCTATACATAGCTGTGTCTAGCTGCACACTCTACATCATCATCTGGCATCCCGAACACCATGCCACCAGCCGCGAGAAGACCCAATGTCTACCTGACGCTTCGAAAGCGATCGCACCACGACGAAATATAACGAGCACATGCCAAGCAACCCTCTTGGAGCCTGTTGACTTGTTACAGAACGGGTTGCTAACAATCTGTGTATAGATGGCGGAGGTATCCGGGGCTACGCGAGCCTACTCATTCTACAACGTCTCATGCACGAGGTTGCCGCATGCGAGAAACGATTACAAGAACACGAGGGACCAGTGTCAGGCAGCAACCGACAAGCCTTTGACGAAGACGAACTTTTACCTTGCCACTATTTCGATTATATGTATGGAACGAGTACCGGTGGACTTATATCTGTGATGTTGGCTCGGCTTCGCATGTCAGTCCCCCAATGTTTGGAGATCTATCGACAAGTCGGAAACGATCTCTTTGGCCATCGACGCAATCTTCTTCCCTTGGCGACGAAATACCATCATAAACCGTTGGAAAAGGCTGTTCAACGGATAGTACAGGAATACTGCAAGCACCACAATAGCTGCGATGGACATGATTGGCATCCTTGGCTGGTGGAAGACAACACGGGCGCAGATCCAAAAGCAGAAGCAAGTTCCTCTTCAGTAGGCTCAAGCGTGCAGGCTGAGAGGATATGTCAATCTGTGTGTCTTACGGCAACGCACTCGGGGATGATCGATGAAGCCCATCTTCTACGCACGTACGACCACCGTTACGATCCAACTATTACTCCAATATGGGTAACTCCATACAATGAAGGTATAGACAAATTGAGGATATGGGAAGTCACTCGGGCTACCTCTGCCGCACCATTTTTCTTCAAAATGCTGGAAGCGGATTTTGGGGGTCGGCGAGGCAAAGTTGGCTTCAAAGACGGCGGAATCCGCGAGAACAATCCATCCTATGCTGCCTATAGCGAGCACGCTTCTCTCAAGGGTGACGACCACGATCCGGCATTGCTTTTATCCATCGGAACCGGTCGACCTGATACAACTAATGATGGCTTTGCAGCAGCTTGGCCCGGTCCGTTCGGCAAAATTGGCGTCATGAAAAAGTGGTCAGAAAAGATTGCAGTCTTCAAAAACCTCTTGATCAAATATACAGAAGGCGAGGACCGACACAAGATGATGAGGACTATCGCTAAAGGCGAGCATCGGTGGTACAAACGACTGAATGTCAACGAGGGTCTCCAGGACATGAAGCTAGATAATTGGGAAAAGGGTATGTGGATGAATCCTCAAACCAAAGAAAGAAAGCAAGTCCCTGGTGGTAAATCACTGTCAAGAATGGAAACGGCTACATTTGCGTACCTCAACCGGGACAAGGCGGAAAGAGAGGTGCCTCTTCAGGAGTATGCTCCCCCGAAGATAGTGCTACAACAGGTCGCCGAAAGACTTGTGCGACATAGAAGAATGCGGGAGGCGACTAAGGATGACGACCCCAAGAGATGGCAGACACATATGGGTCAATGGCTTACTGGCAGCTTGAGTGAAGAGGAAGACGCTATCGTCACACCTCATGTCGACCGGCGGAAGAGCAAGGATACGCCTAAAAAACCCTTGGTCACTGGAGATCCAAGCACAGGCATCAGCGCGAGGTGAACCTGGGAACATCTGGGGTGTCAGACCAGTTTTTAGAGCAAGAGTACGATGTGTACAGTGCCACGCAATTCATGTTTAGAAGGAGCACAATCCAGCAGAGCCTCCTGGAGCTCATGCCTACAGCGCTGAGGCCCAACAATTACTGGTCAAGCTGCCCGAACCAGCCGCATTGCTTTTGTCGGATTTCCTCGCCTTCGCTCTTCCAGCATTTACAAAGACCTCTGGTCACCGGCTCGGGTGTATGGCGTTCCTGATTACATGTTGCCCATGTCTTTTTGTATCATTCTCCGCACATAAAAAGGTTGCACATTTGTGGCATAATTTACTTCAAGCGTTACATAGCATAGCGAGGCGGCAACATCTGAGTTCATATCGACGGAGGAGCAATCGTTCGGCTTCGGAGTCTACGCTGGTACCGTTACGTTCAACATGTACTATCAATGGTGGAGAGATAGCGTGAATCTGACAATAACCGAGATACCGGTTTCGTACATTGTGTTCGGCATATCAATTTAGAATCTCACGATCTGACAATCTGCGATGATACTTTTCGCAGTGTGTCGCAGTGTGTCCGTGTCCACTTCACTATTCCAGATGCCTTTTCTTACATCGCGCACGGGGTATTCTTCCATTTCCTACCGTGATACAACACCAAATTTTGCTTCACATCCCTCACTGGTCTCTCGCATTCACTGCCCATTGTCCACATAAAAACATCATCAAAACCATCCCCAAATCTTGTAGCACTCTCGCATGACCGACGCTCCTGTCAGCTACCACACAACAGCGTCTTATCCGGAAATTTGAACCTTGTTCAGACGAGTTCGTCACACTTACAGGTCAATACATCATGCCGACCATCTACTTGATCTCATATTCCAGCGATGCAGTCATGAATTGGGCTGGCGAGCCATATAGGCATTATAAAGAAGTGCTCCGCGCAGTCCCCCGCCACGCGCTCCAACTCTCAAGTGTGGCATGCTCGTCCTTTACATATCCCTCTCTCGCGAATGGCCGTCGGCGCCGTGTTCTCGACGCCGTCTTCGGAGAAATTTGTATGCAGGACGTGAATGCGCAGAAGGCAGTCGAAGACGCGGCATCAGAAGCGAGGGAAGCGATGGGTAAGGGCGCTAAAACAATGCTGGTTGAGGTTGAGTGCACAGGAGATGCGATGAGGAGTAGGGCAGTTGCCGAGGTCCTCAAAGAAGAGTTGGAGTCGTTCGGAGTAGATGTTGAGCTAGAGCATATAAGGGGGAAGTAGGTTCGGGGAGAAATTGGGCAGTTTCACAAGACGCTTTTGGGATTTTCCGGTCGATTATTGGTTTGATGTCAGAGACGCAAGAATGGCGTGTTGTGGTGTCTCGCGGATTTGATAATTAGTGTGGACTGGTTCAGTGATGTTCGACGCGCTTTCAACGTTGACATGTTATGGCCACGTATATGGCTTCAATGGATGTTATGGAATGAAGATCGAAGGGGACAATGAAGACCGATGAGGCTTCTTGGCTGCTGATTAGGTAGTACTCTGGGTGTACATTCCCTCATACATACGAGGACTTGCCCCACGTCATGTCATACATCAACAATTTACCCCGCGATCGTAGCTCTCAGTCGGTCAGAGCTCCTTCCCTCTTCCGGATGCATGGGCGACGTCTGCATTTGTCAGTTATGGAGCTCCGACGGCTGATGAATGGGACCTCTCGTAGGCTCATAGTACTTAATGCACACATAGCCGCGTGTTGCATGCAATTCCATCACACCTCACCATGTCCAGTTCAGCATTCCCACCAGTCTCGCTACGCGAAATAGTCCAGGAAGTGGCCGGCCTTCTCAAAGAGCGCAAAGAAACCATCTCGGTGGCAGAAACGGCGGCAGGTGGACTCATATCAGCAACCCTACTCTCCTACCCCGGTGCCTCGGGCTACTACAAAGGCGGATTGACACTTTACACGCTCGAATCCCGAATCGCATTTGCTGGATGGACGCAAGACACGATCAAGTCGTACTCGGGACCTACGCCTGAAATCGTGGCGGGTTTGGCGGAGCATACGCGGAGCAAGTTGGGATCCACGTACACGATCAGTGAGAGCGGGACTGCAGGGCCGACTGGCGGGACGACCAGGAACAGGACGCCCGGGTAAGTGGATGAGAATAAGAGACTCGGAAAGTACATCTGATGTGTGACTGTAGTTACGTGGCTCTGGCCGTGAGTAGTGAGAAGGGGACGGTAACGAGAGAGGTGGAGACAGGGCTGGGCACGGATAGGGAGCAGAATATGGTGAGGTTCGCGGTGGAGGGATTGAAGTTGGTCAGAGATGTCATCAAGGGGGAGGGGAAACTGTAGGGAATAGCGAGCTCGAGCTGCCCAGGTGCCTCCAGTCTTCGAAACCAGGGCAATATGGTGATGGACTTGATCGTACAGTAGAGTCGTGTTCCGAGGTCTGCCGGGGCGCTATCGCTCGGTGACGCACACATGCACAGCGCTCGCTATAGCCCTTCCCTCGCCCCTGTGACGATGACAAAGATGGCACTGGATTGATGCATACGGTGAGAGCACATGCCTGGTGTTGAGTGCTGGGACGAGGCCTTGCGATTCGCCAATGGCTGAGCTGCGAACCCGCTGCTTGGTTCTCTGTGGCAGCGCGCACGTCACAGTGTTACAGTGAGCAGAAGCCGTGCAGCGAGAGTGCTAGCTTTCTGCAGAGTGCGCAACAGAGGCCGAAGATCGCCAACGACACGTGGGCCTTTTCGCGGCTTCTCGTTCGCCAAAGCGGCGGGCGCGCGGACGAGAAGCCGCTGCAGAAATCTGATCTGATGGGAAAGGGCCCAAGCTCCAGCGAATGTCTTGCACACGGCGGGGAGGCTGGAGCTTGCTTCGTCGACCTTCACACTCTGCTCGGTCTCTGTTGCATAGCCAAATCTGCCCTTTATTGCTATAGCATCCCCGACCTTCGCTTTACCCAAGGCTGAGATCAATTGAGAGGTTCATTGGCCGTCTCTGCCCAGCATGAGGTCCGTATATGCACCCCGGCCCATGCCCGCAGGCCCCTCCAATGGCATGTCGTCTCCGGCTAACGGCGTGTCTGCAGGTTCGGGCAGCAGCTCAAGTCGTCGCTCGTCAAGGACTGGATGTTCCATTACATCGACTACGATGGCCTCAAGGACGCCCTCCGTACGCACAAGGCGTGGGACGAGGCCGCCGAGCAGGCTTTCGTCGCGAAGCTCGAGAAGGAGCTGGACAAGGTCTACAGCTTCACGCGCGTCAAGAGCGAGGAGATCATCCGGCGCATTGGCGCGTCTGACAAGGAGGTCAGCGACGTTGTGGCCCGCGCCGACGGCATCGAAGGCTCTGCGCCAGACGCCCCCTCCGAGGACGACTTTGAGCTGCTCGAGGAGGACCTGAGCGACATCATTGCCGACGTGCACGACCTGGCCAAGTTCGCGCAGCTCAACTACACGGGCTTTCAGAAGATCATCAAGAAGCATGATGTGAGTGCATATGTGCCGTGCCCCGCTTGGTGCATGCCCGCGCACTGGGCGACACGCTGATCTTGTCCTGGCGCTGCAGCGGTCTTTTTCGTGGGCGCGCGAGGAGAAGACGTATGCCTACATGGTCGGCGCTGACCCTTACCAGAAAGCCACTCGCTGGGTCCTCAAGCCGGTATTCGCAACTCGCCTGCACCAGAAGCCCTTCTACAAGGACAACTACGACGCCTTTGTGCTGAAGCTGTCGAGGCTCTACGACACCGTGCGGACGCGCGGCAAGCCCGTCAAGGGCGACTCCTCGGCCGGCGGAAAGCAGCAGAACTTTGTCCGCCAAACGACCAAGTATTGGGTCCACCCGGACAACCTCACCGAGCTCAAGCTCATCATCCTGAAGCACCTGCCCGTGCTCGTCTTCACCCCGAGCAAGGAGTTCTCCGTTGATGAGTCTGCCATCACCTCCATCTACTATGACAATACGGATACGTGGGAGCTGTACGAGGGCCGCTTGAAGAAGACGGAAGGCGCCGAGGCGATTCGCATGCGCTGGTACGGCGACATGTCAAGCGAGACCATCTTCGTGGAGCGCAAGACACACAGAGAGGACTGGACGGGAGAAGAGTCTGTCAAGGCTCGCTTCAAGCTCAAGGAGAAGAACATGAATGCGTACCTGCGCGGCGAGCTGACCCCAGAAAAGGTTTTCGAGAAGGATCGCAGAGAGGCTAAGAGACCCGAGAAGGATATTGCAAGTGACGAGCAGCTTGCCAGGGAGATCCAGTATCGTGTCCTGACGCGCAAACTTGTCCCAGTCACGCGATCTTTCTATCATCGCACGGCCTTCCAGCTCCCGGGCGATGCGCGAGTCCGGATATCTCTCGACACGGAGCTTACTATGGTCCGTGAAGACAATCTGGATGGGAAAAAGAGAGCGGGTGACAATTGGCGGCGGATGGACATAGGAGTCGACTACCCTTTCAACCAGCTTCCAGCCGAAGACCTCGAGCGCTTTCCGTATGGTGTCCTGGAAGTGAAGCTCCAGACTCAAGCAGGCCAAGAACCCCCGGACTGGATTCGAGAGCTCACAGCATCTCATCTGGTGGAGGCTGTTCCCAAATTCTCCAAATACATTCACGGCACGGCAACATTGCAACCGGACAGGATCAACCTGTTGCCTTACTGGGCTCCCCAGATGGACGTGGACATCCGCAAACCCGTGAGCCACAAATTCGGCATCGAAAGACCCGGTGCGAGTAACGACATCAGCACCAGCGGCAATCTAGATGACGAGAGCGAGGACGAAGACGTGGCAATGGGTTTGCCTCCTGCCAACAGTCAAGAAGATGATGATCGTCTCAAGAGGCTCCGCGAAGCTAGGGACGCCATGGAGCAAACCGATCTCGACCGCCTTCGCGACTACGGAACCGTCTCTAACGGGAACGGCGAGGCACCGAACGCGCTGGATGTCGAGGAACGAATCGCTGCGCAACCCATTGCTCAGGACGATTACCCACTATACGACTCAGATAGCGAAGATGAGGATGTCGAGGAAGCGAGGCGAGTTGGTGGTTGGCACTATCAGCATGTGCTCGTCAAGCATAAAGCCAAGCAGGTTGGCAACGCATTGGGCAGTTTCCTCTTGTCCATTGTGCCGAGACCACGACCGACCCAAGTTGGTGGTGGCGGGGCCAGTCTGGGCGTGCCGAGCTGGAAACAGCCTGGTGAAATTAAGAAATTCAAAGCACCCAAGGGAAAACGTAGGCCTAATCTTCAATGTTTTTGGAAGTCCTTACTGACTCATTGTGCGTAGGCATACATGTCCCTGTCCGCGTTGAACCTAAGGTCCAACTAGCGACCGAACGTACCTTCCTCTCTTGGCTCGAGTTCTCGATCCTGCTTGGCTCCATTGCTGCTACACTGCTCAACTTTGGTGATGGCCTTGCACTGGCGGCTGCATGGGCCTTCACTATCGTTGCGTGCTTGTCCCTAATTTACTCTGCTTCACTATTCCTTTGGCGTGTCGGCATGATCAGACGTCGAAGAGCGGTTACTTACCATGACAAGTGGGGGCCGTCGCTGCTTTGTCTTGGTTTACTGGCTGCGGTAGTTGTGAGTTTTGGATTCAGGATAGGCAAGGGTGGGTACAACGGGGGCATAAAGGGATGACGGCGCGACAAGCTATGGGTATGATAGTATTCGTTCATGTTTAAAGAGGGGCTGCGAGAGAAGTGAAATCAGTGGAGGAAAAGCTAGACGCTGTTCTGTCTGCATGCTCTGCTATGGGTACAGATTGTAGCATTATAATTTGCTCCGAATGCACATAATCAATATTCAGTGCGAATACGTTCCGTCATATGCATATGGACTGTACTTGGGTTTTCGAGGCGAACCTCTCGAGGCCCCGCTCCCACCCCTCGTGTACGGGCAGCAAGGCTCTCGGTGGTTGCTGTAACAAGTGGTCGATAGTAGAATCAGTATGTGGACCGTAACAAATTACTCTTAGCCAGCTCAAGCTTTGTAAACAGCGTAGAAGCTCTAAAAGTGCGATGATGGGCGTCCGCTCGTCCATCTGGGAACTAGTAAACATACCGAGCTCTACGTGTTCGCAACCATCTGAATTCATATTATGCCGCCTGCGGACTCTCTACGGCTCGGCAGTCATGCGTGACTGGGATGAAGTCTTCTCTGCAATGTATCATTCGTTGGAGACGTCGCCTATCGGGAATTTCTTGATCTTTCGTGATAGGAATTCTACCATGGACCTAGCAAAGTTCTATACACGCAATTCGACATTTCTTCACCTACTAAGATCTCCTCTTAGATGCACCAACTCGGGACTAACACTCTCCCTACTCCTTAAACTCAACCCGGCAGCCTTCTGCGCAAATCCTATAACATCCCTGACCTGTCTCCCACTGGCCAGACCAGCAGCCAGCGCTCCGACAAACGTATCCCCGATGCCATTTACACTTACGACCTCGCCCTCACCTAAGACCTTCTCTGGCCTATATAGCCTTACGTACAACCCGCCAACCCTACTCTTCGTATCACCATTAGTGTTCCTCGCAAGCACGTAGGGCGCCTCGTCGGCCGAGCTTAGCGCATCATCATCTGAACGGAGCACTTGTGTGAGGAGCACGCCATCTGGACCAAGTTTCGTAAGAATTGTAGGGATAAAAGGGAGTAGCTTTATAGCTTGCTGCGGGATGCCTGTATCGACCAGGGCTGGGGACGTTGTGTGTGCTAGAGGTACTCGCAGGCCAGAGGAGGGTATGCCGAGGGCGTCGATGGTGCGAAACCAAGAGGCGCTGTTGAATAGGGAGTGTTCGTAGGCGTGATTGTGCAGCGCGATGAGTTCGTGGGTATTGGGGGTTGCTATGCTGACTATTGGCATCGTTAATGAATCATTCGATGTGGGTGAATGGAGGAGTCTGGTCGATTTTGCGGTTGACACGGGTTCGAAGATAGTGGTTGCATTGATGGAGCGCGCATACGCGAGCCAGGTATGCAAGCACTCGGACGTCCAATTTGCATCAACGATGACGTATTTCGGTGTCTGGTGGGTCATGGAAAGTGAGTTGAGCCAGGTGGTGGTTATGCTGGAGGGACTACTCGATTCTAGGATGCTCATGTCCGCCATGGCGATGGTTAGGTCTTTGTGTGCGTTGTTCACGGCGACGTACTGGGCAGTTCGGTTTGGGGACGGCAGCGTTCTGATGCCAGAGGTCTGCATGCTCTCAGTCTCAAGTTGGCTCAAAGCTGCACGCCCGCTAAGATCGTCGCCCACGGTGCTGCAAAGCTGGACAGATGGGCCGAGTAGATGGATTGCTCTGGCGATGTTGTGACCTACACCACCAAGCGTTTGATTGATGACTGCTGGATTGGAAGTGTGCAGAGATGGGTCTTTCTGATCAGACGAGCCTAAGATTGGTGCAAAGTCACAAGAGAAATCTACAGCCAAGGCTCCCGCCACAATGACATCGGCGGGCTTAGAAATGCTGGGAGTGCTTGGGACAGCTGATTCAGGACTTGGGGTAGCGATTCGCGAGTTCCTCTGAGGCACCATAGGAGAATCTGACATGGCAGGAATGAAGTGCGAGATAGCATGGCTATATACTTACGATCAGCGCCAGATTACATCTAGGCAAGGATGCTGGCTCACCCTTGTGCTTCCTCTTGCTGATCTTCTAATACTGCTAGCTCCCTGGCGACAATGGCCGCTCTCTTGACATTGGACTCTATGAGAGCGCGGTTGGCGGGTATGCTTTTACCCTTGGTGAGCTCCTTGATCTTGTTGAGAATGAACGGTGTGTTGTCCTTGCCAGATGCGCCTGAAGCGTCGGCTTGCCGAACAGCCTCTGCAATGACGGAGTCCATGGCCTCTTTTGAGATGGCTGCTTCTACTGGGACTGGGTTTGCAAAGAGCAGACCAGAAGAGATTTGAAGCGAGTGCTGCGCGTCTGCTCGACAGTCAGTTAAAGCGTTATGTTGATTGGAGGGTCTAGAGTGCTTCGGCATATGCCACTGGTGATACGTTGCATTGTTATTACTACGGGAGGAAGTCTGCACTTACGTATGATCGCTGCAGCCTCGATCTCGTTCTCTATTGTCGTGGGGCTCTTGACGCCACTGTCCCTTGACCAGAAAGCAGGGAAGTCGACGCTCCCTGAGCGACCATCCGCAAAGGTTCCTACGCCGACCCCTTCGGTTTCGAGGTATTCCAGGGTACGAGGGATGTCGAGGAAGCTCTTGCACCCACTGCTTACCACTGTCACGGGTGTTCGACCGAGTTCTGTCAGATCGGCAGATATGTCCATGGTGGATTCGGCACCGCGATGCACCCCGCCTAATCCACCTGTGCCGAAGATCTTGATACCGGCCAAATGCGCAAGGAGCATGGTCCCCGCTATGGTGGTCCCTCCGTTGAAGTTCTTGCCTGTCAGTCGTAGGCCACACACGTAGCCCAAGTCTCTCCTTGATAGTTTCAGCGTACTCTGCTTGCCCGCAGACTCGGTGAGGCGGATCAGTTCCTCGGCGCCCATCCCAACGCGGGCGACGCCGTCCAGTATGCCAATTGTCGCAGGGACGCCTCCGTTGACGCGTACTACACTCTCCAGAAGTGATGCCAGGGCCACATTTTCTGGGTAAGGGAAGCCTGTGCGCGGTATCAGCTTCTGGTTTCTACCGTACTAGATTTTTGAGCTGACCATGTGTGTAGATGGTTGTTTCGAGCGCGACGACTGGTCTTTTGGCATGCAGAGCTTCCCTCACCTCCTCCGAGACTCTGAAGAAGCCATTGTTAGTCAGGTGCCTTCTGCAGTTGGCAGTGAATGGAACTGTGCTCCGTTGAGGAAGGCGTGGCCTGCCCACAGCTCGCCCGAGAAGCCTCATGACAGCTCTGCGTAATAGATGGCAGGCTGTAAATTTATGAGCGGTGCAGGGCCAACCAGTTGATCTATCGACGGTAGATGATATGCGCAAGGACCATTCCTATAGCAAAGTACGAGTCTATATAGGTCAGGCACAGCACGCTACTCTTACAATCCGGGAAAGCTAACGAAGGAGCTGGCTCGCAGAGAGGAAAATCTAGGCAACTTCGTCAAATGCTGTTATATGCTGTATGGGCATTACCGTGAGCTATAACAAGCCTTTTAGGTGCGGGCAGTGTGGGTGTTGAGTCTTCCTTGACCGAAACCAGCTCCTCTCCGTAGGAGCGCCCCCGGGGCGGGGGCTTGGCTACAGCGGAGCGGAGGCGGTGGCAGAACTTGAAACGGGACACGACGCATCAGCAGCTCCAGACATGGGGCACTTTGCCCAGGCACAATCGCACTGTCTCTTCCCTCTGCAGACGCAGCCTCACACATGTCTGGGTAGCTTAGTTGATGCCCAAAATGAGGTCTATTTCCTTCTTCACGAGCTGCATTGCAGCGCTTTCGAGCCTCGCAGCGGCCGAACTAAACCTCTCCCAGCCATTGCTGTCCAAGCAACTGCTCGCGAGCACTTTTAAACCTCCGCAAGTCTTCAAGAACGCCAATCTTGTCCGGACCACGAATTTGGACAAGGGATACCCCAGAGAAACCATCAATGTCATAATTGAGAACATTGACTCGAAACCGCAATCCGAATACTACCTCCCATTCGAGTCAAGTCTGTTATCGCGGGTCGGAGGCCTTGAAGTGAAGGACAAGAAGGCAGCGTCGAAGGATTCTTTCAAGGTCGAAGTAGTAGGATACGATGCCGAAAGGTAGAACGAACCACCATGCGGCAAGGCTTCGTCAGCTAAAGCTTTACTAGTTCCACCGAGTTCTATCTCATTCATCTTCCCGAACCACTCGAGCCCAAGGGACAGCAGACCCTGAGCATTACGTACTCTGTCCTCTCCGCCCTTTCTCCGGTACCTGCGCAGATCAGCCAGAGCGATGAGCAGTACCTACAATACACCTTCAGCGCCTACACTCCGTCTGCATACAATACCGACAAGCAGAAGACGAAGGTCAAATTGCCGAGCAGCGACGTACCCGACTACACCAAGCTTCCCGCGGAGCTCAACGCTGAAAAGAAGGCCGACCCCCAAAAGCAAGGCTCCACATTCACCTATGGACCCTTTGATAACATCCCAAGCGGAGCGGAGGAACTGGTTAGCGTGCGCTACGAGTTCACGAAGCCGCTTACCCATGCTTCTGTGCTGGAACGTGACATTGAGGTGTCACACTGGGGCGGCAACATTGCTTTCGAAGAGCGATACTGGCTCCAGAACCTTGGCGCACAGCTGAAAAACCACTTCTCGCGTGTCGAATGGCAAAAGTCCTCGTACATGAACCCGGCCAGCTCCGCCCTCAAGGAGTTGAGGGTACCCCTCCAGGCTGGAGCTTTGAACCCATACTTCACCGATGACATTGGCAATGTGTCTACCTCTCGATTCCGACCAGGGAAGAAAGAGGCCTTGTTGGAGCTGAAGCCGAGGTACCCCATCTTTGGCGGGTGGAAATACAGCTTTCGCGTTGGCTGGGATGCAGACCTGTCCAACTATCTTCGCAAACTCTCGACAGGCGAATCGTACGTCTTGAATGTACCCTTCCTCGAGGGACCGCGTCAACCCGAAGGCATTGAGTATTCCCGCGTGAACCTTCGAGTCATCCTTCCGGAAGGCGCGACCAACGTCAGATTCCAGACATCGGTGCCACTCGTCGATAGCACGACGTCTCTGCACAAGACCTTCCTCGACACTTTGGGCAGGACAACGCTGAGCCTGACCGCCATTAATCTCGTGGATGAATTTCGAGATCGCGAGTTGATAGTCACATACGACTATCCTTGGACAGCTGGTTTCCGGAAGCCAATCGTCATCACTCTGGGCATGTTTGCTGTATTCGCGGCGACGTGGGTCGTGGGAAGTCTAGATACCAGCATCGGCAAGAAGAAAACGGTGTGAGCGTAGCTGCAAGTCGAAGGGACGGAAGGAACTAAGGCAGACTCTGGTCAAACCTACAGAAAGCAGGTATTCCAATGAAGCGGGCAATTTCCTTCGTGTATAACAGTCCATATGGGTGGGGAGTGCAAATACCAAGACGGCGGTCTTATCGGAGGTGCCACACTTGTGGCGGAGCAAGGAACACGCCAAGCATGTAGCTCGGCCACCTTGACAAGCAACATTTCTATAGAAACAAAAGAGGTCCGAGGACATGGCCATGTAATCACTATCTGACGATTCATCTTGTATATCGCACGCGGTTCGCTGCCTTGTTTCAAGAATCCAACTTTCACTGGGTTCGTCTCGCGCTGCATTGGCCCCAAGGCGGAATGCAATACGTTGCAACTTCTATACTATCAGAGCTCCACCCCAACCCCACACTCCGAGCCTGCCCTATTGACCTTCTGGAAGCGGGTGACAGGAGCGCAGAGTAGCTTCCCACCGGACCTTGCAACATGCGGGCTCTCCGCTGGTCGCTGAGTCTGGAGAGTCTCTTCGTCCTCGGCGCTATTGGGAACATTGGTGCTTTCGCGGGACCGAGCATCAATGTGGCCCTCCGAGCTTCCTTCAACGCGGCACCTTACCTGGTAGAGCTCCTGTAGGTCCGCCGTATCGAATGCATAGTGACAGTCGCTCATGACGTCTAGAGAAACCGCTGCGGAAGAGAACTCGACCGCGTACTTTCCCATACTCGATCGCATAGCAGAAGGCTACTTCCAACAGGCCAATACCGACGAAGAGTTGTACAATGTTTTTCTGTCACTTCTGAACAACGATGGACACATTACAGATCTCGAGACGTTATCCTCTTTCCAATTTGCCCTTTCAGTCCGATCTGCGGCGCCGCGAATAGAAGCCCACTATCAATTCTATAACACTTCGGTGGAACCGTCACTACGAGGCGAGCAGGGGTCAGCGTGTGAGACCTGGGTCGCTTTCGGTGGGAAGCAGTATTGCTCGCCCGAATTGGAGGACAGCCATGGTAGCCTCAGCAGCGACCGGTAGGTGGGATAACTCTGCAAAGCATGCCATGAAGTCCTAATGATTGGCAGAACGGACGAGCTCCCTTTTGATCGCATTCTCGGAGGTAATTCGCAGGCCCTATCGTCGATACTGTACACGGACATCACCTCTCCCTCCTTCGCAAAGTTCCACGAAACGTTGAGTAAGACGGCGCTGGAGGGGAAGACATCGTACAGGATTCGGCACAAACCTTCTCTAGGCGAATCTGGATCGCCTTTGATCGTCAATGGCTACGGCGTGGAGCTGCAGTTGAAGAGGACAGATTATATCGTCATCGATGACAGACAGTCAGACGGAGACAACGATGTCGCGCAGAAACCCCGGGATACTAAATTGCATGACGAGGAAGAAGTCGCGGATCTGAAACCGCTGTCTTCGTCGGAAGTCTCGAACTTAGCTATCAATGCTGCGGACTTTGTCATCAAAAGCGAGAACTCTATGGAAACACTACTCAAGTTAGTCCAGGATTTTCCGAAGTACTCGTCCGTAATAGCTGCCCACAATGCCTCTGAAGAGTTCAGGTTCGAACATGAGGAGAACCGCAAACAGCTACTTCCATCTGGCTACAACATGATGTGGATCAACGGCGTGCAGGTTCCAGCTCGTGACATCAACCCCTTCACCTTGCTCGATCATCTTAGGCGAGAACGCAAGTTGATCAACGGCATTCGAAGTCAGGGTCTGTCAGGTCCCGAAGCCGTCGATTTATTATCCAGCCCGGCCATTACTGAGAATCAGGGCTCGGACGATCCTCAGCGCTACGATTTCCGCGATGAGGTCGAGGGTGGTCATGTCATAGTCTGGTTGAATGACATCGAGAAGGATAAGAGATATGCGGATTGGCCTTCCGCCTTGACGGCGGTAAGCAAACATGTCCGAGACTCTCCCTTCATACCTGACAATCAGATATAGCTTCTCCAGCGAACATATCCTGGCCAGTTACCTTCCATACGCAGAGATATTCACAATGCAATAATTCCGGTCGACTTCAGCAACGCTGATGATGTTTTCTCGGTTGTCGAGACGGTACAAGGAATGGTCAAGCGCAAAGTTCCCGTCCGCTGGGGACTTGTACCAAGGACCCACACCCCGAGCGCCCAAGAGCAAGCGATAGTGGTCTATCATCTACTAGATACATATGGACTCTCTGCGGTTATGAAGTACCTTGATGCCGTAAGTACCACAACGTTGCAGGAGTCTCCCACATTCTAACTCAAGGCTGCAGTCAAAAGATAGCAAGAAACTGTCGAGCCCCGACAAAGGCATATTCGACACAATGATCCAGAACGCCAAGCTTCGCAATGAGAGGGAGGCTCTTTCGCTCGCAGATGCGCTCCATTCCGAGAAAGTACAACAGCAACTCGCGGGCGCGACCCGATACCTCACACGGTTGGCGGCGAACGGTCTTGCTCCCCCAATGTTTGTCAATGGTGTCCCGGTCGCTCAAAATGACGAGTGGCTGGGAATGATGAGCCAGCGAATAAGTATAGACCTTCGCCAAATCCAGCGAGGCGTGTTTGAAGGAATTTTCCAAGAAGAAAGCTGGCTACCTCAATATTTTTTGTTCCAAGCTGCTCTCAAACGCAACCCTCTGATAATTCCGGAGAACGAGAAAAACATCACCCTCATAAATATGGCTGAATTCCAAGAAAAGCATGGAGCGGTCCTCGAGAAGATGCCGCGTGTAGAGGTCCATGACAGAGCGGCCAAAGAGAAGATTCACCTCACCGTAGTGGCAGACTTCGACTCCACGTTGGGACTGTCTCTGCTCAGATCCGCAGCCCACTACCGCAGGGAGCACGGTAACATCGAAATCATTCTAATACACAACCCACAAGCTGGCGCCGAGCAATCTAACGCCTCAGAAGACCTTCTTGAATCCTGGGTCAAAGGCGGAGAATGGTTGGAGCCTGACACACTGGCAGATCTTGTCATCCAGGAGCCTGTTCTTTCCTCGACGTCCGCTAATTCGACCCTGTTCTGGAAACAGGCGGAACCAGTCTACAAGGCTTTGGGTCTTGGTCCGGGCCAGCACGCTTTACTTCTGAATGGACGATTCGTGGGTCCTCTTCCTGCTGATCAAACCTTCTTAAGTGAGGATCTTGACACATTTGTCTCCTATGAGTCGTCAAAGCGGATACAGCCTCTTAGCAAGGCACTCGAGGCACTTGACCTCGTTGGAAAGATCGAGTCGCCTTCTGACTTTGCGAAATTGCAGTCCCTTGTTGCACTATCAACCATCTCTGATGTCCCTGAAGGTATATTCGAATCTGCGTCAACGCTGAGGACGAGCCGATTCAAGGAATGGAATGAGGTACACACGTCGATCACCAAGGGCGACAGCTCGAATGCGGTCATACAGATCGTTGCATCCACAGATCCGGCGACGGAACTGGCGCAGAAGTGGATCCCAATTCTCAACACGCTCGCCGAAATGGACGGCGTACACCTAAAGTTGTTCTTAAACCCAAAGGAAAGGCTCCAAGAACTACCGGTGAAACGCTTCTACCGTTCTTTGCTGGCCTCAAAACCTACCTTCCACGACAAAGGAGGTGTCAATAATTTGAAGGCTCACTTCTCTGGCATTCCCAAAGAGGCTCTCTTCAACCTGGGAATGGATGTACCACCATCTTGGCTGGTTGCGCCTGAGGAGTCGATTCATGACCTCGACAACATCAAGCTTAGCTCTTTGGGTGCTGGTACTGACATTGACGCTACATACGGTCTCGAGAACATTCTCATCGAAGGGCATTCACGAGATGTTACTAATGGCGGACAGCCGCCACGAGGTGCGGAGCTGGTGCTCTCCACCGAGAAGGATCCACACTTTGCTGATACAATCATCATGGCTAATCTGGGATACTTCCAGTTCAAGGCCAAACCCGGTTTCTTCAACATCCAATTGAAGGGCGATCGCAGCCAGGAAATCTTCGCCATCGATAGTGCCGGATCCAAAGGCTGGGCTCCTGCTCCTGGCGACGAAACCCGCGAGATCGTTTTGATGAGTTTCCAGGGCACAACACTCTTCCCTCGCCTGTCTCGTAAACCCGGTCAAGAAACGGCCGACGTCCTTGAGAGTGGAGAAAGCCTAGCTACCGAAATAGTCGAGAAGGGTGCTCAAAAAGTCAACCAGCTTCTCGGTAAAATCGGGCTGGGAGCCATTGACACTCAGAACCTTCTGAAATCCGGTGCCGACCTTTGGTCCATGACCGGCTTTGCCGACAAGTCCGGTGCAGGTGGCGCAAAACCCCAAGCAGATATCAACATCTTCTCCGTGGCGTCCGGCCATCTGTATGAGCGCATGCTCAACATCATGATGTTATCCGTGATGAAGCACACGAATCGCACCGTGAAGTTTTGGTTCATTGAACAATTTTTGTCTCCTTCTTTCAAATCGTTTCTACCGACTATGGCCGCTGAATACAACTTCCAATATGAGATGGTCACGTACAAATGGCCGCACTGGCTGCGTGGGCAGACGGAAAAACAGCGCGAGATCTGGGGGTACAAGATCCTATTCCTGGACGTTTTGTTCCCGCTGGACCTCGACAAAGTCATCTTCGTGGACGCAGACCAGATCGTGCGAACGGACATGTATGAGTTGGTGCAGCACGACCTGCAAGGCGCGCCGTATGGATTCACGCCCATGTGCGATAGCCGCACTGAGATGGAAGGTTTCCGATTTTGGAAACAAGGGTACTGGGCCAATTTCCTTCGCGGGCTTCCGTACCACATTTCCGCCCTCTACGTGGTCGACCTAAAGCGCTTTCGGCAGATTGCTGCAGGCGACCGCCTCCGCCAGCAATACCATTCTTTGTCAGCGGACCCGGCGAGCTTGAGTAATCTGGATCAAGATCTACCGAACAACATGCAGTTCAATCTGCCGATTCACAGCTTGCCGCAGGAGTGGCTGTGGTGCGAAACCTGGTGTAGCGATGAGAGCCTGGAGAAGGCCAAGACGATTGATCTGTGTAACAACCCGCAGACGAAGGAGCCAAAGTTAGACAGGGCGAGGAGGCAGGTGCCTGAGTGGACGGTTTATGATGAGGAGATTGCGGCTCTTGCGAAGAGGGTCAAGGGCGCTGAGAACGGGAGTGAGAAGGTTGTTAGTGATGATGATGAAGACGTGCCGCGACATGACGGTGAACCGGGGAGCTGGAGGGAGAATGACGGGTGGAAGAAAGATGAGTTGTAGATAGACTTTCGGAGAACAAGCAGAGGCGTCATATAGAGGAGTTCGCTTGGGCTAGCTTGAGTTCGATAAGTGTATGAATACCATCAGGAAGCCTAGCAATCTTTTGTTTGTCTCCTTTCGTGATCGCAGCATCAAGTCTTGTGAGCTATGCCTTGCTATCTTCGGCACGCTTTAGTAACTTGTAAGGAAGAGAACAGTAGAGCATAGCGTAGCATAGCATAGCACGGAAGCTTATCGATATATATTCCATTTTGTATGCTGACTACAGGAGCGCCGTCCTTGTACGCATGATGATTGACTGGCGCAGTATCAAAATCCCTTTTGACCTACGTTGCCCGTACCTAACGCCAAAGACTCTGCTGAGAAATGATACAGAGGGGAACCCACATAGATCTCTGGTCAACCTGGAACTCCCTACCATGTGGTGGGGACGCTGGCGTACTCCTTTTTACTGAGGTTGAGGTCATCAAAGACAGTGTCGTTGCCATTGAGGTGCTCCACTCGAAGCTCATCCTCATGCTCGAGCTGCTCCAGTTCCTGCTTCGGCGTTTCTTTGTCGTGTTTCTTGTCCTTGGTTGTCGGTTCCACGGCCTTGTCAGTGTGTTCACCTATCAGTAGAATCTGGCAGTTGGCGTAATCGAGATACTTTGGCTTCACTTCTGCCCAGGCGAGACCGCGAAACTCTTCGACGACCCTGATAAGATTTAGTACGTATTCACTATGATGCGAGGAGGATACACCTACTCCTTCGGAAACTCTGGGGCTTGAGGCAATCTAGCGCTTGCTGGACCTGGTCGCTCGGGATTCTTGACACTGATGACAAAGCTACCCTGCGAGCGCAAGCCAAGATCATCCTGCACTTCGCCGAGTTCAGTGGGGATCGTAATCGCGTATGCAAGGTGAGTGGACCTATCCTCTGTCCGCGTAATAGCATACACGCCCTCGCCGACGACTGTAGCCGCTTCGTTCTTGCGCGTTCCTACCGTCTTGGTTTCGTACTCTGAGCCTTGGAAAAAGTTCTCCTTGAGATCCTGGATAGTGGTATTCGCCTTCTCCACAAAAGCCATGAAGCGGTCGGTATGGCTTTTTGGGAGGACCTTCTTGGGAAGAGCAAATAAACGATTGTTCTCTAGGTCTGGAATTGCGCCGTCACCGAGCTTGGCGCCGGTTGGTAGAGGGCGAAGGACAAAGTAGGTGCGCTGTAGATCTCCAACGCTGTCTGCATCTTCGACGCCGACGCGATTTCTAGCAAGGAAGTAGATGATACCTTTCTCTAAGATGTTGGAAGCTAGGTTCTTCTCGCGTTGAGATGATTCCTCAATAGTGTCGCCAGCGTCGGCTCCAGAGTCGTCCTTATCCTTGGACTCCTGCTCGGTCGCGCCATCGTTCTTAATAGCTGCAGAGGGCCCCTCCTTCGAAGTTGACTCTTCCTCTTCGGGCTGCGCCTCTGTGGCTGGTTTCTCGGCTTCACCGTGAGGTGCCTCACTCATTTCTGTATCTCCATTCTTGTCCTGCTCTACATCACCACCCATTGATTCCTCGATAGTGGTCTGCTTCTTTGCAGCCTTCGGCTCATGCTTTGGCTCCGCTGAGGTAGCATGCTCCTTCCTTTTGGTCCCAGCGGCAGCTTGCTCGCCCGATTTGTTGCCTGAACGGCGAGTTGACACCATGTTGCGGGTGTAATGATCGGTTGATTGATATAGCCTGTCAACAGAACGGACACGTGTTTGAATTATGCCAATTGAAGGAATTGGTGTGCAATTGATGTTTGTGAACTCGCAGGAGCTGTTGAGCTTGTCTTTTAGCGCGTTTCTCCTCACGTGTCTGACGCGTTTTCACGAGTGAAATTTCCATGACGTCACGACCAAATATTGGTGGCAGCCACTAGTTACTTAGACGTGTTGTGAGCACTGAATTGACTGCTAAGTGGGATTTAGTCGATACCTGTTGCCGTCTTTAGTTCCAATCGCGTTCACCTATTCTGTTGTCGGAACAACTCCTCAAGGTTTCATCTAAACTTAACATACGTTATACCAGGACCACGGTCTTTCTGCACTGCCTGTACACCTTCCATTCTCAGATCATTCGACCGTCAAGTAGGACGCAGCTCAAGCGGTGCCCTACCACCTTCGACACCATACTGTGGAACAGCACGGTGTTGTGTGCTATTGAATGCGGCTTTTGTGGGTCATTGGCCTATGAGACAACGCTCCAACGTGTCATAACAAAGACGGGTAAATTTTGAGCTGGTTCTTTAAGTGTCCTGCGTAGAGAATTCTGTAATCGCGTCTGCAATACCCTCGGGACTTGGAGTTTGGGCGCATGCATTGGGGGAGAATCCGAACTCATTGATGAGATAGTCCCGAGTCGTAGGCCCAATAGTCGCTATGCAGACCGTTTTCGAGTTCGAAGATCCATTGACTTTCAAGATCCCAGACTTTTCATCGAGTAGGCCCAGACTTTCCAGCATGGCCTTACATCCGGTTGGGGAAAAAACAACAATCCATTGGTATGCCGCGCCATTCTGGAAGTTCTTTCGCCAGATTGAAGAGAAGCTGTTTTTGAAGGAATGCATTTCACCAGTCTCGTATATTACCAGTTCTTCAACTACTGACCGTCTCTCAGGCGGCAGGTCGGACGATTGTAGGGTTCTTGGGATGATATCTCGTCGCTTTTCGCCGACTAAGAACAGTATATCGGGCTTGCTTGGGCCTTTGTGCAAAGTATTATAGTGCTCAAGGATGTACTTGGATAAGACTTCACCGTTGCCTGATTCTTCACCAAGGATGGGCAATTGCAAGTTCAATGCTTGCAAGCCGCGGCCCGTGGCAGGACCGACTACGTATAGAGGGAGGTCCCTAGGAAAGAGTTCGTCCACGGAGTGAGCGCCCTCTTCCCTAATGTCTTGTATAATGCGAGTAAAAGCTTCAACGGCACGCTGAGAAGTGAATATGATAGCACCGTATTTGGCAGAAGTATCCCCGTGACCTGGGAGAAAACCACGATTGGTTATGTCGTGTTGAACCTGGTCCAAAGCCGGTTTCTTGAACCGATGCTCCAAGACGGGCACAAATACCGGATCATATCGCTCATTTTCAACGACCGAGAACAGCTCTTCGTATCCGTCTGCGGGCTCGGACTTTGTCTTTAGTAGCAGGACTGGGATCTTGGCCGTGGTCATGGCGGTGTAGTTGGGTGAAGGTAATTGGGGTTGGCTGCGGCGATAAGTCGGTTGAGCCAGTTGAGCCAGGCAAGTCAGTGCGGTAGCGCCAAGAGAGAGTCGCGAAAAACTGCCCTGGACACGGGCGGTGAAATTATAAACGTTGCACGAACGAGCATCTTTAAGAGGCCGCGGACTCAATACCCAGACCCCTCTCGCCCGTCAGTCCCCACAACACCCACCCCCGGGCATCCCACCTTCAACGTCGAACGGCCTGTCTCCCTCGAGAGGCGCACACGACACGACCGCGGCGGAATGGCTGACGTTGCAACACCCACAACCGCCAAGCTGGCCACCGCCGATGCTCCTGCGTCCGACGGCAAGCAGCAGCACACCAGGCCCGAGAAGCCTGACGAGGAGACATACAAGGAGGAGCTGGCCAAGGTCGAAAAGGCCCATGCCGCTGCCCAGGAGAAGGCCGTAAGTTCCCCTTCGGTGATAATTGATGATTCTCTCGACCGACCCTAATTTTGACACTGCGGGCAGAATGCAGCCAAGGCCAAGGTCGATCTTGCACGGGGCGGCAACAAGGACTCGCCCAATGCCAAGCGCCAGCAGGAACTGAAGGCAGAACTGGGCCAGATCCGACAGACACAACAGGGCAACAAGTCCTCGCGCAGCGCGGTCCACGAACAGATCAAGAAGCTCGACGAACAGCTCAAGTCCCGGCTGAACGAACTGAAGAATGCCAAAGGCCGCGTCAACTACAAGTCGGTCGAGGATGTCGACCGGGAAATCTCGCACCTGCAGAAGCAGGTCGACACGGGCACAATGAAGCTGGTGGACGAGAAGAAGGCCCTCACCGAGATCTCCAACCTGAACAAGCTCCGCAAGAACTTCTCCGGCTTCGATGCGCAGCAGAAGGGCATCGACGACGTCAAAGCCAAGATCACCGAACAGAAGAAGCTCCTCGACGATCCGGAGCAGAAGGCTTTGAGCGACAAGTACACAGTGCTGCAGACCGAGCTGGATGGGCTCAAGAGCGAGCAGGACGATGCCTTCAAGAACCTGAACGCGCTGAGGGATGCATACACCGCTGCTCGCAATGATGCGCAAGAAAAGTATACCGCAATGAAGCAGCTCAAGGACACCTACTACCAGCAAAAGCGAGCATTTGCAGACTATGACTACCAAGCTCGCAAGGCCAAGCAGGAACGTCGCCGCCAAGAGCAGCTCGAATGGCAAGCAGGCAAGCGGAAAGAGGCGGCCAGCAAGCGGCTGGAGGAAGCCAGCGCCCCCGCCTACCAGGACGAGATTCTTGCAACCGAAGGCCTGATCCGTTACTTTGACCCATCCGCGCTCCCGGCCAAAGAGACAACGGGTCCTAGCAAGTTTGCTGCTTCCGCACAACGAACTGTCGATGACGCTGGCTTCACGGGTACCCGCCTCTCTAAGAAGAAGGACGACGAGGAGAGCTACTTCGTTGGTGGTGCAGGAAAGAAGGGCAAGAAGGGTAAGAAGGGAGGCGCTGCCGCCGCTTCCACGCCAACCGAGGGCAAGTTCAATCTGAGCATCGGAGTCATCGAGGAGCTATCCAAGGTCGGCGTGGACGCACCCTCGAGTCAGTCTGATGTGCCAGCCACTGTCGAGAAGCTAAAGGCAAAGCTCGCGCACTGGAAGGAGGACCAGGACCGCAAGACGAAAGAGGTAAGCGCAGACTAGACGTTCTTTCATCGCCTATGCTGACATGAGCACAGAACGTTGCGAAGGCCCAGAAGGAGATTGATCGCCTCGAAGCTGAAGACGCTGGAGAAGATGGCAGCAAGGACATTGCCCGCAAGCCTGCCCAAAAGAACCAAGGCGTCAACGGAGGTACCGTATCCGCTACTGCTGAGCTCGAGCAAGAGAAAGACGCGGAAAATGATGTAGCCGAAGAGTTGAAGAAAGCAAGCATCGAGGACGCTGCAGATGCCACAGCAGAGGCATAGGCGTAAGCGGCTACAGGTGCTTACAAGAGCACCCCAACTATCCGTGTTCTAAAAGCTGTCATTTGTCTAGGATATTCCATCACTTAGGATCTGGGATAGGTTCATCTTCTCCTCACAAGGCATGGTTGGCATGGTTCGTGTCTAATTTTGTTTCTGGTCGTGTGCGATGTATCTTCTATAGATACCATTGATATCGCGTAGAATGGTCAATATACACTGTAAATTTCATCCATGAACGTAAAATGCGATATCACTCCTTTGTACCTAGGTATATTCTTCTCGGTGGTGTCGTTATGAAAATGCATCAAGCCACATTAGACTTCGGGATCCATGTAGGGCTCTTTTGGGGTGAATAACGGCATTGGACCTGCACATGACGTGCAGCATCAAATACAGCAGCAAATCCAAAGACTCGGGCGACGTGCGTGATCCGCGGTACCCTTGACGACGATGCTAACGATCGCTCTGGCTGCAATGTGGGGTTTCACTTTCCCCGACGCGAGGGGAGACGAGACGGACTACGTCATTGCGATGATGTAGTTAGTGGGACAAACCCTTTTTAAACACCTTGGAGGGGCACAACAAACAGTTTCTGCACACCTGCACACACCCATTGCAACCCATTAACAGAGTATGTGATCTCCCCTCTTCGGCTTCTTCGCTTTGTGGTAGCTTCCTTCAATTGCTTGCTCCGAGGCGTAGAAGCATATTGACCCCGCAGTCTGCGTTACATTCAGATGTTTGCTAACACCACTAACAGGTCTCAACCCAAGAAACAATCCCACGGCAGACTCTAGAAGTAACCATCATGGCTGAATCCTTCTCCAACGCCCAGACCGGCAACAAGCCGGCGGACCCGTACACCCAGAAGAACCTGGACTCGACCTCGCTGAAGGAAAAGGTCGAGGACTTGCTCCAGTTCATCGACAAGACCAAATTCTGCATGTTGACTACACAAACGGCGGACAGCGATCTCCTGGCATCGAGGTGCATGGCATTAGCCGCCAAGGTACGTCTTTCCACAATTGCAGTTGATCCCCGCAGCATCCGCATCGTCACGAGACATATCTAACAGTATACCCAAACAGGAAGGCAACGGCTTCGACCTCCTCTTCCACACCAACACCGAATCCGGCAAGACCGACGACCTAGCCACCCACTCTTCAGTCAACATTGCCTTCGTCACTCCCTCGGGCGAATGGGCCTCCATCTCCGGACACGCCTCCATCGAGACGGATCGCGAAGTCGTCCGCAAGCACTACTCTCCTGCGCTGAAGGCTTGGATTGGCGACCTCGGTGACGGCACGCATGATGGTGGCCCAGAGGACCCCAGGATCGGCATTATCAGGGTGAAGGCCAGCACGGCGCAGTATGCAGTAAGCAGGAAGGGTGTCGTGGGAAGCTTTGTGGAGTTGGCCAAGGGTGTGGCGAGTGGTGAGAGCCCTGCCGTCAATAAATTGAGGCATATTAGCGAGGAGGAGGTCAAGCAGTGGAAGGCACAATAGATGATGGGCTCTGCGCTGACACACGACTCCTATTTGCCGGCTTGAAATATCACTGGAATATTAGGTGGTAAGCCCTAGCTTCAAGGTCGAGACATCAACATCAACATCATAATCGAGCATGGTCTAGTTCTGCACACACAATATAACTTGATGAAGTGAAATTCAGGTTCAATTCATCGAACTCCTGTAAAGTCGTCGTGATGCCTACATGCCGCTAAACGAAACGAAAGCATGGTGATGCGCCGGGTAATGCTCGATAAGACACGTACAATACTTTTATGGCTCCACCTTGAACTTGAGTCTTACACCCATACCCGCAAGCTCCACGTCCAGATACTTTAGCACGCCCGGCACAGCAACAACAGCCACATCATCACCACCCGTGTATCTGATGCCCTGACCATCCATCCAGACCTCATTCTTGCTCTCCATGCCCTCGGCCAACTTCGCACATCTCCTACACCTCACAGTGTTACTTCCGCTCTTCTTCTTCTCATACTGGCTGATCGTGGGCGCCGTCGACAGAAAACTGCCACAAGCCCGGCAAATGGCCGCTTTGGTATAATCTGAGCAATTCATCAGACGATCCTGCAACAAGAACGCTGTCCCGTGAGCCAATAAGGCATCGCGCTCCATCTCACCCACTCGGATACCACCACCTTTCTTCCTCCCCTTGATCGGTTGGCCCGTCAGCGAGTTCACCGGGCCCGTAGTTCGGACCTGGTATTTGTCGTTGACCATGTGTCTGAGTCTCTGATAGTATACGACGCCAATGTAGATATCCGCCGCGAGTTCTTGGCCGGTGATACCGCTATACATGGGCTCGTTTCCGTAGTAGTTATACCCGGCCTTCATGAGCTGATGGCCGAAAAAATCCGTCGCCGTGTTCTGCTCGTCAAAGCGGAACGGTGTGGAGTCCTGTGCTATGCCATGTAGCGCTCCAGCCTTACCGGCGAGCGACTCGACGAACATGCCGATTGTCATACGTGAAGGGAAAGCGTGTGGATTGATAATGATATCCGGCTGGATGCCAGACTCGGAGAAGGGCATGTCGACCATGGGCCATTTCTGCGAGCACACACCTTTTTGGCCGTGCCGTGAGGAGAACTTGTCACCGATGACCGGGGAGCGTGGGACGCGGAGTTTGATGCTGAGCTTTTGGCATGGGTCGGTGCCTTCGAGGGAGCCGATGAGGCGCACTTCTTCGACAAAGGCCACTTCGTCCTCTTTGTATTTGAAGAAGTTGGTCACACCGTCGCGGTTAATGTACTCGTTTGTTGCTGGATCGTACGAGACGGTATGCCATGCGGCAAGGACGTCGCCCGAGCGAACCTCTGTGCCGATGTGCGGCAAGCCATCGTCATCCAGCGTGCGTCTCCAAGACGCCCTGATCAGCCCGTCAGGTGCGAAGCCAAACAAGGAAGTGAACTGCTTGCTCGACGATTTTACTTTGCGCGTGCCCTCTTGGAGGTCACAGACCTTTGTTTTGTAAATGGTGCCGTGCCCGAATCCGCGCTCGTGTGCGGATTTGTTCAAGATCATAGCGTCGTCCATGTCGTATCCTGTGTACGAGATGACAGCCACAACAGCATTCGTCCCATTGGGAAAGTTGTCCAGACCGTATTCGTTGTGTAGTGGCGGTCGCACGACAGGCGTTTGGCCAGTCTGTAACCGGTAGGTCTTGTTGTCTGTTCGGTATCGCAACGCTGTCCCAGGAGTGCCCATGGTCTGTTTGCCCATCTGCGTTTGGTACATGTTGCGTGGTGATTGGTTGAAATCGGAGAAGGGTGTCATGTTGGCGAGAATGGACAAGATGTTAGTAGGATCGTATTCAACATGCGTCGAGTCGCCTGACACAATCTCGGGTTCCGTGCATGCTATTGACATGTACGGTTGCTCGAAAGGTCCTACGTAGTCTAGCTTGTCGAGGGGTAGGTATTTGACCGGTCTGTACATGCGCGCCGATTGGGAAAACATGTAGACGCCCGGGTACTGTCCGCCATCGGAGTTGGGTATGTAGCCGACTTCAAGTTCGAGTGGTACACCATGCGTACCCTCCACCTTCCAGTATCGAAGAGTATCCCCAATCACTTTGGCTTGCTTTGGCGAACAGAACCCCAGGACTCGGCCATCGAGCTGTACCACCACACTCGTTTCGAGGGAAGCGGAAGACTTGCTCGACACCCCCAGCTGGGCAACCAGCTTTGGTATGGTCGAGACATCGAGACTTTGAGTGGCTAACTTGCACTTGTGCGCGAAGTGGTTGAGTAACCCACACGGAGAACCGTCTGGGGTATGGACAGGGCACAAGAAACCCCAGCTCTCTGGGAGCAACTTTCGAACGGTAGTCGTCTTCAATTGCGCGAAGAAGGCACCTCTGTGCACCATGCGGAAGTGACTAATGAAACGGTGGAAGTTGATCTTCTCGGCCACGACAGTGAAACCTGCTGTCTGTTGGAGATCCAGACCAGTCGGGCTAGCGAGATTTCCAGTGGCCAAAAAGTAATCCATTGCCTTTCCTATGTCCTCGTTGGTTCTTCGGATGATCTTCGTAGCGAAGTCTCGGTGGAACCCTTCAGAAGTGAAGGTTGACCAGCCGTTCTTGTTCCCCCACTCCTGCAGTGCCAGCCGGATGCTGTTCAGCCACTCGTCCAGCCTCTCCTTCAGGATCATGCCATAGAGGTGCCCGCCCAGTAAGACCTCCTGACTTTGCACAGCGTCCGGATTATCGACGGTACATTCGCCTTCAACCAAAGCGTACAGCTTCCGAATCATGAAGAGCAGCATTTTGAACTTGTCGGCGTTTTGGCTCTCGCTGACATCGTAGCAGCCTAGATGCGGTAGCACAATCTTCCTCAGAAACTCCGTTCCGGCGTCCTCGTCGCTTATGTCTTCCGGCACCTGCAGGATGATCTTGAACTTTTCGCCGAGGTAGGCCCTGGTCTTCGCCTTGGTGTGCAGGCCGTAGACTTTGTAGGTGCGCAGCAGCAGCTCGACTCGATCGGTCACGAACTGCTTCTCTTCGAGCCCCTTGGAGCCGGCAGGACCAACGAGGCCTTCGAAAATGTCCCGGTCATTCGTCTCGACTAGCGCCTTGAGAACCATCATGGCGGGAACCAAGTATTCGGCCTTTCGCCACGAAAACCTCAGGTTGACGTTACCGTCGCTCAGATAGTGCAGCGCATTGGTCTGCGACGTCTGGTCTGGACGCACGCATCGAATGACAATGCCGTAGCTTGTGTATCCGGGGCCACGATTTGTGAAAGCCCCGCGTTTGATGGCCATTGGGTAATTGCGGCGGTTCACGAGGAGCATGCGGATTATTTTCTCGACCCCATTGACGATGAAGTAGCCGCCCAGCTCCTCGGTCTCCTCTTTGGCCTTGACGAGCTGGTCCGGGGACATGCCATGCAGGTGACACCGGTTCGACTATCACGAGCGCAGTTAGCATCCACACCGTGTTGCTGACCGCGGCGCTGGAGCTTGCTTACCCTCAGCATGATGGGGAGATGGCCCAGCTCCCGAGTCAGTTCCTGCCAATCGCCGTTGTTGACCTTGTACTCGATGCGCGCGCTGAGACGGCCGCGGTAGGTGGCATGGCGCTCTCTGCACTCGGCGGGCAGGATGTTGCGCGTCTTGAGCGCATGCTTGTTGGCCGTGGGCAGCACAGGCTTCACGAAGAAGAGCTCCTGCACGCGCACTTGGAGCCTGTTGCGGGGGCCTGCGTCCGGGGCGCGCTCGTACGGGTTGCCGTCGAGGAAGACCTTGGTGCCGATGTCGCGGACGGCTTCGTCGAGGAGGCCGCCGTGGGCGAAGATGGAGTCAAAGGACTCGATATGGGGGTCCACGGCGGCGGCCAGCGTCGGGTATGCAGTGCGGTCCTGGGGCGGGCTGCGGAACAGGCGCTGGCGGCGCGCCGTGTCGAAGTCGGTCGTCCATGGAGCGGCGGGGGCCATTGCGGCAGGCGGGCAGGCGGGCAGGCCGGGAAGGCGCGAGGGACTGTTCGTCGTCGGCCTCAGCAGACTGCACCGCGGGCAGACATGGGCACCGTACGGCTGTCTGGCTGGGAATGAGGGCGAGGGCGGGTGCGGGTGCAGGATTTGTGTAGCTTTCACATTATGCCCGTGGATGCTGGGGCGCAGAAAATTATTCCGACGCGCGCGCTCGCTTATCGATAACGCGGTAGAGAGCACCGCACCGGGCACTCAGCAGGCAAGCAAGCCCCCAGCCCTGGAGCGCGGCCCTGGCCTGGCACTACTGGTCCTCTGCAGAGGAAAAAAGAGGAGCAGCCAGACTACGGCAGCGCACGGTGCATGGCCCGCCCGACGGAAGTCACACGCACCTGCGGCTTGGCGGGCGTGCAATGAGGGATTGCGGGTGCGGGTGCACAACGAGAGCCTGTCTGTGCTAGTGGCGGCACAGGTTCCCTCGTCCTCACGCTTCCTGGCCCTCTGCCCTGTCTGCACGAGCCTGTTGCTGTGGTTGCGCTGAACGCTGCACTTTTTCTCATTCTCTACCGACGCTGTCCAAACTCGACCCAACCCTCGCCCGCCAGCGCCCGCCAAAGCCCACCCCGCCCACCAGCATTTCCTACCCAACTCACCGCGCTACCTCCCTCCTCCAGCAGCCAGCACCGCTCCAACAGCCCCCATAGCCCGCCGCCAGCCCCGACACTGCTCCGCACACCATGGCCAACCTCTTCCGCCGCATCTACGACTGGCTGCTGCGCCTGTTTTGGTTCGTCTCTGTCCTCTCCTCTGTCCTCTCCTCTGTCCTCTCCTCTGTCCTCTTGTGCCGCAGCTCGTCCACCGGTGCGCCATTTGATACCACCAGCGTGTCGCTCCATCTTCCGTGACTGCAAGCAAGAGCCATCATCAACGACAGAGGCAAGAGACTCTGCCTCATTGTCCTCCATCTCTTTTGAAACCATGTGGACTTGCAGACCACATGTTGTTTGCATGCATCGAAAAATCCATCGACACCGCCCTGGCACCTGCTCTCCCGCCGAGATTTCATCCCAAACAAAAAGCAAAACCGGGTGCAGCAACCCTGCGATGCTGGCGCTGACTGCTCTTCTCCTCTAGGGCCACCGAGATGGACATCACCATGATCGGGCTGCAGAACGCGGGCAAGACATCGCTCTTGCGAGTTCTGGCGGTGAGTAGCTACCCGTTTGGGAAATTATCGTGCGACATCGCCGATGTTCCCTCGACGAAAGCGTCCAGACTGACCCCCTCCAGGGCGGAGAGTTCACCGTCGAGTACGTCCATCTTGTCCCTCATGTTGCGCAGGCTGGCCGCCGCCTGTGCCGTCAATGTCCCCAGTCACTGCCGTTGCACCACCCTGTCTTCCGTATTGCATGGCCCCTGCGCTGATACGTGGTCATAGCTCCATCCCGACTGTGGGCTTCAATATGAAGCGCGTTCAGAAGGGTCACGTAACCCTGAAGTGGTAAGTACTTTTGCCATCACCGCGGGTCACGCACCTCCGCCTCTTGCTGCGCCAAGCTTTTCGAACCAGCCGTGTGGGCTTCGGGACATTCTCCCCCGTAGTGGTGTATCTGCTGACCACCGTCGGCAATGTAGCTGGGACCTGGGAGGCCAGCCCCGTTTTCGATCAATGTGGGAGAGATACTGTCGGGGTGTCAACGCTATGGTGTAAGAGTCGCATCCGTTCCGTTACGTCGTCGCTCATCGCTCCAGTTTCATCGTAGATTCGGCCGACCGGGACGCGCTTCCCGTAGCCCGTGAGGAGCTCAAACTTCTGCTTGAAAAGCCAGCATTGGAAGGCATTCCTCTTCTTGTCCTTGGCAACAAATCCGATCTTCCCAACAAGCTCTCGGTAGATGAGCTAATCGAGGCGCTGAACCTGAAAGCAGTCTCTCATCGCGAAGTCAGCTGCTACGGGATCAGCGCAAAGGAAGAGACCAATCTCGACGCTGTTCTCCAGTGGTTGATTGCTCGCGCCAACAAATAGGGCTCGTAGAGTGTGCGACGTCAATGTACATTGACCGAGACGGACCGCGCGCCGCCGACCTGGTGATTTTGCTGTTTGGATGAGCGATTGGGTCTGGTTTGTGACGGCTTCATGACTCTGACGAGCCGACGTTCCCATGGATACGGCCGTCAGCTTTTATACGACATTCTTAATGATTCTTACGACGTGACGGAAAGAAAGACGGGCAGTTCTGATCTGCAGGCTAGCGATGGCCATCTCAATTACCCAACTCGTACTGTAGCACCTTTCTCTTTTGATCTTGTCATGCCTGTCGCGGGGCCTGGGAAGCGGTTCCTCGGCGGCAGGTTTTCGTATGCTCTCCGGACTGGATAGCAGTATAGCAAAGGTTTTGGAGGGTTTTAGCCACGTAGCATTGTCGACTACATGTTGCTTTCTTTCTCGTGTGGACGAGTGCCCGTACGGCTATTAGGCCACTATTTTGATCGTCCTTAGGTCTTGACTATGCATCTTGAAGCGGAGAGTCTTTCAGAGTGCGACCATTTGCGTCCGACTGCATGTGTCGTGTCTGTTCTCGGGTGCGGCGTTACCTTGTCCACGTGCGATTCGGTGAAAGCGACCACTTTTTGAATGCGCGAGTCTAGGTTGGTCGCATTATGCTGGTGATGAAATCTCGTTGAAACGAAGCATTGCTCAAGGCGACATGTTGCTGTCGCCGTGCGAACCCTCTCGCTCCATGCCGGCTCGATCAAACCCGTGTTGGCGTTGCACGTCGAGCCGTTAGCTGTCGCGGCAGGGGGCACACTCAAACGGTCGCGACGAGGGCAGGGCGAAAGAACAACCGCATCGCCAGCAGGCAAAGGGCAAGCGCAGCACGCATCGCAGAGGCAAATGAGAAGACGTGGCCGATATTCGAGAGAATGTCTGGAAAACAGCAGGACGGCGTTCGCAACTATAATTTCTGCTCGGACATGCCTCTACAGTTGAACAACTCATCGCGCATTAGCGCCTGCAACAGGGAATCTTGAATGTGAAGGTGTAATTGGCCAACCGCACATTTCGCGATCCAAGGCCTGCGCAATCCCTGCGACTCATGCGAACCCCCGATTGAGAGCTCATCGGGCCGGGCACGGGTGCAGGCCGTCGTGGAGCTGATGCGCGAGAGGGGCGTCGCTGGCTTTACTACAACATCTGCTTCGGAAGTGGAAGTGGAAGACGGCTGATAAAGATGGTCTGAAATTTGGACTGCTGCTGGCTGCTGCTGTGACTGTTGAGACATGCCGCAACGCTGTGATGCCTCGATGTTCTGCGAACCTTGGTACGCACGCAGGACGTTGTGGAACCATTCACGCTTCTAGCAAGCCGTCGCTGCGTTGAGAACCACGCACTCCATCTCTTCTGCGAGTCAACGACACCGGATGCGCATGACTAGGTGATAGCAAATACTATGGTAGCATACGTAACGCTTCACGGGCAAGATGGATGCGACGACAGATCGATGCTCACTCTTAGGAATCACGTTCACGACCGCGGTTTGCATTCAGCTCCGCCCAGGAGAAGAATTCAACGACGAAGCTGCTCTCATCGGTTGAACATGGCGTGGTTCATTTCTGACCATGGTCATCAAGTTAAGCAGACGTACTACGGAATCGCCGCGCGCCTCGCATCATGTTCCGGTGAAGGTACAGAGTATCCTCTTCAGACCCAGGAGAAAAGAAGGACTAGCCGCATCATTTGGAAGGCTTCGCTGACTGCGTGGACGACCTCGAAGAAGTGCAATATTTGGTTGTGCTCCCTCTACCATGCCTTGTCTACCTCGTAGGGACTTCAACAACGAAATGCGAGGCCTCAAACAGTCCCTCTCTTCTTGACACTGTCAGCTTCCAAATCAGAGCCGTGGCTTCGATGGCTGAGAAAGCCAAGCGCGTCGTCACAAGCCTGGCGCAGCGACATCACGCTCCCTACAGAGCTTGCTTCCAAGGTTCCGAGCGATGACAGTTCCGCTGTCCGCTCTAGCCGTGGCCAAGCAGAGGTTCGCTTTAGCCTGTGGCTGTGCCAGCCAGTTATCCCTGGCTTTATATCGTCATGATGAACCCTCTGGCCCTTTGTCCTATCATTCTCCCCTCCTTGAAACGCTTTCCTACGTCTTTCGCGGCCAACTAGTATCATTAGCTCTCGATCAGTGTCCCACGGCCAAGATGCCTTCCTTGTTTCCAAGATACGTTGAGGAGTACGTTTGCCCCTTCCCATTATAATAACTTGCCCGGCCTCGCAACACCTAAAGTTGCTTCCGTCTCAAGCATCACGTCACACAACCTGTTCAGCTCCACCCATCCCGTCTCCAATCAGTTGAATTCATCGCGCATCATTTACTGAACAATGGCTAGGTGTGGCTATGATCGGTATGGGAATTACGTCTGCAGAAACTCAGTCTGGTCGGATTGGGTAAGATGGGTCGTGTTGGTCGTCGTTGTCCTATTCTTCTTCGGCCTCTTTATCGTCTGCTCGTAAGTTATCATCATTCGCACGCTATACATTATGTCCTAACACTACGTCCAGCTGCATCACCGCTCGCCGTCGCCGTCGCGCTGGCCGACAACCATTCTACGGTACTGGGTGGGCAGCTCGACCCGGCGCCAACAACGCGCAACCCTACTACAACAACAATCAATACAGCGCGCCCGCACCTCCGTACTCCGCTCAGCCCCAGCAAAACTCGCATTACGGCGCCAACCAAGGCTATTACGGGCAACAGCAAAATGGCGTCGAACTACAGCAACCGCAGCCGGCCTACACTCATGGTGGTGAGAACGTGTATCAGCCGCCGGCTGGTCCGCCACCAGGGAAAGCGTAGACGCCGCACACGATGCGCTGAATGAGTCCTTTGAGCACGATAGTAATACTTCTAAGGACGATAAAAACCGATGAATGATGTAACGCTTGGTGGCACTTTTCGTACAGGCGTTGTTGGGGACCATACTTGTCTTGGTCGTTGTCTGGATATGATCCATCTCAAGTGTTAAAGATTGAGCATCGGCGCGTGGTTGTACTCTTCCTCGTTTCTTCGGAATCGCTACGCAAAGTTCACGTCATGCTTTTTCGTTCCGTTGTTCTATGTATATACCCAGGTATTTGTCTCGCAGGAAACTGTTCATAGCCTGGTAATACACGATATCCCTCGCCGTCCTTTCCCGTTGCGTTGCTTTCACTGCCCAGAAGCCCAACAATATCGTTCGCATCCCGCTGCGAGGTCACTGGAATGCGACCAGATCCTCAGTTGGTCTACACATATCATCGAGAGCATCAGCGTCAGTAGCGAACCTAAGACCGATTCTAGTCTTCAATCTTGAGCATTCAGACTTCGATTATGTAATTCCATTCAACTCTCACACTTCAACCTTCGAAAAGCTTGATTCACTGTGCTCCAATCAGCAAAACCAGTTAACGTGGCAACCACAGCAATGGACCTAGGGTCTACTGAAAGATACACGCTTAGAACTAGCGACAGCGTGACCCCTTACAACGGATTCAACAGGCTCTATTATTACTCTTATACGCTTGGTAGGCTTCTGAAGGCCTTTGTTGACAAACACCCACCACTTGTAGGACTATGATTGGTACTGCCTAGTAACGTCCTTGAATACTTGAGCGTAGAACGTGTTTGGGGGTCTCCTACTGCTTCCCAGACTAGCTTGTGATGTGGAATCGAAGCCTGCTGACGAGTACCGTGAGGCTGTGAGCGGAAGCCACGAGTGCAGTATCACGGATGTCTAGGCTTGGGGATCTGGAAACACTGCAGCGACTAGTTGCTCCTATGCCAGATGTAAGCATAGTGGAGATATGCGTGCGAGGACTCACTTCAAGGGATTGAGATCTCAGGAGCAGTTACTTAGTTAACAGCGTTATAAACAGTATAGCCTTCATATTACAGCAAGTAAGCGAAAAGGCTTCGTAAGATAACAAAGAGATCGAGTTGGACAAGCAATGAGCACTTTCAGCGATCTGGGTCAGGCGCCAGAGATGTTGATCTGGGATTTAAGCATACGATGTAAAGAGCAACTTCAGGCAGTATGCGAAGTGCATGCAAGAGCAACCTTGATAGCACGTACAGGTGCTCAAAGCCTCCACACTGACGCGAGTCCATCTCGTGGCTGCGGGGTTCGATTGAGGTTTCGAAGAATGCGAAACGAGACAATACGATTTAATACATAGAATTTCTTGCATTCCGAATTCCGACCCATGTGTGTACGGGCCAGCAGGTTCTGATTCTCCTGGGCGTTGCAAGCTCCCACATGATCCAGATAAAGCAACCCCACCACCCTGAACCGCGCTCACAGAGTATACACAAATTCCGGGTTCTCCTGGTCTGTGAGATCGAGCCACCTAAATACACGTTAGCTTTCCTGCAAGTCCAGCACCGCATATCATGTAAACTCACTCCTGATTCTCCAACTTCACATACCCGGGCTGCGCCCTAAGGTTCGCCTTCTTCTTATTCTGCCACACACAGTAGAAATGGATAAACGCCATGATCCCCAAGCAAACGCCCCAGCATACAATAATCGTAATCTCAGCCGGAACATAGCGCGGCGCATCACTAGCCCTAAACGTCTGCGGCCCGATGATATTCCCCGTGCAATACCCTATCAAGTACATGGCCGCCACCGTCGTCTTCTTCGTGTACCCTGCGACGTTGCTGCTGATGAGGCTCAGCAGGGCTACAAACGGCGTGGGAGATGCTTGGGTGAGGTAGTAGCCGGCCAAACGTCCGCTGTTGTTGGAAAGTGGGAGGGCGACGATGAGAACCATGCCGAGGATGGCGAGCGTGAGGCCTGACATGGAGATGAGAATGCGGTGGCCGTAGCGGTCGCCAGCCCAGCCGCAGAAAATCAGTGTGACGACTTCGACGGCGCCGCCGGGGGTGCCGTATAGGAGGGACTGCTCGGGCGTGTAGCCGAAGCCCACGATGAGTTGGGAGAAGAAGTTGGAGAGTCCGCCTGGGGATGTTAGCTTTGACCTAGAAGTTCGAAGATGAGGCTCGTTTTGCTTCCAAGTTCGAGCACATAATGCCCATCTTTCTGCAACTTCGTTGACGGGCTCCACTGGACGGTACATAAAACCATCAGGAGCTCATCACTCTTTCGTGCTTCCGATTAGCCGAGATGGAGAGACACGAAACTTACCATTGGGAATATCAGCAATCAGCGCGTAGAAGAAGAATGCCCAGCTCAGCGGGTCCAATAGCGCCTCCCTAAGCTGATACCACTTGAAGTGCTTGTTACCCACGCCCTGGCCGTTGACTCTGATCCTCTCAACAGCCAACACGCGATCTTCTTTACTGAGCCACCTGCAGTTCAGTTGATTATCAGGTACAGCCCACAGAAATATAACGCCGACCGAAGCAGTCAGAAGACCTGTCACGAGGAAGATGATCTTCCAGGGTTCGAGCAATGTCCCTGATTTGCGGGCTCCGACAGCGATGCCGTAGGCGACGAGTCCACCAAAGATCTGGGCAAAGCCGTTGAATGAGAACCAGATGCCGACGCGCGTGCCCTGCTCTTTCTTGGTGTACCATTGAGAGGTGAAAAGTGCGAAGCCCGGTGTGACCGCCGACTCAAAGACACCCAAGAAGAAACGAATAGTGATGGCACCACCGTAATTCTCTACTGCTGCAAAACAAGCTAGCACGATTCCCCACATGATGATGTTAAACGCAGCTACTCTTCATTAGCTCAGCACGGCTACGAGTTGGATCGAAGACGGATACAGTATTTTCCCAGCGGCAATCGTTGAAGCAAGCGACTAGTAGGATACTCGAATCCTAGGTAGCCGAAATAGAACATGCTGCTGAGCCATGAATACTGACTCCCCGTGATTCCGATGCCGCTGGCGTTTTTGTTGCTCGACTCATGGAGCTTGAGGCCCATGATACTCGCATAGCTTAGCGTTGTCTTATCGAGGTAATTCAAGCCATAAACCACGCAAAGTATCTGTCAAAGTATAAGTCTTCTCATTGCTTCTGCGCGGATGATGGGTCGCCTTACGGGCATCAAGTGCATATCGATCTTCCTCAAGAGTCGCTTGTTGGTCTCTTCCGTCAACTCAATTGTCTGTCCTTCGAAGCCCTCGAAGGCTTTCAACGCTGCATCCGCATCATGCGAGTGTTTCAGAAGCTTTTCGGATACCTTGCCCTTCACACTACCCGAGCTCTGGGTGTGGCCGTCCTTCTCCACATCTGCCGGCACTACAGTCTCTTTCTCCGCAGCAGTTGCCATTGATGCGATCCTGCTCGGTTTGATCTTGGCCACACAGCTTCTAGAAACCCTACCAACGTGCGAGCGATAGAAAGAGGATGATCTAGGCCAATGCTAGGCAGGCCCGCCTTATCACGCTTAAATGATTTTGAATGATGTCGCTGAGCTCCAGAGCTAGCTGTTGGTCGCTGGACGGAAGATTCAATCAGTAAAGTCGAAGAGGTTGGGGAAACCTAATATTAGTATCACTGTTATCGGAGGAGAGCATGCCATGACGACGCACCCCTGTCGTCAACTGTTGCCGTGAGTTCGCAAAGGCTTGATAAGAGCCTAGGAGAGGCTTCCGCTGTGACGGCATTACAGCGCCGCGGCACGGATGAGAGTGCGATATTGCAGATCTTCCTGGCGTGATGATGCATCGTTACAGCAAGGTTAGGCCGAATGCGGCAGCTGTATTCGCTCGCTTGGCGACGTGAGCCTACCTTGGTGACATGGCGCGGGCAATAAATTGTAGATTGAGATTTGATCGTTGCCATCTCTTGAACGTCTTTACGAGTAATATAGGTGAAGCCATCACACATAACAATTGCGAAGCGCGCATAAAGCTTAAAGCTGGTGTGGGTAAATTGTTGATTTACGACCTCGTCCTTGCTACTCAAGGACCTGATAAGAGACAACAGTGCAGCGCGTGACCTACGTCGCTCCTTATAGCCGGTGAAACCAGGAGTAAAGCTTCTCCATAATATGTAATGACCCTTGACTCCATGTTCGTGTTCGCACGACCCTGACCATGCCGGAGATTGCTGTACAATGAAGAACGCTCAGAAAGCCCCAACGCCGCTGAATGCTACCCTTGGGTATGTAAAGCTCGCAGATGAAGCGTAGCTTGTAAATGCTGAGAAAGCCAACCATAAGACCGTTTTGGTAAATGAAAAGAGTGCGGTGACACCGACTGGAATGAAACGAATCGACCCTCATAAGAGACTAGAACACGTGTGCTGGGGATAAACCAACGTCCAAAACGGCTTTTTGAACGTCAGCAATAGGTATTGTGAACACACACTTTTTGCTACAGTGGATCTGGGCAGTGCGACGGGCTGCGTGAGCCTTTTGCTTCTACCTCGGATCATGGATGTAATCTTAGTCCTGCTAAACCCCTTGACAGCTACGATTTAATGATAAACGTGCTATCTTTAAGAACGTGACCTTACTTGCCGAAGGCGGAGTTGAGTTTGGAAATTGAGCTCGTGTCGGCGGCACTGCTGTTGATGACGGCGATCATTTCCCGTGGCGGACGCTGAGCATTGCTAGGGCTGCGACTGCCTGATCGACTGTTGCCAGCCTTGGTTACGTCAACGTTGTCATCCACCGCATGATTGTTGAGTAAAGTCTTGATGTTGGGGATTGTTCGACTTGTGGGTGATGGTACAGCGCCGTTCGCGTCCGGAGCCGCTGAAGAGTCGTTCGTCTGGTTTTCTGTAGGTAGAGGGCTAGATGGTTTTCCGATTCCGTTCAGAGCAGGCAATTGAGGACCTGGTTCTGGGAGATTTGGGTTGATGGCCAGATCACGAGGTGGTGGAGGAGGGACTTGAGGTTGGCGGTGCTGGTGCTGGGCTTGGGCCTGGGCTTGAGCGTGGGCTTGTGCTTGTTGATGGGCTAATTGTGCAGCCTCTACGACGCGTGCCGAGGGGTTCGGTGCATACTGAGGAGCAGGATAGTAGTGTTGTGGTGGGTATCCAGGGTGGCCATGCGGAGGTTGCGTGTTACTCAAGGCAGGGGGCAGGGAATCAAACCTCGTCATGGCTTGAGGATGGGGAGGGAAGCCATGGGGCATGAAGTAGACAGGTCCGGGCGGAAATCCAGCCTGGGGATGTGGAGAGTAGTATTGAGGATGCTGATACGGAGGAGTAGGTGGTCCGTGATACCCCACCAAGACTGGTACCTGAGGCGAGTGTCCTGGCCGTGAGTAAGGCGACTGTGACCCCATCTGTTGGTGAGCTGGAGCAAATGGGGAGCCTGGCATTGGTGACCGGGTGACCGCCGGGATGCTCGTGGTCTCGTTTACGGTCGATTCTGGATACATGTTCTTAGGGGGCCGGATATGTCGTAGCTGTGGGTCTGTCGTCGGCTGCCGGAGATCTGTGGCTGTGGGGTGTGACCGCGAGAAGTAGCTGATGAGATGTAGGTGCTGGCCGCTCGACGTGGTAATGCTGAACGATTGCTTCATGAGGCCATCGGGCTTGTAACGATATCCGTCGGGGCCCTCCCCATCCGACTCTCCAGTAGCCGAACCGTCTGGCGACTTCCCGCTTGGTCGCTTGGGTGCCGGTGCCGGAGTCGGGAAGCTGCCTCCTCTTTTGCCCTCCATCTCCCGGTACGTCAGAAAGCTTCCCGAGACACGGCTAGCACTCCAGGACTTGCCGTCAGTCCACCGTCGCATGCCCGCCTCCCGCTCGTCCCACACAAACACTGATCCGGATTTGATCTGCTGGCGCTCTTTTTCAGACAGGCGTCGTTGCACACGGGGTAGGAGGCCAATACGACATGCTTCGAAGAGAAGGATGGCGTCCGCCGGCGTGCGGACGTGGCCGGTGTATGTCTCCATTGGAGAGAGAATGACGCAGCGTAGGCGTCGGGGAGCTGCTGTGGAGCGCGGTGCAAATGACTTTACGGGCGAGGGAGTCGAGACAATGCTTCGGCGCAGATGTTCAGGTTGGCGGATATAACTAGGGTATCGAGACAAGTTCCAGGGCGTTACGATTGACAAGCAGAGATAGAGATTTGGATGGACCTTGATTCTACCACTGTGTAATTACTCCAGTAGGGAGAATTGTGTCAAGCGTTGAGGGTCCCTGCTGGTTGGACCGGAATAGAGCTTGACAACCCGATGATCAGATGTGGAAGTAGCGCGGTAGCGAAGCATATGTCTCATTGGTAGCTTCTACCATATTATGTTAGCGAAAGCTGGGGCAGGGGAAGAGTGAATGGCACCACGGTCCCTCGAGACGCGGAACCACGCGGTGACCGAACTTACAATGGCAGGCGGGCAGTCGTGCTGGCAGGGCGGGAGTCCCACAGCGACAGCAGCACGAAAGGAGGATATATGACGCCGGGCGTGGAGGACAGGTCGCAATCTCGCTCCGATGCGTGCGGCGTTCAGCAGCACGTGAAACAAGGCTGGCGGATGAAACGAAATGAGGGCGGAGGGCTCTAGGGGGGAATGGGGCACGGGATGGGCAGGCGGGCAGCGCAGCGGAGGCAGAGGATGCGCTTCTTCATGTATGCAGCGGCCAGGCGCTGGGCAGAGAAGGCGCCGGAGGGTGCAACCTGGAATGCGGCGCGCTGCTGTGGGCTGCCCAGGTGGGACCCCCGGCCTGATCGCCCTCGGAGCAGCTTGGCAGTGGCACTAGCAGAGACAAGCCTTTAGACGCCGTTTGTCTGCTAACTGGGTGTGTCGCTGCCGGGCGCCGCCCATCGTCCAGCAGCGCCAGCACCCAGGCTCGGCCCCCTGGCAGCCGTCTATTTGCAGACGCGCGACCCCAAGGCACTCTATCTCTCGCTGCTACGCCGCCCCGACGAGCGCTGCGAGCCGTCATCCACAGTGCCCCCCCCCCCAACAGGAGGCGGCGGCGAGCACACCACAGCAGGGCAGCCGCGAGCCGCTCGCTTTCCAGCGCCAGGAGGCCAGGGCATCCGCACAGCAGCCTTGGAACAAGCACCACCTCCCGCGGGCGACACCTGTCCACATGGCACGACCGCCTAGCGACTGCGCGGCCTTGGGCCATGGCCGCCCAGCCCGACGCCTTCACAGCCTCGAATCGCGCCAAGCTCCCTGTACGATGGTTGGGAGCTTAGTACCCAGAACTTTAATCAACCTAATCCGATGACAAGCCTTCTGCCGCTTGGCAACTCCAATGGAGCGTCCGCCAAGCAGCCTGCCGCAGCACTTGAGCTCGTCCACCTCAAAGTCCTGTCATACGCGGCCTCGGGTGCCAGACTTCGCTGCACCGGTAGCTACGGGACGGAAAGAGGGCATGGCGAGCCTAGCGTAGCCCGCCGCCTCTTGTGTACTCAATGCGGGCATGCGTGGCTTGGCACCAAGGGGACCACAGCTCTGGTGCTCCATATCGCCGTGAACGTGCTGTGCCTCTTACGGGCTTAGAAGACTGACAGGATCTGTTCGTTTGTACTTTGTACGCCTGCCTAGTTACAGTGTGCACTCACATGCCTCATACCCCCGTGCTGGCCCACACGCGCAAGTCTGCTCTGGCTGCGTCACCGGAAACGCAACTGCGTTCGCACGAGAGCGCTCGTGCAAGGCGTCTGCGTGGAATCATGCATTTTCCTCCAACCAAGCACAATCGCACTGTCAGTTCTTGGAATGGCGTCCGCTCGGCTCCACACACCAACGTAATCTTCAACGAGCCAAATCCCAGCCAGAGACTAGGGTCTCGGCTGCCCGCAGATAAGCTTGGTGCAGCTGCACTTTAAGCTTACTCTATACCCGTCATACAGCCCTGGATTGATTTCCACGCTGACGATATGAATGAATCGTTGCCGTGTCCACTTGCAGAGACTAGACACCTGTATGTGGGTCATCTGTTATCCCTACTACCGCTCGGGATATCCGACATCTGGCTTCTGGGACGACAATCCGAAGAAGCCGGTTTGTATTGAGGATAACCAGACCCGAGCCTGGGCAGCGACCCATCCAGCGCGTTCCGCAAGATCAGGAGGGGGCGTCTTGGTACGGCTTTTGGCCAGAGGATTGGCAGTGACACGATATTTACCAAGAGCCTGGGCTGGCGTTGGGAAGAAACGGACTCGTTACATATTGCCTAAGCCAGCGAGGTCTTGGGACGACTAGGTATCAGCAACGCTCGCTGCACCGAGTGAAAATGGCTGGCGTCCCAGCTTACTGCAGAGAGACAAAGACCCGAGTCAGCGTTATTGGCTAGGTCACCCACAATCTTGCAAGTACGGTAGCAAACACAGATGCTGCTTCGATAGCGGCCAAGCCTCGCATCTTAAGCCTAGCGACAGCGGCGTCTCGTCGTAGATCGGATTTCTCGGAGGGAGGCCGCGTCAGCGGCGAAGGAGAAGCTTGCCCAGTGGCCAAGGGTCTCGGCACTTCGATCCCCCAGGCCGCTCCTACCCCAGTGATAGGTGACGAAGGAGGTAAAAGATTTCGAACATGTGAACTTTGCCTGACAGTTGTCTCTTGCTAAGTTAACGTGCGAGTGGACGAACTTCGACGTTGCTTCGGACTGATCGCTCGCAATCGAGGTGAACGAATACGAGGCGCTGATCAGCCGGCTTCGCTTGTTTCTGACAGGGTTAGCAGATAAGGTTGGAAACAGAGTTAAGCATAAATTCTGACCCGCTTTCTGGCTCGCCAATCCGCCACACGCCAGTTGCCCAAAGAAGTAGTTTCCCTAGGCGCCCTGCGAGCCTATCTCCGCAACCTGCAAAAGGTAGCTGGCCACGGTGTGGTCAAAGGCTGACGTTGCAGTAGCGCATGCAACCAGCAAATGCAGCACTCTTGCTGCTTGTATCCAGCGCATCCAAACCGCTGCTGCGAACAAGCTACGCCATCGGACTGAGCTGGAGAGACATAAAGGGTTGATTTAGTGGTACGATATGACTTCAGCCATGGCTGCATTTTTCTTGCCCGCAAATGTCGCCAAAATTCGCATTCTTGCGAAATCTGGGCGGGATCTAGAGTGCGCCTCTCGCTCATCACCACCTGCTGACCAGCCCTTGGTGTATCTCACCACGAGTAATTAAGGTGTGCCAAGCAGTTTAGCGTCCGATCTCAACCAAAACCTTTCCTCGACGACAGCATTACGGTTCCAACATGCTCATCAGACAGCCTTGGCTGGTTTTCAGTGCACAATACAGCAGGCCTTTTCTATTTGACGCTGAATGATGGGTTTCAGGGTAGTTTCCTGTCCAATCCTCCCCAACCCCCCTTGAGGTCACGCACAAAGGTCAGTGTAAGCTCGGGAGTTTCTCCGAGTCTCGGCACTGATTACACAGGAACTGTTTCGCCAGGACGGCGGATTTGTCTTTATGTTGATCTTGATACACGCCGAACTTGCTATCGCAAATTCCCGGTGTGCTATGACCGTCTTGACAACGTCCGTCAGGGCGAATATCTTACCTCATCAACCTTCCGTATACCACAGCCGCTACGAATGAGTTAACCCTACTCCGTACTTCAGATTGCAATGGCTCTCGACCAAGTGCACTTTAGCCGCCGTTGCTAAAGACAGCTCTCACTCGCTGTTTGACACCAATCATCTCGCATCATTGCCCACGGAGAATCCGCTCTGTCCCGCATCTGTCAGTCACACAAGACGATGGCCTACCCGGAAAGGCAGGTATCACTAATATATTGCGGCACAAACACAACTGCAGACGGGAACAGAACCAACTATTCCCTGTCGTACAGCCATACTATTTGTGCGCCATCCTTGACCTTTCGTTATTCAGCCTGAGGAGCCTAGAAGACAGATGCTTGCGGTCCCTGCCCGGGTCACACACACAGACACAGATCCGCATACGAGCTGCATCATGATATTCCGATTCGTTTCCAGGACGGGTAATTCCTAAGCGCTGCGTACGACGATCATCGGCGTGAATCACTCGTACGAACCGAGTGCCTTATTCCAGGGAAGGCAACCTATTCGTGTCGAATGAAGCAACCGATCTGCGTCTTCGTTACCCACAATGTGCTTCTGCAAGGCGTTCTAAGGTCGGATTCCACCGTATAAGTTTCGGCCCCCTCGGAACCTTTTTATAGAGTAGGATGTAAGATTTCCCAATCAGGAACATGGCTTGAACACCAATATTAAGCTTAACATCAACGTCGCTTAGTGCTACTGGTCAAACCTTACAGCCCCTGTCGACATTGAGCTCGGTTCGAAGTTAATATTGTCGTTCGTTTCTCTCTTCGTTGCGGTCTCGCGATGTCGTTAGGTTGAAGAATGCAGACCCAACATCGTATTGAGCACACTCTAATCCAATATCCAAGCAAATGTTCCATCACGGTGCAGCCTAGCCATCAACACTCTGTATCTGATGGCACTCGAGCTTACAAATCGCCTCTAGCCACGCCTCGTTGGCACTGCTCAACGAAAGTGAAATTATGGCACAGCACGGCTCTTAAGTCCCGCCAAGGTCCGATCGTCCGACCTTTTTGTTTCATCGGCAACGCCCTCGGCTTCCTGTTCATTGCAGGGCAGTCACCTTTGAGATTCGCTTGGTATCCGTAAATTTTCCTAGGCTTCGTGGGGACGGTACCCAACACGTAGGCGACATGACGAGTCGTTTGCAGGTCGTTGATGTACTAGTCTGACTGACTCTACATCTCGCGAGACGTCAACATCTATGACGAGCTACAGCTCGTAGCAGCTACCCAGGTGACTTCGAGGACCGACGGAAAATCATCATACTCTTCTGTTCATTGTGTTCAAGATCAGAACTCCCGAAGGATTCCCGCACACTGAAAACCCTCCAAACTTCGCAGCATCCTTTGACATCCTACAGTTTCGAGTACTTCGCCTCGCGCGCCGTATGCCCAATAGGCCACTTGTTCCCAGTTCTCCTGCAAGAACAAGGCACGTATCGTTGTTCGCTCGTCTGATCGTGTTCGCCTCACCCTCGCGTGAAGCTAGCCATGAAGGACTTCGAAACCATGCGCTACAATTTCTTCCCAGGATTAAAAAAAATCATATCTGGCATGAATAACTTTATTACGCCTTCCTCGCCGCAGTTTGCTCAGCCCCCAAATCTCCGCACCTGTTAAGCGCTGCGGCATGGGTCGGGCACACTCACCAGATGATGACAAGAAAAGAAGCCTATCAGTCAGTTTCACCAATGGAAGCTCGCTTTGTCTCGACCGCCACATGACTACATGATGTCAGGTACTCGTTCTCTTCTGTAAGCTTACCGGGAACAAGAACACGGAGAAGCATAGCTGGCCACTGGACCTTGCTAGGCGCCTCTTGAAACAGGAACTGCTTCTGTGGCATCGTTCTACACCGATCGGGAATGTCAGATGGGGCTGGGATGTCACGGTCCTCGTTCACGAAAGGGCGGGTTACTACGATGTTACAAGGTGGACTTGGACGGGCAAGGCTGTTTGGGCACGAATATCCAAGGCCGTCCGACATCGATGCCGTCGAATCCCTAGTGGACAAGCGCAATGTGTCCTCACCACTTTGTTCCGATATTCGCGACCGTCACTCTGAAGAGTCCTTCTCTGTAACAGACGCCTAGGCAGGTAACGCGAGAGCAGTCTGAAACATCCGTTGAATGCCTGGTAAGGGAATTGAAATCGGACGGACTCGTCTTCTATATCCTGGACGCTACTATAGGGGTATCAAGTGACCTTGCGGCTCGTTCATTCGCGACTACGACAGGAGACCACTCTATGTTTCCTTAGATGAATGTTGAGTACTGTCGCTCTGTCAATACTTGCTCCCTGAACCGGAATATCGAGAACACCCTGATTTCCACGACTCATATCACCTTCTCAGATTGCAGCCCTTGACAGAACGTTTCGGAGATTAGGTTCTTGGTCGCTAGTGAACCCATAATCGTGAAGATCGGCTTGTATTCGAAGTTTGTTTGCTTCAATATGACAGCAAGCAGGTTGATTTTTGGTCTGACAAGACCCTGTAGTTCCAGTAACACAAGTTGCGGGAAGAAAACAAACATTTTCGTAACTTGGCCGATGGGCAGCTCCAGCCTAACGACTGCGGGTAGAAGCAAATTCGAGAATGCTAGTATAAGACAGCTGGGCTAGTAAGCTTGTGCCTTTGTTCGAGTTCACGATTCCAGCTGCCAGTTTGTACACTCCATGGTAATTGAAAGGAGGTTTTCCATGCTCCTATCCAAACAAGCTTCTCGACGAGATTCTCACTGATTCATCACAACGCAGCAAGACTTTGCACCCACAGAACGTCATGATTCCACCCTATCGACATCGCCATCGACAACCGCCCCACACCCAATACCACCCCGGACGAACCAGTCGACGAGCTCGAGCAGCTCCCGCCTTCCACAGCCATGATTACCCGACCCAGCTCTACTTCCAACAAGCCCAGTTACCCGACCCTCCTCCTTCTCCTAACCCCTGGCCCGTACCCAACGCCCCGCAACCATACACCTTCGACGAAACAATCGCCAAACTCTACACCGCCATCTCAACCCTGAACCTGCACTTCAAGCCCCTCCAAGACCAATTTGCGCGCGAAATCGCCTACGTGCGGCACTACACGTCCCCGACGGACATCGATGCCATGTGGGAATCTCGACTTAACATGCGCCCTCCAGCATCGGACCGTCGCTCATTCAGACCCGAAAACGAAAACCAAGACCCCAACGACAACGATACCACAACAACGAATACCGAGACCGACAAAGCCCAAATGGCCTCCATGCTGCAATCCAGCGCCCGCGCCCTCCGCGCCCTGTCTCGAGCCGAGAAGGCGCTACAAATCGCCTCGCACAACACCTCGACCACAATCAGCGGACGCCGACGCAGACTAGCTCTCGCGGGGAACCGGGAGGGCATTAAGCGGGCGGTGCCGAAGCTGCAGACGCTGGGGAGCCAGTGTTTGGATTTGCTGGTCCAGGCTAGGACCAAGTATTCGCAGATTGGGCCGCTGATGAAGGAGTTGGAGTTTTTGGGGCGCGTGGTGCATGAGTGGAGGGGGTTTGCGGATCGGAGGGGTGGGGGAGAGGATTTTGGGAGCGGGATTGGGATTGGGATTGGGGGTGAGCATGGGGAGGGGATTGGGGAGGGGGTAGGAATAGGGCAGTTTGGGAACGGGTTGGGGTAGGGACATTGGGTACGATTATACAGAGAAATGATCTTGTAGGCATAGTCGTGCATCAACGAATGTAGAATTTACTCCGTGTTCCTGGTGGTACTGGGCATGTCGAGGGTCTCCAACTTCAGCAACATGCAACGTGCCTCGAGGCACCTTACACTGCGTCGCGCGTACGTTGTTCGTGCAGTCTCTAGCTGTGTGCCGCCAACCGGCTTGTCAAGTAGCCCTTCAATCAGAATAGAAACGTAATTGGCCATCTTGTACCACAGAGCATCTGGAGTATCTGGGCAGAATGTTGAAGCCCATTTTTGATTCCCCTGAATCTGTGGGACATCTAGAACAGAGCTTAGCTCATACCAGTGACGACTGGACAAGGCCCAGATGACGCTGCATTCACAGGCAAAACACAAAGCGGAAGGTGCGAGTAGGGAGGATGTTGGGCTCCAAGTTTCCAGACCGTGGTAGACGTTTCAATTTCGCAAGGAACCATGCTACGCACTACGATCTACGAGTCCCCTTCTCTTGTTCACATATCGACTACCTATGCACGCGCGTATCAGCCCGTCACCCGCGCGTGGCCTTCTCCTTCGGCCAAAATATACAGCCTCCAACAAGCGAGCGAAAAGAACGTGGAGACTAGAAAATCGTCCTGGCCGATTCTCCCTATGAAATATTTGCCAAAAAGCCAACGCCGGGGTATAGGATACTAAGATCTCCCTGATCCCTCGGCCGCTCGCTCCAACGCCAATGCAGATAAATACAATAAAGTGCTATAAGTGGGTCAAATTGGGTACGACGTGACCATAATGCACATCTATTAGAAGAGAAGAAAGTGAGGGAGGTGCAGCAGATACATCATATCCTCAATGCACCATCCCGTCATTGTGCCCATAGATCATGCTGCTGATACCAAGTGGCAGACATTGCTACACGATACATGTCGTTGTTGCTGATGGTGTGACTCCAAAAATGTCTGGATTACTTCCATAGTGGTCTCCCCTCAGTTGGCACCTGAGCGATACCCATGGAAGAGATCCGTCCACCGACACGGCTCATTCGGCCGGCATCGAGGCTTGGTCGGCTTTTTCGCCCTTCTTCTATATTACCAAGTCTGCTACTGCTCCGCGCGGTAGTCGGTGTGCCCCCTGTAAGGCTTGCGATACTGGAGCCACTGACAGTGCGTTGCTTGGGCGTGGGGAGCATACTGACGCGGCGGCTGTTCATGGCACTAGCGGGTCGGGACTGTCGACGAGCAATTGGACTGTCCTCGTTCGTGATACTATCCTCATCCTCATCTTCCTCCCCCAACTCATGTGCCAATATACGAGACATTGAGTTAGGGGTATTCAAGGGGGGCTGGGACGACGAGCCCGGTGTTCCTCGCAAGGGAGTTTTCCCTTTCGATGGGGTCGAAGGTGCCTGAATGGTACTAGCTATTGGGCGTCTCGTGGAAGGCTGCTGTGAAGGTGTCGTTGAAGCATTAGAGGGCAGGGGTGAGAGTGCGGATGAGCGACTCAATGGACTGCGCACTGGGATGGCAGAATGGCTGGAAACGCTCCGCAGAGACCTAAGTGAGCTTGGGGAATCCCTGCGGTGTGGTGAAGGTGTAGTCAGTGACAGTGGCTTAAAGTTGTGTCCAGTGACAGTGTCGCGCATGTTAACGCTCGAATTCCAACGTGGCTTGCTGGAGGTACTCGCAGACCCAAGGTTGGACGAGTGGACGGAGCTTGTGGGTGTGCTCGATAAAGCGCGAGAGGGAGTGACCGCTGACGGGATGCTCTCCAATCGAGATGCCGTCAGTGGCTTGCGTGGAGCGCTCTTCGAAGACGTGCTCGTGGGTAGACTGGAGTACCGTCGACTGGTGGGGACTGAAGACTTCGCGCTTGATGTAGTAGGCTGGCGAGACTTTTTACCGGCAGAAGTTGTGGTTCCTTGTTCACTGCTCCTGCGACCCATCACAATGACCGAAGAGGCGGGTGAGCTATTGGGTGTGTCAAAAGCAGAACCAGCTAGCGACTGCTCAGTGCGAGCAGAAAGCACAGTGGAGACTGAGTCGCGAAGCTTGCGGCTTGAAGTGACCTCTTCCAAAATGATGTCCATGTCTTTGGTCTCCTGTTCGAGGTCTGCGACCTTTTGCCTGACGTCTTGCTGAATGCGGAGGATCTCGCCATTGACCGTCGACCTGTTCTTCATTTCGATATCGATCAATTCTAAGACACGCTTCATGGATGGCGGGTAATGCTCGCGCTTGTCCTTGTACGTCGATATACGGGAGCCAAGCTTCTCTTCGTCACTCTCATCAATGGCTTGTCGCAGTCTCTGGATGCTCTTCATCAAAGAATCGTACATGGCGATGGCCTTGCTTCCGGCTTGTCGGAAGCTGTGGACCCACTTGTCCTCGCCGAGCTCTTCTCTCAAGGCATCCGCATCAGCTTCGAGCTTTTTCTCCTGCCTTTCTAGAACTTCCTTGCGCCGCATCAGCTCGTCGCAGGCCGACGGAAAGGCCTTGCTTGCTCGTAGGTGGAATGAAGATAGTCGCATGGGCAAAAAGTCAAGAGACGCGCGGAGCGGTTGCAGCTTCGCAAAAAGGGCTAGCAGACGCGAGTTTTCCTGTTCGATTTGAGGTATCGGGGAGATGGGGGACATGACGGAGAGTTGCGGAGGCATACTGAGGCGATTGCTCTGCACCTGGGCCTGCTGGCGCGGGGTTTCCTCGACGATTGTCTCTAGATCTGCAATATCAAATTTCTCGGCGGATTCGGCAACAGAGTCAGTGATGGCGCGATGGCGCCGCTCCTCCATCTCGAAGACTAAGCGACTAAGGTTCTCGATTTCAAGACCAATCTCGCCCAGAACCGTGTTCCACAGCTCCTCCCACTCCATAGCGATCTCGACCTGCGACTTTATTCCCTTCAGTGTCTGCTTGATCCTCGTCCAGCCTCCTACTACATCTTCCATTTGTGCGACGAGCCTGGTGAGGTCCTTGGCAGGGAGCGATGCAATGTCTGGGCGGGACTGCAGATCCTCAATGGCTGTGATGTAGACAGTGACCAGACCCTCGAACTTGCCAATTGCGACGTCGACCTCCTCCAGCCCTTCTCTTCCTGCAGCAGCAGCCCATTCCACGTCATCTTCGGCGTCTAGGCCGTTCAAGACTTCTGTTGCCTTGGCCATCCATAGCTTGATCTGGTTCGCCGCCTCGTGCAACGCCCGGCCGGCGGCCGTCGAAGTGGGTATGGCGGAGATGCTCGACGAAAGCGAGGAGGCGGGCGGGAGCGTGATGGAGGTGAGCTGCTGGATCTGGTTGGTGAAGCTGGCCCGCGAGAGCGTGTAGATGGAATTGGCGCGAGAGAACTGGCGGCGGTGGAAGTAGGCCTCGACGTCAATGCCATCGTCGGCGTCGAGGACAGATGCCTCCTCCACGGGCGGCGTGTCTTTGGGAGGCGGGGTCGGGGGCACTTCCGTGCTGTTGCTGGTGTCGGTGTCGGCGATGGTCTGGCTGAGGCTCTTCGTCTTGGTGATGTCGGGTAGGCGGTACTTTTGCGTGTCCTCGCCGGCTTCCGAGTCGGAGGGCAGGACGCGGTCGCTGGTGCTCACAAAGCTGCTGCGGTCGCTCTCGAAGCCCGGCGGCGGGCTCTGGTCCATGGCCAACGCAGGCACGCTCTCGCCGGTGAGCTGGGGGATCAGCGGGGTGCCAATCTGGCTGCCGGTCCCGCTCCAGGCAGTGCCCCGCCGCTCGATGCGGATGCTGCGGTCCTTGTGGAAGGCGTCGAGCTCGCGGATCTTGCTCTCGGCGATGCGTCCGATCTGCGAGGCCGACGTGCGGCTGCTGTCCTGCGCCTGGTTCAGGAATTTCATGCGGGCCAGCAGGCCCGGCGAGACGTTCCTGGCGAGCTTCTGGCTGCTGTTGAGCGTGCGGTGCGGCGACTGCGACGCGGTCCGGGCCGGAGACGGCGAGGTGCGGACAGGCGGTGGAGAAGAAGTTGTTGTTGTTGTGGTTGCTGTCGTCGAAGGTGCCACATCAGCGAGCGATGATCTGGGGGTACCTGTCGACGGCGCGAGCGGATCACTCATCGAGACATAGGGAAGTCGCGCGGGGAGGAGGAGTAGCTGCGGCGAGATTCTGCCGGGGCAGGAAGGCAGTCGGGGTGAATGCAGAGGCGTGCGAGACGTGCAAATGGTGCAGGCTGGAAATGATGGCCGCTGGTAGCAGTTATCGGCTGCCTAGGCCCCCTGCTGCCACCCCAACCGCGTGTTTCGTGGGTCGCGTTGTTGACCGTTTCACACGCCCGCAGACGTCAACAAAAAAAGTGCCCGACTGCAGCTCGCCGCCGCCGTCCGCTCTAGCAGCCTGCGCAACTGATGGTAATGTCCTGTCAAGCGCGCAGAGGGAACACTGGCGCTGGAGAGCCCCATCGACGGCGCCACGCTCCACCCGCCTGTTCTGAGACACGACCCGCGCGCCGCCAAATTGACCCGTGGAAGCCCCCTGGCTGAACGACGTCTGTGCAAGCGGACCCCGGCCTCCAAAGCCTTGCCAGTTCAACTCCAAACGTGCCGCAGCGCCTCACTTTCGGTAGGGCTCCGCGTCGCTCGACGTCTGCCAGCACACAGTGGTCCCATCATCCATGGGACTGCATCTGCGCGTGACGTAGTGGCGGCTGCAGGCGAGCAAAATCATCGCTGACCTGTGCTACTCTCCAAAGTAGTCGCAGCGTGTCAAACTCGATCATACAATCAAACAAATGCAATTCGAGGTCTGAATCGGATAGATATATGGCGCCTGGGATGCAGATTGAAATGTGCTAGCTGAGGGGGTATCTAATTTGGACGACTGCTCGAATGGATCAAGAAAGGAAACAAGAGGAGTGCTCGCTGCCGTTGCTGGTGTGCAGATGCCACAATTTGATTTCCAACCACCCAAGGAAAGTCGTAAACATTCGGATGCATCATGCGGAATTAGAAGGGGCTAGGGTTGGGAACATGGACAATGGAATAGAACGAATGTAACCTCGCCACCACAACCTTTACTCCGAACCCCCTACAGAGGCTCGTAGTTGGGATCGATCTGAAGGGTCGGCGTCTTTGCCTGCTTCTTCTGCTCCTTCCATTCCAGAATAAGCTCCTCACGCACGCCCCGGCACCACTTGAGGAGAGCGGCATCGAACTTGTTCCAGGCGACTGCATCTGTACCATTGACGACCCCCATGACATCAACGTCCAGCTTGATGTCCCACCGTAGCTCAGCTGCCTTGGCCCAATACCGTAGGTTGTCTGCGCATCGATAAGGCTTGGCGGTATCTGTGTGATACTGCTTGATCTCTTCGAACTGGCGCCGAGACTTCTTTACGAGTGCGTTGTGCAGGTGAACCAGGCGCAGCCCGTTCTGCAGTGTCTGTAGGAAAGGTGTGGGGACTTCACCTTCCGCTGGGTCTGTCCACGAGGGTAATGTTTCGGGATTGGGATCGAACGACTTGAGGAACATCAGTTCTCGTTCCCGCTCCTTGCCTGTCCAGTCGCCCTCTCTCCAGCTCCAGCTTTCTCGCTCTTCGTGATCTATCCTTTCCTTCTCTTCCTCCGTATCGAGAAGTTGACCGATGCCAATGACCCAAGCTTTAATGCTTGCGACCTCGCATGGCTGCACGCCGCTCGCAAAATTACGTATGGCTAACCGTTTCAGAACATCTAGCACCTCGTACAGCTCTTTCCTGATTACACGCTCGGACTTGATTGTGTAAAGCCTCTGTGGGTCTTCGTGTGCGGTATAGTAGTTCTTGGCTGCTCGAATCGCTAACGTAGCCACATCGAGCAAGTTGAGGCCTTGAATTTCATGCCAGCCCGGCGCGTCAGCCGAATGCCGCTCTGCAGCATCATGGCCGAGGGTACCCGGGATGTCGTCAATCAAGCCTCCGTCGACAGTATCCGGGAAGCCCTTCTCGAGTTCCTGCAGGTGTTTCATCGCCTCTGCTAAGGACTCTCGTAGTTCGCGGCGTAATATGGTCATATCAGGTGGAGGTGGGACATAGACTGGTGTGTTCTTGTAGGTACTGACGGTTGGAGGAAGCATGACGGGCTCCTGCTCTTCCCAGGTCACCGAGGCGCCATCGTCAATGGGTGATTCGACGAATCCCTCACCAAGGTGGTCGGTCGTGCCGTCAGACGATATTGAAAGGTAGGATAAGTCGCCCTCGATCCCAGATCCAGGGAGCTCTGAGCCACTCGCAGTCCTTGAGCCGTTCTGTCTTTTCTTGGCCACGCGACCCGTGGCTTCATCGAGCAGGCCCGTTCTGGCGAAGTAGTATTGCAAATGTGCAATGGTGCCTAGGTTCATGACACTATCCCGGTTCTTGGCCGATCGCGAGAACTGCGTCCCTTCAGGTCGAATGTAGCCCCTCCTCCTACCAGGTATACCGCTGTCAGAGAGCCGCGAGCTGGCCGATCTGCCGGAGACGGATGACACAGAGGACGCCGTGGACACGGAGCGATCGAGCTGTGGAATGGCATTCAAGGCGAGCGATGGAGAAACCCAGGGTTCTGGCGAAGAGCCCCGTTCGGGCGGAGGGGACGACGCGGTGATCTCGTCAGTGGCCATAATAGGGGTGGGGTGGTGGTGAGAGGGAGAGGGAAACGCTGCCGGTGTCAGAGAGCAACGACCGCCGCTCCGGGAATATATGGGTGACTTGTTCGTACGTGCTCGCAGTGGGGAGGGCAGAGAGCAGTTCCTGAGTTGGGTTCGGCGGTTGTTGCAGGCCCACGTCTCCAGATGAGGTCTCGTCTAATTACGAGAGGTTTCAGCAAAGGCCAAACAACGCGCGAGCTGCTTCATTACGCCTCTGCGCTAACTCCACATTTGCGCACCACGGCAACGAGCGCCACCGGGGAAGGACGATAAGGCATCGAGCGCCGACGCGCCAATTTGCTTCGTCGTCCTCTTCAGCAGTGCAGCGCCGCCGTTTGTGTGTAGAGTAAACGCGCCGACCGCGTTCCTGTCTAGCCCTGGAGCGCGCGGGCAGGCTAATGGCCCCGGGGGGCCTAGCGCGACCAGACCCGCGACTACCCTCGGTGATAGTTATGACGTCGCTGCCCTGCATCTGAGATTCATTGGAGAAGAGCGCATGTCTTTTGGGGGGCTTCCTTTACGCCTCGTACACATACAACCTTCAATACCCGAGTGAATGAAACGATTCTTCTCAGTTGCAGCCAGCATGTCTGACAAACGAGTGAGCAGGCTATTCTGCAGGCTATAGCAAAAGCTGATATAGGTCTAGATTTCCTACAAAGTAGAGGGCGAGGTCCAAGGTATGCAGTCTTGGTGAACTGGTCATGACTCTTGCTGAACTTTTCTAGGGGTCAACTTCAGGTATATTGTCTTCACTAGCTGACAGGCCTTATCTCACATATCAAGGTCCTTCACCCAGAAGCAAGCTAAGAGCATTGGGATTACGGGTTTCGTGACTAATGCATCTGATGGCACTGTAAGTCGAAATCTGCCGCATATAGACTATTGCTGATCCTCGCCAGGTGCAAGGAGAAGCACAAGGCAGCGACGAGCAGTTGAAGGAATTTGTTCAGCACCTTAATAAAGGTCCTTCCGCCGCCAGCGTCAACGGTGTCGAGAGCGATCCTATCGAAACTAAATCCAAGGAGAACGACTTCAATGTAAAATAAGCACCCCATCGCGTTCTATTTCTACAGGTACCGCCAGGGTTGGAGAGGCCCAGGATGATCACAACGCTTGCCACTTCCTCTCGAAGATTTCGTTTCCCGTGTCCCATCTGCCCATAAAGATGGTGTGAAACTGGGGTTTTCGCCAACTGGAAGGGTCATTCGGAATTTTGGCAAATGAAGGTCTTGCGTGGTAAAGATAGTGCAGCACACTAGTCCATGGAAGACCAACAATAGATAGTGTACCTGGCAACTACAGCTGTTGAAGTATCGAGTAACTCGAATCACTACAATCATCATCTTGTGGTAAAGTGAGGGAAGAGATTCAAGCGGATTTGTCTCACTATGTTGTGTATGCTCTAGTTGTCGTCGCCTTGTATTGTTCTCTGACCCTGCGCCTTTATAATGTGTAAGTGCTATTCGAACATGTTCACAGCACAGCAGCTAAAACTACAGCTAAGGTACCGCTTCGCGTTGCCAGATGCCACAGGGTTCGTGATGGGACTAATGCACTATTTGCTAACATTAGGACATACTATAGTATGCTCCAATAGGCGAGAGCTCACTCATGGGCGGTCGTAACACTAAAGTATCCTTCTATCAGACCATCTGAGTTACTGACAGCATACGACCTGAGAAATAGCGGTGACTTGAGACGACTGTGCATGCATACATTGCTTTACGCAGAATGGCAATGCCACACGAGATGGTTTAGTCACTGGAATGCTCTCAGCCCTGGTGGCTTTTTGCGGCATGGCCGAGACGCCGAATCGGGACACTTCGGAACCCGAGGTTTTTCTCCCCTTCCCTAACAGAAAGATACCCTGAACAGCGAGAATGGAGGAGAAATAAATTTTCCCAGAGAAAGTGACCGTCATGAAGATGTCGTATGAAATATGCAATATTTTAGTTAAATTTGGCAAATGGCTGTTGCATTCGTTACCAGTAACAGCAGCAGAAGCCCAGTTGAAGCGCCACTCCCGATCAGCCTTGGCGCTTCGCACCCGATTCATTATCGTGGCCTATCGTCAACCATTGCTCAGCCGCCTCAAATTCGCCATGCACGAGACCCGCGTGGGACTTTCCTTAGTCCTCCCGACGAATCTCATGGCTTCATTTGGACGTCGCAGCAGGGCCTGTGACCCATCAGCTAAGCTTTCGTGCGCATTCTTGCTCCCTTTGATGACTCTCACACAAGCCTAAGAAAAGGTAGTCCTTGTCGTCACCTAGGGCGCCTTTTGATCATATAAAGGCCGATTGTCGCCTCAGCTCTTTTTGTTCACCCATATTCTCCCATTACAAATCCTAGCCTGAGCTTTGATACCAACACTCCACCATCAATGATCTCCACGTCGGCAGCAACACGTGGATCAGTCACCCTGAAGAGGGTGTCGCCCCAGCTTCTCCAATCGTTCAACGGCTTGAGTACTTTAAGTCCCAGTCTGAGCTCCCTCGTTGTCGTACAACATATCCAGCCCATTACATGTCGACGGAACTTCTCCTTCACCTCAACCAACCCAAAGATTCACGAATTCTTTCCGCAGAAAGAGACCGAGAAGGTCAGGAAGACTGAGCCAGCATGGCCACACCCGAGTAAGTCGCACGTAGGAGGAGCACGTATTGATTGAGGCATACCCGTACCTACCATACCAGAGCTAGCCAGAAGCCGAAAGCCTTTATCAGCCTTCGTTATATTCTGTAATGCCTCTGAACGGACGTGGTACAATTTTGGCGCACGCCCTGATGGTATACCTCACCCAATACTAGCTCCTCTAACCTCAAATCATCTTCGACATCTTCTAATGAGCTGTGCAGTGTACACCGAAGAACAGATGCGCTCGGTCGAAGTCGCTCACCGTGAAGCGAAGACCTATTCGGATAAAGTAGCCCTACTTGCTGTAAAACTCCTCCGCTGGGGCCTCGATATTGCTACGGGCTACAAACATGAGCATGCTGCGGCTAAGCACAAGGGTGACCTAGCCGCTGCAAAGAAGTATGCAATGACTGAAGAGAAATATATGATACGCAACGTTTTTCTAGAGAGTGTTGCTGGCGTTCCAGGGATGGTAGCCGGTATGCTGAGGCATCTGCACTCAATGAGGAGAATGAAGCGAGATAATGGCTGGTGAGTGTGGCATTAGCCCGGATTGAAAAGAGTTCTAACGGTATCAAGGATTGAAACCCTCCTGGAAGAGAGCTTCAACGAGCGCATGCACCTGCTCACATTCCTAAAGATGAGCGAACCCGGTCTTTTCATGAGGACGATGGTGCTTGGTGCCCAGGGTGTCTGGTTCAATGCCCTGTTCATTGCATATCTCATGAGCCCGCGTACCGTCCACCGTTTCGTTGGGTATCTCGAAGAGGAGGCTGTCATTACGTACACGCGACAGATCAACGACATCGAAGCGGGTCGCCTGCCGAAGTGGGAGAAGCTTGAGGCACCCCAGATTGCCATCGACTACTGGAAGATGCCAGAGGGAAACCGAACGATGAAGGACCTACTGCTGTACATCCGGGCTGACGAGAGCAAGCACCGCGAGGTCAACCATACTCTGGGCAACCTGGATCAGAAGAACGATCCCAACCCCTACGTCAGCGAGTACAAGTTGAGCCAAGCCCAGCAGCCTCACCCTACCAAGGATCTCGCCTTCCCGCGTCCGGTCGGCTGGGAACGAAAGGATATCATCTAGATGCTCTGCCCATTTTTGACGTTTCCTACTTTCATTCCTTTCCAGGCACTCAATTCTCCGCTCCACAAAAGCATTAGCATTGGCATCAACACGGCGTTGGCGGATCTCCACAGGTTAGTGGGATTATGATACCCCTTGTCTTCGGGGTAGTCCCTGGATAGATCGGTGTACTATTGTGTGTGGTACCTTTAGTCTTTAGATCTCGGGCTCGGTTTTGAGCCCACTACCCCGCAAAGGTTAACAATATTCACGTTTGAGGAACGATGACTTTGGACTCTTCATGCAAATGACGCTTCTGTTAACAAGGACTCACTCTCTTCACAGCCAATCATATCAGCTCACAACTACCGTTCTGCACGTTGTGCGTGTGTGGTCACTCAAGACCAGAATGCCGGAATCGCGTTGTAAACGCATGTATCTGTACATGTGCGTTCACGATAGTCGTTGACAAATTGGGTAAGGTGAATACTGCGCGTGGAGGGGTTCGCTGCGCAATTTGCTTCCCCGCTGCAGTTCCTCAGTCTCGGTTGGGCGGGTTAATGGGCGATCTCTCGGTACTCTGTGCGTGATGTTCCTTTGAGAGAAGGTATGAAGTGGGTATTGACCGATGCGCCCCCACTCAGGTGTGGTGGGGGAGCCGTGTCCAGAGTCTAGACTGTGGTGAGCTCGGTGTTAGGGTTCGTATGCCCATGCACCCTTCTCACACCTTGTACTGCAGCATACGCCTGAGCATACAACGGGACCAGTCACAGAGCTGCATGGAAGCATATCCTTCGATGGATAGGTCGCACCCAGTTCGGATGATGCAGAGTGCTTTTCGAGAAGCAAAGATTGGAACGGTTGGGAGACAAGGTATAGCACCTGCACTGGCTAGATCATCATAGAGCCAACCTCGTTGTTAGAATAGTATTGATGCAAGGTATGGGAGCAAACCCTGATGAGTACAAGTCTCGCATTCGTACTCCTAGACTACAGACTTTTGATGCTGGCGTTGATACTTACAACGTCTAATGTGTTGCCACCAGGAGAGCTAGGACGGCGGAGGAGGGTATCTTCCCTGGAAGAGACAGTTTCTCAAAGTAGGACCTACTACTTGAGGCGCTGATATGCTTTGGGGAAGGCTAAGGAAGTGACTGTACCCTTCCCCGAGAGTCTGCGAAGAGAGATGCCTCTTTCCTGGTGGAGACGTGTCTCCACATCGACCTTAGTGTTGGGCTCCTGATTTTGCGGGCTTCGCAGAACAAGATGCCTGTATTTGAGGAAATTGCGGGGACTCAACAAGACCCTATGCGCTCAGTGTGCTACAAATAGCGGGCTCGATGTTTACTGAGGTCCGAGACGACGACCGATCCGAGGAGCATATTCCATTGACGCTAAATCACATGGACGGCTCTGCACCTAGCATGAGCTGCAGCGCGCAGCTATTGCCCTTGAGTCTTGACACCAAGTTATATGTGGACCCGGAAATAAGGCAAAGATGCCATTGGAGGAATGTACCTCGTCCGAGGGTGATCAGAATGCATCACTGTCCAGACATCGTCTTGAGAGGGTCGTGGCCACATGTGGGCGTAGAGGCAGAGGCAGCCAGTAATGGATCAACAATGAGAGACATTAATCCGGACAGATTCAGTGCCACTGGGCGATCTGTAGCCAGTTTTGCGAGCAAGATTTCGAAACGGTTGATTTGCAAGTGTCGTCCCCCGCACTCCCAAGGATGCTCGGCACTGAGCCCCACTCCAGGCACTAGTAATTCACCAGCACTAGCAACTCGCCAACGTTAAGGTACGACGCGTCGTGCCTTGTAGACACAGAAGGGTGGTCAACAGCCAAGAGGCCCTGCTGCGTCTGCCATTATTCTTCAGCTCTTCTTCCAAAGCGCATAGTGTCACTGACGCGGGGACTTCGGAGTACCACATATGCCTCAATCATGCTTCGTCCCCCGGGCAGTATTCGCGCGAGGCTCCCCTCAGCGACTACTGCACCCCACATCCGCACAGCCCACGAGTCAACTTCCGCTACAACTCTTGAAGCATGGTACGCCAGGCCGGCAACAGCTCAAACGTCAGCGCCACGCACAAGCTCCAGCCCCCGCATTAGGCTAAGATGGATAGGTTCCCGCACCACCTGCAGCTCGAGCTACCCAGCAGCTAGGTTGGAGCTGTAGGACAGCATACATCACGGTGCATGGAATGCCGTTCGAAAGTAAGTTCGAAAGAGATGGATATCACCCCTCATCTATGAGCATACCACGGCATTCAGTCAATTCTCACACTTTGCTATCGGGTTTTCTCCGCCTCGGCCCGGAGAGCGCTAGGAGCTACAAACATGCACTCGTACTGCTGCCATGTCAGAAGCTTGAGCTGGGTGCCCTTGACCGTCTGACGTACCACGAGCTTTCTTGAAGAGCTAGCAGTACGGGTCCGCAGAGCGTCCCCACGCCCCTTCTCCGCACCCAGCTCCAGGTGTCTTGCAGCGCTAATCCCAGCGCAATCCTTTATCCAGACCCATTGGCACGGATCGCAACAATCTTACCCAATCAACAACGCTGTTCCTGCTCGACCGTGTTCCCAATGCAACATGCCCGAGTACAGCTTCACTTGCGGATCCGCAGACTCGCAGTAATTTCGAGCGGAGCTCGGTCCACACCTTGCCCTTGGGCTCGTTGGCTATCAGGGTCCGCTATGCCGGTCTGACCATTTCGGACTGAGCAATGTACATGTTCAAGCAGCAGAAGTACAGATCCTCTCCCTGCGTATGCATCATCTAGGATCTAGCATCGGCGCTTACGGGGGCACGGTTCCAGACTACCTCAGGTGATGGTGCCCTCCAGCCGATGCGCCCCATGCTGCGTGCGGGGTTCAGCAGTTTAAAGAAGCTGGGTACCGCAATCAAACGAAGAAGCAGGCCCAGTTGATTTGCTTCTACTGTGGTGTCACTCGAACTCTGAGACCCTGAACCCAATTGAAATAGTTTCGATCGAATACAATCCAAGATGACGATTCCTGATGAAGTATGCTTGACTGGCTTACACTTTTCTTAAACGCGATTTTGTACTGATTGCTCCCCAGGTCGACATCATCGTGTGTGGAGGAGGTTCTTGCGGGTATGTTTCAATCTTGCGTTACGCGACTCGGTACTAAAGCTCCGCTTCAGATGTGTTGTTGCTGGACGACTGGCCAACTTGGACCACAATCTCCAGGTCCTCTTGATTGAGGCTGGAGAGAACAACCTGAACAACCCATGGTAAGCTTCCTATTGTGGACAGGAAGAAAAGAGACTAATGAGGCTTGAATAGGGTCTTCCGTCCGGGAATCTACCCGCGTAATATGAAATTGGACAGCAAGACTGCCTCTTTCTACTACTCACGACCCTCGGAATGGCTTGACGGACGACGAGCTGTGGTCCCTTGCGCCCACATCCTTGGAGGCGGATCCTCGATCAATTTCATGGTATGTCAATCCAGGAATACCCAGGGCTTGCTTCTCACGAAAACTTTCAGATGTACACTCGTGCTTCGGCTTCCGACTACGATGACTTCCAGGCGAAGGGTTGGACTACAAAGGAGCTGATTCCGTTGATGAAGAAACATGAGACGTATCAGGTTAGACAAAATTCTTTGTTCGGCTCGGCGAAATTAGTTAACATGAGTCTCAGCGTGCTTGCAACAACCGCGACATCCATGGATTTGAAGGGCCCATCAAGGTGTCCTTTGGCAACTACACATACCCAATCAAGGATGACTTCCTGCGCGCGTCTGAGTCTCAAGGCATTCCGACCACTGACGACTTGCAAGATTTGACAACGGGACATGGGTAAGGCTGATCCTAATCAAGTTAGAATGCTCGACATTGGCTGACCAAGTCGTTGCAGCGCTGAACATTGGTTGAAGTGGATCAACCGCGATACCGGTCGCCGTAAGTTGATGCTGCACTCGTCACCACGAGGCGCATGGCTGACTAGTACAACTAACAGGCTCCGACTCCGCTCATGGCTACATTCACAGCACGCGAGCCGTGCACCAGAATCTGCACTTGATGGTCAATACTAAAGTGGAGAAGGTATAGTCTCAGCAAACAGGGATTCGAGGGAATGTACTAATTCTTTCAAGGTTGTCATTGAGGGCGACCGAGCCGTTGGTGTGAAGACTGTACCAACCAAGCCTCTTGCTCCCGGGCAATTGACGTCCAAAGTCGTCAAGGCCCGCAAGCAAATTATTGTTTCCGGCGGAACTCTCAGCTCTCCTCTCATTCTCCAGCGATCTGGTATCGGTGACCCGGAGAAGCTCCGCAAGGCTGGCGTCAAGCCTCTTGTGGACCTCCCAGGTGTCGGTCTCAACTTCCAAGACCATTACCTCACGTTCTCTGTCTTCCGTGCAAAGCCAGATGTCGAGTCCTTCGATGATTTCGTCCGAGGTGATCCCAAGGTGCAGGAACAAGTGTTCAATCAGTGGAACATCAACGGCACTGGTCCATTGGCTACCAACGGAATCGAGGCTGGTGTAAAGGTCAGGCCGACAGAGAAAGAACTCGACATGATGGACAGCTGGCCTTGCAAGGAGTTCCGATCTGGCTGGGACAGTTACTTCAAGGACAAGCCAGATAAGCCAGTCATGCACTACTGTTAGTATTCGCTACCCCGCATTATGAAGACCATCACTGATATTGAGATCAGCTGTCATCTCCGGTTGGTTTGGTGATCACATGCTGATGCCCCCCGGAAAATTCTTCACGATGTTCCATTTCTTGGAGTATCCTTTCTCCCGTGGATCAACACATATCACCTCCCCCAACCCATACGATGCTCCAGATTTTGATGCTGGCTTCATGAATGACAAGAGGGATATGGCTCCAATGGTCTGGGGATACATCAAGTCCCGAGAGACGGCCAGGCGGATGAATGCCTATGCTGGCGAGGTCCAGGCCATGCACCCATTCTATGCCTTCGACAGTCCAGCACGCGCTAATGATATGGATCTTGCCACGACCAATGCCGTAAGCTCCACCTACAGTGTCTAATGACTTATGGATGAACAATGACTAACACAATCTAGTACGCCCTTCCTGGAAACATCACAGCCGGAATTCAACACGGATCCTGGAGTATGCCAGTCAAGAAGGGCCGCGCTCCGGAGCCAAGCTTCCTCAACTCGAACCAGCATTACGTGCAGGAAGACCTCGACTATACCACCCAAGACATCAAGCACATCGAAGACTGGACCAAGCGTAAGTCATTCCCCCTGGTAAACATAGAGCGTATCTCATCTCGCTAACACTCTGTAGGCCACGTCGAGACCACCTGGCACTCCCTCGGTACCTGCTCAATGGCACCTAGGGAAGGAAACTCCATCGTTAAGCACGGTGTCCTTGACGAACGCCTCAACGTCCACGGTGTCAAGGGCCTCAAGGTTGCTGATCTGTCCATCTGCCCAGACAACGTCGGCTGCAACACCTACTCCACCGCCCTGCTCATCGGTGAGAAGTGCGCTGTTCTTACAGGTGAAGACCTTGGCTACTCAGGCTCTGCCCTTGACATGAAGGTTCCGAATTACAACTCGCCACGTGAGATCACTGGTCTCGCGAGGTTGTAAGAGTATGCCGGTTGCTACATATGTCGCTCCTTTGCGGATGGGCTAAGTTGCTGGGCATGAGTCCTTGTCTTGATTGGCGTTGGCTTGGATGGTCTGAAGAGATGCCACTAAACCAGAAACCCCATTTCGATGATAAACATGAAGCTATTGTACATAAATATAAGGCAAATTGACGAATTTACGCAGTGTCTGTGAAACACATCATGATACGTTTGAGTACCTGTGACTGCAACATGGCGATGCCCTAGTGCCAATAAAATCGTGTATATATGTGCTAACATGAAAAAGTCCACGTGGAAGTAACACCATGATACTTCATGGGTCCACCTTCGAGTATTGAAGCTTGCATACGTCCAGTGCATAGAATTTAGGGTGAAGCTTGTTGCTACTCACGAGCCACTGTCCACTTACCCACGCGGGTAAGCGCTCGAGTGATTGAAGCAGACTCCAGCACGGACACATCTGAAGTTGCACGTCCGAAGGTGCTGGTTGGGCCACATTTTGGATGACATCTTGATACGTTTCTACAGTTCCTGGAACACACTCCACGGAAAATGAGTGATTTTTGCGTTCAGTATGGGTCCAAATCTACATGGGTTGATTAGAGCAAGCAAAAACCCACGGGTCGCAGATTTCCGGAAAGTTAAGAATACGTAGTTTCCTGTCGCCTCCTACATTGCTCCTTTCAAACGTCTGACATTACTGTCACTTTTTAAGTACTTAGAACAGATCACCAGAGTGGGTTTAACGTTAGTTTTACAAGATCTGGTCATTGTGTATCTGGCTACTGTCTACTTACTTGCTCTACCCGCCGGACAAACCCAAGGGTTATCATTCGGGTGACTCATCTTCCAGTCCAGGAAAGGGCCCTTCCTGTGCTGATTGCACACACAGTTGCCGAAATCATCATCGTCAACTTTGCGAAGTACCTTGCCAGTCGGTCGCCCAACCTTGCAACGTTTTTCCTGCCGAACATACCCTTCACCCTTGGTTATCCAACCTAGGTCCTCCTCCATCCAGTCTACTGAGGTTCTGACTTCCTTATTGAATTCATCATATGTCATCTTTTTCGGAAACTTCGGATTCCCAGCGGCTTGGACCGGTGCAAGATGCTCTTGTCTCGTAGGGCGCGGTCTCGTGAGACTCTCAATACACAACTCCCTTACGGAGTCTTTCAAGCCCTCATTTATAAACCGAAGCTGCTTATTCTCAGCCTCGAGCTTCTCAATCCGTACACTTTGGTTGATCCGCTCGATATCCTCGTAGCTCGGGGAGAGGGCTGCACTCTCGAACCTCTCTACAACACCAGGAAACAAATTCGGTCGGATGGGCTTAGGCGATAGGATTCCAGTCTCTGGCCATGAGAACCTCTGTACGAGGGTGGTTGAGTCGATTGGTGGGGTCCAGGGGTCGGCAGCGCGGAGCCGGCGGACAGCAAGAGCTGGAGATCTTTCGGAGCTGGAGGGGCTGGTCTTTGAATTATTTGCTGTACTTGTTGGGTTCTTCCCGTTCATTGGAACCGCAAAGCGTTTGGGAGGAGTAGATTGATGGCCTCTGGTCGCGGGACAGCCTTCAAGCTCGGCTGGCAAGAGTTCTTGTGGGTCTTCAGGAAGTCTGGCTCCAGGGGGTGGATATCGTGGACTGCAGCGAGTTATGTCGTAGAAGGGAGCATCCTCCCGGAATTGGTTGTGAGCCATGGTCGCTATGGGGGTAGATGCTGTATGATGTATGTTGTATGTAGGTTTGAAGGTTTGGTTGATGTTCTTGAATCTCCCCATATCGTCCCTGGACAGACTTATATAGGCAGAGGAAGATGATGAAGCCATCTGCCAGCATATTGAACAGCAGATACAACAAAAGCTGTCTCCATGATAAATCCAATTTCGTGGAAGAATTACCTGTGCGAATTGTTGATGTCACTAAGGACGTAGCTTTAGTGTTGTACCCTATCGGAGGGATATTACGCGAAATCAAAGATACATATCTGGGGTCTCTGATGTTGGAAGTGTCCTGATGGTGACTTGTTACATCTCGATATTTTGTTACAACGATGCTTCATCATTGTGCTACGCGACAGCTCAGTCTACACGCAGGACTTTCTTACCACAGAATGAATTCCTACGACAGTCATAGTCAGTTGAATTGGGGTCGTCGTCCGCTCTGCAAAATCCCAGATCATCGATCGCTTTCACAATATGAAACGTCCTTGTGATATTGTACTGCCACTGAGTAAGAGGCATCCCAGAACCCATAGCGGAAAAAGAGGGTATTCTCGTACTTACGTAGACTAACGTTCCCAGGCTGAAGTCCAAAAAAAAGTTCTCAAACCTCTTCAGGAGCATAATCAATAAAAACGTACTGGACCTGCTTCCTTAAAGATCTTTAAGCAGGCAGAGAGCATTCCCATCCCTGCCCACCTCCCCACTACTCCCCCCATCCAGCACTTCCTCACAAACTCTCCACCCCGCCCTCTCATAGAACCTCCTCGCGCCCTCATTCCCCCTCACCATCCCCAAATGCACACCGCGCACCCCTTCCTCCCCCATCCTCTCCAAGAATTTTCCCGTCAACAACGACCCAAATCCCCTGCCCTGGTACTCGGGCAAAACATTAACATGCAAATGCGCGGGGTACCTCTGCAGCAACTCCTCGCTCTTCTGCAACATGCTACACTCAGCTCCATACAACGCCCTCTTCAGATCGCGCACGAGCTGCGTCTCACCAGGCTGGTCGTCGCGGGGCACGAGCTTAGGGTCCACGATCGGGATCAGCACGTCTTCCCACCTGCTGGCAAAGTCGGTGGTCGATGGAGTCCCGATGATGTAGCCCACCGGCAAGCCCGAGCCGTTGTCGAGCACAAAGCACGTGTGCGGGCTGAGGACCAGGTACGATTTGCACCAGAGGTACGAGCCGATTGTGCGGGCGGGTTCGGAGTTGACGCTTGAGTCGATGGTGGTGTAGAACTGTGATATTTCCTTTAGGGAGAAAAGCATGGTTCGGCAGCATTGGGCCACTCACGATGTTGAGGCAGGCCTCGAAGTCTTGCGGATTGTTGTATGGGCGGATGAATGGCTGAGTCATAGTGAAGCGATGTGGTACTAGTCAAGTTCCCTCGACGAGAGAGTAGTTCAGAGTAGTGTGGTTATAGACTAGCGACTTCATCTGCGAGTACCGCTCTAGTGATAGCGCTGAACCTGAGAGTTATGGCCTGAGCTGGGAACTCTGAGATGGCGGCGGGGAAGATACTCACCGCGCTAAACCGCTTTGAAACCGGGAAGCAGCGATGGAGAAGAAACACGAGAAATACGATGAAAGTACTTGACATTTTAGTGTCACGAACATAATAATACATCTTGATACCTACGAGACAAGTTGCAAGAAACCCGCATTCCGTGCTATATTTATCAGATCGTTACCCGCTAAGCTCTCACTCTCTATCCAGCTTTGTACAAGCCAAGAGCCACCACATGGGGGTTGACCAAAGTCAGATTGAAAGGCGTGACGAACAGATCCGTATCTGTGAGGGCAAGAAAAACTGTTTCGTTAACGGCAGGATCCCCTTCGTAGACCTCATTGGGCGGCTGGTATGTCCATCCCTCGTTATCGCCTGTGATATTGAGAGGAGTGTACGTTGCGTTCAGTTGAGAGACCCAGAGAACAAATGCGGGGGGGCCTGCAGTGGTGCTCGTAACATAGCTGTTGTTGGGACCTATGGGCATACCAGGCGCGTCCCACGTAAAGAGTATTTCGCGACCCGGAAAGCTGAGTGGCTCCGTCTTGTTGTGAGTGATAGCTGACTTGCAGCTGACACCAATGTCGTTTCTGCTGACACAATTTTCATCCCCAGGAATATCGGAGATGCTAGGGTCAGCGGTGCGGTTGCCCACCTTTTCCCAGTCTGCTGTATTGTTCGGATGAACACTGCACGTAGTCTGTCAGTACTTTGTCATTCAACATGTTAATAAATGAAGCATACCGGTTAGGATTGGGTTGGTTTTTGATATGCAGTGACGGAATATTCTGCCACGCCAAACGCGTCGTGTTCTGCGGACACTCGCTGATATATTGTGAGAGTATCGACCAATGCCACGCTGGAATACGTTAACAACGACTTGACATAATCGTGACCGGTGGGTACTTGCATTGGGGAATGCCGGGAACAAACCATACTGGCTGAGGTTGGAGCCCCAAGAACTGCCTGAAAACTTGTTGCTGGCGAGCTTCTATAGCCTCCCCTTGCACTAGAAGGTTTGCGACCTCAAGAGAATCCAAGTGACTGAGGAAGCCCCATGTGCCTGACTCTCCTACTCTTGTCATGTAGATGTTGAAGTCGATAAATTCGCGCACCGTCTTGTACGGGTAGTCATAAGTGCATTGAGGCGGTGCAGCCTCCCCAAGCATATTTGAGAGCAGCGTCGCATGCCCGCTCTCTTGGATGGCCATATACTGGGTAAGCGAACGGTCCTCAAGTGTCAGGCCAGCGTCCAGCCAATCTTGCTCGGAGAACCGTGCGACACCATCATTGAACAGATCAAGCTCAATCCACTCCTGATAGAGACCCAAGGCAACCGATTGGAAGTCGAAGTCACTTGCCACCATATACCGCGGCAGGCTTCCATTCAGGCCCCGACCGCCTGAGTTCCGTTAGTTGTATGTCAGAAGAGGGCTTCGAAGAGGTCAGACGTACCACCGGGGAGAAAGGGCATTTGCATTGGGGCAGTCAGCTTGCCATTGGCATTATAGTAGTCCTGGGTGGGGACCGGCACAGCTGGTACCGTAAAGCTCAGGGTAGTGGGTGCTTGTTCCGCCCCCGTCGTTGTCGCCGTACCACTGAAAGGCCCATGACTCGTAACACTGGTGACATCACTACTCCTCCTTGGAGGTGCAGCTCCAGCTTCAGAGGGCCATACAGGTGGTCTTGTTGGTATAGCAGGTACCTGAGAGACAGACACAGGAGCTGCTGCGGCTACGGCCAAGAGCAGCGGAAGCGCGTAGACGGTCATTGGAGCCATTGTATCCCGGGAAGAGGCTATGAAACCCACAGGAAGTCATGACGGGCAAGCTCTTTATGCTTTCTAAAGCTGGGCTTCGAGAACTGTTCAAGAATTGTCAAGATGACGGGGAATTAAGTTAGGAAACAATCACGTCTCGAACGGGAAACGATGACCGGGAGACACTCCCGAAGCAATCCCATAGGTGCCATTGCCTTCCATTTATGGTGACGCCTGCTGACGGCTGCTGGCATGGAGGATACCTACGACAATAGAAATTCTGAAGAGGAGGTGAATGTGACGAACAGATGATTTAGTTTGTTCGGACGATTGATACTATTCCGAGCCTAGCCGAGCCCAAAAGGTTAGGTCGCCCGGCAGCACGTGCTTCTACGTCGCCATTCTCCACTTCAACAGCCGTGGACGTCCATCACGATCATTCAGTAGACTCTCGATAACAAGATTTACTTCTAGGCCCAATTCAGAACCAATTGTAAAGGAGAGACCAAGCCTTGGAGTGGAACAGCTGTCAATGTATAGGCATCTGTTGGCCTGCTCTTATAACGCCTTGCTTGATACGGCCTAGAAGTAAATCTTATTATCGAGAGTCTACGGTATGTGCCTGGATTCTGCTTTTGCGCATGCTGCTAATGAAGCGCCCTGAGTGCACCCTTGTACATCTTTTCAATACCAGTGGTTGGAAATGAGGTCCGTTGGCAGGGGGACATGCGAATTCGATCGGAACAGCAGGGGCGCGCCTGCATCAGTCACAGCAGCCGCAACCTCATTTTCGACGTTGGCGTTGATATTGCGCAGCGATGACGCACTGACACTACGTATGACCATATTGCTGCAAACGTATCAGCCGACAAATCAGAACGATACCTTTTTACCTGTCGTAATATCCTACAAACGTACCACGAGGAATTAATACACGCCATTTGGCCCTAGTAGCTCCCATATCTTCCAGCATTGACTGTGAAGCATTTACGGCGACCTCTGAGCTCGAGAGTCGACTTAGATCAAGAGTCTATATGCTTCAAAAAGTATATTGATTGCTGATCAACGCAGAACAAAGTATATATACCTGACGTCCTTCCTTTCAAAAAGAGTTGCACAAGCTTATTACAAGTTATCTGTGTCATACCGTGAAGTTCGCCATCCCAGAAGGCGTATCCCAGAGTGCATTCCACGAGAAATCAAACGCATTCGGATCCAAAAAGTCGCTCAGCAAGAAAGTCGGATCGTCAAACCCCGTCAAAGTCGCATTATCCCCCCCAGCCCCACTGACCTGCATGTTTGCACCCATCTCGCTACTGGCAAGACCTCCTTCCGCTACATCCTCGAGCGGAGCATGAGCGCGCTGTTGCAACTGCAACTCCTTCTCCCTCTTCACCAACGCAGCAACCTCCGCAACAGCACGCGAGCATCGCTCAAGACAGTAACCCGCAATGTCCCAATCGTAATTGTCGTAGGCGTGTTGAATATGCTCCAGTACACGCTGCAGCCGTTCTATAGCCTGGTTCCGGATTTCGGTGTTCTGCGCTTCGACGCTGCAGCGGAGAGACACCATCATAGCGAGCACAAGCAAGTGCGTGGCATACGGGAGCCAGAAGTCCAGGAACTGGCTTTCGCCGAGAATGAGTATGAACTCCAGGACATCCGACGAACAAGTTCGTAGCTCGTCGAGACGAGAGCGTTCTAGTTCGGCGTTGTTGAGGAGAACGGCGGCACGAAGAGCAACGCGGCAGAGCAGTAGACGCATTGACAGAAAGCAAAACCAAAGGTTGGACGAGCCGGGTCGGTCGGGTAATGGAAGCCATTTTGGGAGCTTGGACTCGAGATCGTTGAGCACGACTTTTAGTTTCTCGATGTTCCGTGAGAATTCTTCGGGATCAGGTCCTATGGTATGTAACAGTGGCAGAATATCGCCAAGCAGTTCCGTCACTGCACAGAGGTGGATGAAACACGTTGATGCATACTGTTGGTTCATTGTCGTTTTCGACGGCAGTAAGAGCTCAAGTGTCGGCATAGGGACATCGTAGAAGCCTTTTCGAACGTGTGGTGGAGCGCCATAGGCAATGGAGGCCCAGTAGTCTGTGATTAGCACCCCCCACCAGAGTCGTATGCGCGTGGATTTCTCCTGATCTGAAATCTCCCATTTGGTCGGATCTCGGTGCAGACCGAACGCTTGAGCGAGTGATACCGTGCGAGCGCAGTTGGTTGAGTTCCCAACAATAGATACGGATGGCCGGCCGATTTGGTCTAACACGGAGGCCGATACCGTGGCGAGACAAGGGCTGAGGAAATCTTCTATTACGGCCGAGATTGTTTTGTTCCAAACATAGTGAGCATCTGGTCGTGGATGAAGTTTGAGCTAAAGTGTGGAGTAAGGCGTCAGTGAACATTTTATGGTGAAAGGGGAGAAGGAAGGGATAGGTTAGGGTTGTTTGAGCAGCTAATCTAAGTCACTGTCGAAGTAGAGTATTAGACCACAAGTATTGCTTGACACACCAACTTGTATCCTAGTCTTACGTACCGTATCTGATTTTCGCCAGTTAGGCGCTGCGAGGGCATAGATGACGCACATTAAGTTTTTGGGCACCTGGTCGCGGGGACACTGCCGGATCAGGAAGCACGTTTCTGGGTCGAGGACAGGAAAGTGAGGATGCAAGTGGTGAAAGAAGAGTTCAATGACTTCCTCTTTGAAGGGGCCTATAATCTGTTCGATGATTTCGAGTTGCTCTTTCCCTGCGCCAAACAGAGGCTGGAGACCACTGCGATAGCGTGGCACTGACAAGTAGACGATAGGATTGCGATTGTCCCGTGTCAGTGTCTGGTAATCTCCCGAAGGACTTGCATCTTCTGGGGCCTGATGCTGTGAGATGTGTCGTCTCAGAAAGTCAATGTCCTCGGCCACATGGGGTGCCAATAAGATAGAGGCAGACGGATTCGTCCCTGCTTTGTGAAGCGTAGGTGCGGATACAGAGCGGCCGATATCTTCTCCGGTATCATTGTTCCCAAGTCGTGGTCGTTTCTGCGACCGTTGTTCACCTTCCTCATCGGTTGGGGAAGTGCCAGACTTTTGGTTATCGATATATTGGCATTTCAGACGTCTTTCGCGGCACGAAAGACATGGTTCTCCAGGGATGTCGATATGGCATCGAATCTGGGGATCAGTGAGTCGTCGGAGCTTCCTTGAAAAACCATATGCAGCACACCAACCTTTCGAGATCTACATCGAGTGCACGCAGGGACCCTATGAGAACGATAGGGCCGATTTTGTATGGCTGCGCCCGTAGACATTGAACAATGCCTAAAGCCACATCCCGCGTGGATAAGGTTGAGATGAGGTGATGGCCGAAACTCGCAAGAGCTTTACTCTTTAGGGTATATCACGTGACCACCACAACTCTACCTCTTAGGTCGCAAGCTCGGATCCTATAGTGAGCAACTTAACACGTTTTGATGGGGTACCAGACCCTAGATTAGTGCTGATGATCTGCTTCTCTACGTTCTTAATTGTTGTTTAATGAAGTATCTCGCAAAGCGAAGACGAAATTGTTGTTACTAGACCCTGCGAAGCCCCCATAGTTGAACAAGAAATTTCTACACGTCTCTATATTAGTTTTGAGCAATCGTGTAATAACAGTCGTAGTTGAAATATATGCATTTATACAAGACTCCCACAGACAGGCTTATCGATAGCCCATTTCCACGCTGAGAGACGCACGCAGACGTGCTACTCCGATGCCGTCCCATTCCGCGCTATGTCAATGGGAAACATCGAGTCTCTGCTTAAAGACTAAGGTAGAAGCAAACGCCATAGAGCTCCCTTGCCAGAGCAGTCTAAGCTCCTGAAGTGAACCTTCATTTTGAACCGTGCGCAAAATTGAGCAAATATGTCTACAGTGATAATAATATCGAAGGCCAGGGAAGAAAGGCACTGGAGGATAGCAAAGTAGAGAGGTGTGCCGATTGAACACCAAAATTGGCACATGCCCTTTCGCCTAGGCAAGAACAAGGCCTCTCAATCAACCTTGATCGATTTGTATATCTTCAAGACGAAGAGCCAACTCGCAAAGAAGCCGATTGTGCCTGCACACATTAGTAACTTGCCGTGGAAGAATTCCATCAAGTAGTACTTACCTGTCAGAATGAAGAAGAGTAGACTCAGAAGGGCACTGTAGCCTAGATATAGAACCCCAGATGTCCAGCTCCCGAAGCTAACATCTTTAACCCAGTATAGCAGCGCACTAGCAAAGACGTAGAAAGCACTCGCGCCTGCCGTGAAGAAACTCCTCCACTGCCAGTGATAATCTTCCGCACAAAGTAGGAAGTAGATCATAAGCACTGTTACAGCCGCGCTGGTCATGATCATAAGTCCGTAACAAATGAACAAGAAGCCGAACATGTAGTAGACCTTGGAGAACCATATCGAGTTCATAATAAAGTAGAGTTCAACAAAGATGGCACCGAAAGGTAGAACTCCTGCGAGAGCCATTGATGGCAGGGGACGGAGGTATCCGCCGGCGGGAGGGATCTGGCGCGGTATTTGATTCGTACGGACCGGTGCATCAACGACCGGTTGCTTGAATCCAATCCATGAACCGACCAAGCTGAGAGGGACGCTAATGACGAACCAGATGATGACCAGGATGAGCATCGTGGTAAAAGGGACAGCACCGGAGGCACCACGGCCCCATACGAACAAATTGAGCAAGAAAAAGATGGCGAACACAACGACCGGTAGTGCAAAGGGCGTGTAGAAGAAGTTGAGCTTCCACGACTCCCCATGAAAGAATTTATACAGGCGTGCTGAGATGTAGCCACCAATGAAGCCAAAAAGGGTGTAGAAGACAATGATGACTGTCGCTAGGGCGCCACGATTGCTCGGTGAGAGGAAGCCAAGGAGTGCAAATGCAATGGTTAGCCCAGCCATCATGAACAGCTGGGCACCGTTGCCGACCAACACAGAAAGAATGAGCGGGTTCTTCGGGGGCCGGAAGACATCGCCATGCACGAGCTTCCAGCCCGAATCCTCTGCCACTCCGTCTTCGACAGCTCCGTTCCCACCAAAGTCATCGAGAGCGAGCTGATCAAGGCGGTTGTATCGGGCGATGTCCTTCTTCAGTGTCCGGACCAGGATGGTGCTTACCATACCGATGAGGAAGATGACAATTACGGCCGAGTTGACTAATGAGAACCAGTGAATTTTGGGGTCGTACACGTGAAGATATTTGTCCCAGCGCGTTGCGAAAGGCGTCGGATTCAGGCGCCAGTACACGCCGTAGGTAAAAGTGACCTGCGTATTTTCCTGCTCGTCAAGAAACACGGCGTTGTCGGAGGTGCCGCACTCGGCCTGGCCCGGGCCAATGTACCTCGAATCCCTCATCGAGAAGGGATTCACGAGGACGCCAACTACTCTGAACTGATTCTCGCCCGCCTTGTGGTAGTCGATGACAATGTCGTAGTGGTTGTTGAATTCGGGCTGCTCGCCGCGTACATAGCCAAGGGCAAATCCAGGGCTGTAGAAGGGCTTGTCCGAGTCCTGCTCCTTCAGCAGCTGCGCGGCTGGCAACCCGTCGATGAGCCAGTTCAGATCATAGCCCTGGTATATTCTGCTGTTCACGAACATGGCGTCTCGTGGTGTAAAAGTCTGCTCGGCACACAGCGCTTTGCAGGACTCGTTCACGCCCATTTTTAGTTCAAACGGGCTGGTCTGTATGCGATCCCCAAAGAGTATGCTCCCCAGGCTTTCCCTGATGTACTGGGGACCGCCCTCCGGCTGACAGTAGTGGAAGGGCGGGTGGTAGTAGTCGAACGAGAACACTGAGCGCAGCTTCGGGTCATTTTGCGAGTCTGCCGGCGTGAGATGGTTTACGTAGAGCGGCACAGAATCGCCCTCCTTGTACGAGGTGGGTGCGACACCGGGAAAGTAGAAGGCGGATGCAGGCGATGGCGCGAGGGCCAGGAGCGAGGCCAGCAGAACGCGGGAGGAGGATATATCGGAGCGCCGCATGTTGGCGATGTGGATGTGGTGTTTGCTTGCACAACGGCAAGCAGTGGAGCGGCGGGGATCGCGGTGCGGAAACCAGCGTCAGCTGGGAGGAGAGGGATGGCGATGTAGGATGGATCGAGGGCGATGCGCAGACACGCTCAGCACACCCGCGGGGGCTGAGACAGGCTGGCAGGTGAGGGCAGCAGAGATGGTGGATGCTGCTAGACACGTCTGCCAATTGCTCGCAGGCGCGGCGCCGAATGTCTCGCGGGTTTGCAGGTCTGCAGCGGTAGAGATGTTGTTCAGGAAAGCTGTCCCATAGCTTGGTGGAACGCCTGCATCTCAGCCACTGATGAGCGACTTGAGGCATCGCCTGCCAAGTCTCGCTTCGTCTCGTCTCGTCTGCGCCAATCACAGCAGGGGCTCTGTGCGAAGCTTCAAATGTTCACGTCTGCACTCTCACTTCGTTTCTCTCGCACCACTACTTTATGACAAGCCCTACTATTTACATCATTCGTGATGTCCCGTGTGCGCCAAAGCCCGCGCAAAGGTCTTCGTAGACATGCGGCCCGACGAATGAAACCCAATCAATGCGCTGTTGATATCAAGATAAACCAAACAAACACCGACCAAACGCAGCAGAAGCCCGCCCTAGGCTACACGAGTCCGTCGTAGAGGGACAGTGCGGATACGATGGTCTCGTCACGCTTCGAGCCCTCCTTGAACTCGGCCATGTCCAGGCTGCCGTTCTCGTCCTTGTCCATCATCCGGAATATCTTGCGTACGCGCTTTTCCGGCGTGTCTTCGTCTTCGGGGAGCTTCACCATGGAGCCAACCTGCGTCTGTCAGCAACGTCTCTCGACCACCCAAATGTGCACGCACCATCTTGTATATCGCCTCGACAATGGCGAGCATCTCTTCGTAGCTTATCTTGCCGTCGCCGTCAATGTCGTAGAGCTGGAACGCCCAGTCGAGCTTGTCCTCCATCTTGCCCCGGCTAGTAACACTAAGTGCACAGATGAATTCCTTAAAGTCAATGGTCCCGGATTTGTCGGCGTCGAATACGTTGAAGACATAGTCTGCGAATGACGAAGGATCTCCAAAGGGAAAGAACTGCTTGTAGATCTTCTGGAACTCCTCTTTCGTGAGCATGCCCGACGGGCAGTCCTTTAGGAAACCTGTGCCTCGTCAGCGCCGACTCTGCGCCGTGGGTCCGCGTGCGCCATACCCTTGTACCATTGCTGCAGCTCCTTCTTGTCGAAGTGTGTTGCTTTCTGGAGGTCTGCGAGCTCCTGCTGCGAGAGCTTGCTCTGGCTGTGGTATTGTACAATCAGCTGTTTGTTCCGTATCTCAAGGTGTTGGACCGGGCCGTGCGAAGATAGCGACTCCTGTAAGCTCTTGACGCCGTTGGACAGTGCCACTTTCTTTGCGCTTCGGTAGTGGGCGTATCCGGGCTGGTCGTGGCGGGGTATGGCCGCGTGGTGCTGGCGCGCAAAGTTGAGCGGGGGGTCATCGGCGAGCAGAGGGACCTGGCGCTCTCCTCGCGGCATGTGCTCGGGGTTGCGTGTGCGGTCGTCGACATGCGTGCTCTTTGCCGTCTGCATCATGGCAGCGAAGCGTGGCGGAGGCGGGGCAATGCAGTCGTGCGAGACTGGGCCTGAGCGCGGCGGTCGTGAGAGAGCGGCCGTGGGTCGCCGGCGCACTTGTCGCGGTCTCTGGGATTTCGCGGTGGAAGGCGGGCTCCAAGGCTGGAGTCGGTGCGTACGGCAGCGTCATGGCGCGGGGAGAGCATGACGGAGTGAAAAGAAAGCACGCTTCACTTACGATTTACCCATGGTGCGGGCGGTCTTTCACCGATTGTGGGAGGAGAGCAGTCGAGAGTGCGCAACGGTGCAGCAGCAGTGGAGCGGATAGGTAGGGAGCAGAGGGAGGTCGGCGGGTTCGCGGTAGTGGTAGGGTGTTCGAGGCGAGAGTAAGGTGGCGATGCCTAGCAAAGACGCAGCAGCAAGCGGGGTTGCGGACCAGACGATTCCAAGGTTGGCGAAGACGCTGAGAGCAGAGGACCTCGAATGTTGAGCGCAAGGCAGCAGCTGCGGCGAGGGCGATTGCGGAGAGACGTTCCAAGGTTGTAGAGGCTGGCGAACACAGGACGGCAAAGGATGCGACAGAAGGGCTGGCGGGGGTTTCAGAGGCTAAAGGGCATATGGTGACAGACAGCTCGGCTGCGAGCGACGAGAACAGCATGGCAGAGCTGTGGTAGGCCGGCCCTTCTCTCGCTGGCCGCCTGCATCTGGATTCTGCACCCGCCGGCGCCCGCTGCTGGGCCTGTCGCTCGTCCGGACGGGGCAGCCCTGGAGCCTCCTCGTGCAGACGGCGAGGAGAGCTGATGCCCGCGTTGCCCGGGAGTGGGGTCTCTGGTCTCTGCACGCGATGCTCACTGCATGCTCGCGCTGGCCGTGCTGCCCAATCCCGCGCGCCTTCGCCGTCCTGCTGGCGCCCGCTCGCCGCATTGCAATCCTCCTGCGCTTCCATCCCGTCACGGCACACGATGCGAAGGTCACGTGCAGCAGGGCACCGTGATTCCTTGGAATGGTGGTTCTGGTTTCGGGGTAGCGGACCCACCCGAGCTTCCAGCAGCCCTTGTCCGCAGCCTTGCCCGCACCTTTCCAGCTACCCCACCCCACGCAACCACCATGGACGCGACCCTACAGACCCAGTTCGAGCGCATCGAGGGGGCTCTGAACACCCTCGTCGACTCCATTGCGACATACAATCCGTCGCCGCAAGCTGCGCTCGACCTTGTCGCTGCCGACAATGAGCTGAGCAACGGCCTGGACCAGTGTGCGCATCGCCATCGCCCAGCGGGAGCTTCTGCATTGTACTGACGCCCACAGTGTCCCACCACCAAGCCAACCACACGCGCATCCTCTCCCTACGCGCCGAAGTCGACGCTCTCGAGGCACAGCTGAAGGCTTCGGTGGGCACCCTCGCTGACCTGCGCCGCGAGCTGCTCGAGACGCCTGCGACTACCTTCACCGAAGACTCGCGTCCCGTGCCGTTCACAGAGCTCCTCCAGTATGCCAAAAACATCTCTCGATACACGGTCCCACCGACATACCGCGAGCCTGTTCCCAAGGCCCTGTCGCGAGAGGAAGAAGAGGTGGACAAGGTCAAGGACGACGCTGACGCGAGCGTTGTGCCAGCTAATGGCCTAGGCACGCCTGCAACCGCGACGGCAGGTGCGCCCGCTATCGTGGACGGTGTAGCCGACGACAAACCCGGTGTCGACGATGAGCCTCCCAAGGAAGTCACTCCCGAGCAAGCCGAGTGGCTTTCGAAGATGAAGAAACAAGGTCATCAATGGTCGCCCTGGCCTGACGACAACAAGATCCGCAGAGGGAACCTGATGTCGATCCAAGTTCTGCGCGATCAAGGCAAGGATCCGTGGACGGTATCTACGCAAGAGGAGGCAACAGGGCTAATGGACAAACAGGACGAAGAGCAACGAGGCCAGGTCCCGCAACAAGAAATTGTCCAGGATCATAGGTCGACCGAGCCGCGGCCATCGCCGCCTGAAAAGAGTGCCCCAACAGAAGGAAAGTCGACAGGACCTGACCGACCAAAGCAGTTCGACGGTTTCGATTTTGCAGATATGATGTAGGTGGTCGATCACATAGCTTGGGTCAGGCTCTCAGATTGGGACGCTGAATCTAGCGGGCGGTGTCCTCGGTCAAGCTTCGCTGAGTAAGATCATGGAGGCTCTCAAAGGCTTGCATGGGCTCTGTCACGCGCCCTCTGTAGTCTACCATTCAAATGCGCTAGGTCGAGCTGTTTCTAGTCTCCAACAATGCTCAACTGGGATTAGCTCCTTTGAATACATTGCTCCTGGGCATCACAGCGTCAAAAATCAGGTTCGCATCATTGTCTCTAGACCAAGCAAACTTACACGCTCCCAACAACAGTGCAGAGAATCCCAAATGTCGCGGATTCTAGTACCGGAACGCTACCCGATCTCCTTGCAAAACGCCCCACACGCCCTCACTCTTCCGAACCCTCGAACAGCCACTCCTATATCCCCCTCTCAATCATATCAACCTCAATCTCATAGTCCCCCGCCAACATCTTCAGCCTACCCATCCAGCTCTCAACCTCCGCAATCCAGAGCTCCACAACCCCCATCTCGCCCCTCATCTCCCCGCCCTTGTCCTCCGTAATCGCATATTCCTCCTTCATGCGCGCCTCCAGACTCTCCAGCTGCTGGTCCATATCCCGCGCCGTCCTCGCCAGCTCCTTGTAGATGTCTAGTGCGGGCCTGTCCGGATGGTCATACGGATCTGGGTTCGTAGAGAGCCGCTCCAGCGTCCGGAATGTGGACCACACGAGTTGGCAGCCTTTGTCGAAGCGCAGACGCAGGTCGGACATTAGGGCTGGTGTGTTGAGGCGGAGAGTTGCTGGGGAAGGGTTGCCATGGCGGAAGGGGGGAGGGGAGGGGATTGGAGGGGGTTCGCTCAAAGGGGTGGAAGACGGTGTGGGAGTTATTAGGGGGTCTGGCATGTTGGGTATTGGTTTGGGGGTAGTGTTCGCTTTGGTCTTGGTATCAGTGTTGCGACTTCGCTTGGTGCTGGCATCATGCATGAGTGGGGAGTAGAGCATGTTGTATAAAGGTCATAACTGAAGTGGTGCCTCTGACTTTGCGTAAAGGCATCGTGGTTTAAGTTGTGAGTTGGTGATATGTAGTGTGGTGAATTGCGAAGCCCTGGACATGTGCATGTGTGTGAGCGATGCTGGTCAGTGAAGTGGCTGTCATGCACAGGTGGGAGTGAAGTGTCGTACAACTCGTCTTTCCGAGCGTGTCAGTGGATCGCTTCGACGCGTTGGTAAGTCATTCCCACCTACACTGACTGCAAGCCATCCATGACGCACGATTGGTCCAAGCGCCCTCAGTCAAGTGTAGTATCTTAACCTCTTGGCCTTGCTCTCAATAGTAGGTCGCTAGCCATCCGGGGTGATGTCACAACACAACGCCAACTCATTCCTTCGACTGGCGCGCCTTCTGTGTCCCTTTTCCGCTGCTCAACCACATCCCCTCATGATCTGCCCACGCATTCCGCATCCCGATCCCATTCCGTACTTCATCCTCTTTCCCTACGACTTTCAACGGCAGGTCCCCGCCGATACCAAACAACACGAATGCTGCCCACTTCCACCGGAAAGGGTTGATCACAATCGTGAACACGAACCAGTAGATCAGCTCCGAGTAGGTGAAGAATTCGAAAGCGCCACCAGGTGCCTTCGCCTTGATGAACCGTGTCATGTCGATCCACCTCTTCATCCACCACGTACGCGGTCTGGCCAGCGGGTCCACGAGATACATGAGTAGGAAGCGAGTGTAGATGCCAATGTGATAGTTTCCAACGGTTCCGATTGCGTTTACGTACGTGCAATTGTTGCAACATATTTCCGGGTGATCAGGCGGAAAGCACTGCAAGTACCAGTTCGGTGGATCATACGGCTCCTTGAAACAGTCATCTGGCAAGAAACCGAGGCTTGGACGCTTGAAGCCAGTTGCCATGATTACCATGTCTGCTTCGATGAGTTTCTCGGTTCCAGGGCCGTTCTTTGGAACACCCTGAGCGCGTTTCCTGAACTTGATACCAGCTCCAGCTTCGTCGTACTCGAAGATATCGCCGCGCAGCCAGGAGGCTTTCCCGCTGCGAACAAGATCCAGCACGTCGTCGTTGACCATGGGCGTCTCGGTAAATAGACCTTTGCCGCTATTCTTGGGTGGACTTATATCGTACAGGTCTCTATAGAAGAACAAGCGGAGAATGTTCTCGGGGATCCAGGAGAAGATCGTTTCAGACCCAAAGATGTTCAGAGCGAGAAGCACGTCCACGAAGGGGTTTCGGGGAATGATCCACTTCTCGGACCGCGCAAGCACGTTAGTGTGCTCGGCGTCTTCCCTGGCCACGAACTCTAGAGCCTCGACGGCCGAGGCGCCCCCGCCGATGATAGCGACTTTCTTGCCCCGAGCACTCTTGCCGTCGAGTTGAGAGGAGTGGTAGATCTCGCCTTTGAAGTGCTCCTGACCTGGTAAAGTAGGCATTTTTGGATCGCCACACGTTCCGATAGCGGCGATGACGCCGTCGAAGCGACCATTAGACGGATTGTTGATGATCCAGCGTCCCTGAGGGTCTCGATATACTCGGTCTACAGGGGTGTCGAAGCTCGTCTTAGATTCTAAACCATAGCGTTCCCAGAGCTCAGTGATCTGCGATACAATCTGTTGGCGGTCGGGGTAGCCCTTCTTCCATTTGACGGACGGATGGAAACGGTACATTATACTGTGGATCTGGAGGCCGGAGGTATTGTTGACTTTCTAATGCAACCAGTCAGCGGTCTCATATCATTGCATCTGGGGCGTTGAAAGGTTGTATGGAACTCACACTCCAGATACCTCCGAGGTTCTTACGCGGACCTGCCTCGAAAATCCTGCAATCGAATCCATGACCCACGCAATGCGATGCGGCGGATACACCAGTTAATCCTGCACCGATGACGGCAATCTTTGGGCGTTTCAATCCGGCATGTGGAGGTGGTGGTTGTGGAGACAGGAGCTTGTCAAGCACCCATTGGATGAGCTGGTACAGAAAGAGGATAGGATTGGTGACGAGGTGTTGGATGAAGTCCACGAGCCCCATGATGAGCAATTACGACGACTAGATGGCGAGAATGGGCTTGCACCACGGTGCGGAAGTGGTGCGGATAGGTCTTTAAAGGATTGACCACTGTTTTGCATGTGATGTCATGTTGAGCTGTAAGCCAGGGTCAGGAATCGCCCGGAAAGGGTTTCTGACACGTGAAACTCGTCGTAGCTCGCTGCATATTGTGGAGTGAGACAAAGGTGGGTCGACCACCTGGCTATGGAGTGACAAGTTTGCCTTGCAGGAAAGCCAATAAACTCCCACGGACGACACTTGGCTGGCTGAGTTGCCATATACAGCATACTTCGGAATCGGAAAGGGAAGTCCTCTCATCAGTAGAGGAAGAACGGGAATGTTACTTAGCAGCTATCCTAGAAGAAGACATGCCCTTTGGAGGCCTTACGCGGATGATACTCTTGCAAGCCCTGTAGGCATCACTGTCGCCAAATTGCGGTAGAGAGAGACCTACAGGTCTTTGATGTCCATGATGTGGGAGACGGATCATTTGCAGGGATCTAGGGTCAACCTAGGCGAAGGAGCTTGGGCCAGCATCGAAGCTCTGCGCTCCATCCCAACCTCGTTGCCAAAAGTCTCCTGGTTCTTTGTAGTATCTACTTGCACAAAACTACAATATCAGCCGTGTGGCACCGCGGCCAACCTTCTATTCATTCTCCAGAAGCTTTAAGCCGAGATAAGAGACGCCAATGGTCTGAGCAAACAACGATTGGTCGTCATACAATGGCGTTCTCTCAGAGCAACATAGAATCGCAGTTTTGCGCTGAGGTCAACACTGCCCTACGAGCTCACGATGGGACAAAGTTACGATCCATTCTTGTTGTAGAGCCGCCGTTCAACACCACGTATCAACAGCTTATCGAGTCGCTGAAGAAGAGATATTCGAAAGATGCCACCAGTTCTGAAGAGGCACTTGAGTCGATCCTGAGGATTGGCGTGCCCGAAACTCACGAAAGCGAAGACAGCAAAGGGTACCCTGTGGTTGCCTGGAGCGCCATGGTGTCATTTCTCGCGGGCTGGATGGCCTTCATAAGGGACGTGAACCTTGAAAATATATTGGAGACATATGAGCGCTTGGCCGACCTGCAGCAGAAAGCCAATAGCGCACTTCAACACCCGACCAAAGGGCTTATCGTCCTCCCCACCGTTATTAGCTATGCCAAAGTCTTTTCGCGCGTAGCCATCGGTCTTGACAAGCGCCCAGAGTTGATCCAACATCTCATCACTCGCGACGTCTCAGAAGACGGCAAGCGCGAGTCACTCCCAGAAAAAGCCGCCAACATTCTCCGCAGTGCTTTTATCACTTGTCTGAATGATCGGACAGCTGACCCAAGCGGCATCGTGAACGGTACACCTGATCGCAAGAAGGTCGGGATTTACAAGATGGCCAACATTTGCTTGAAGATACTGTTCCAATGCGAGAAATTGGACAATTGCGAGATGATCTTCAACAACATCCAAAATTCCTCACCACCGCTCCGTTTCTATCCTGCATCAGAACGCGTCACGTATCTGTACTACCTCGGCCGGTTTCAATTTGCATGTACCAACTTCTACGAGGCACAGCTTTGCCTCCAGAAAGCATACGATGACTGCAAGAAGGAGTACTTAGGCCAACGTCGGCTGATCCTGATATACTTGATAGCCGCCAACATGCTTCAAGGACGTTTCCCCTCCCAGGCAATATATTCCAGGCCAGAAGCTCGTGGCTTGCGGGAACGTTTCGAGCCACTTGCAATTTCAATTCGCAAAGGAGATCTTGAGAATTTTCGCCGCATTACCAACCTCGATCTATCCCACGAACACGCATCATGGTTCAGTCGCTACAAGATGTTCTATCAACTTGCTAACTACTGTGAAATTTACGTCTGGCGCTCTGTCTTTCGCAAAGTCTTCCTCCTGACGGGCAAACAAGGCGAGACAGACCGCTCAGCGCCTACCATTGATCTCAATGCCGTACTGGGTGCATTTCAATACTTTGAGAGGCGCCTCTTAATGACACCTTCAATGGCGCAGGCAGATGCGGGACCTGGTCGGCGACATATCTCTTTCATACTCTCCGATTTTACACCTCCTGCCTCAGCTGGCTACATCGATCCTGACTTTGAAGGTGTGGAGGGTATCGATCCATACGTCGAGAAGACTGACTATCTTGAAATCGAGTCAATTTGCGGCAGTCTTATCATGCAGGGCTTTCTGAACGGCTTCATCAGTCACAAGACGAAGAGATTTGCCATCACCGGTGCCAGAAGAGCCGGCGGAGCACTCAAGGCAGGATTCCCAAACATATGGCAGGTCATTAAGAACAGGAACAGTGAAGATGTGCCTGGATGGAGGAAACATGAATTAAGTTCAGGAGGGAACGTGGTGCGACTCGCCAGTGCGCGACCAGCCGGCTCCTGAGGCACTGTTATTCGAAACGCCACCAATAAATATGTCGGTCCAACATGTACCAAAGGCTCCGAAACTTACAACGGGCTGTAAACACACAATAGTTTATGACATGCTTTACGACCTTTGACCGTCGAGCCTAACGTGCACGACCCGAAAAGACAGAATGCAGCTCTCTTGGCCAACAAAAACATAAAATGACACTGGAAACACAGACGAGTTGGGATTCGGAACAGATACTGGAGAAATGTCTTCAGGGGACCGACATTGAACACCTCGTATCAAGACAGAGAGGATATGTAGGCAAGGATCGGTTATCGTCGGCTAGACAAGCGCGACGCGCAAAAGACGGACAATTTATTACACGCGGCACAGACCGGTGTTTGTCGGTGGTATGCCCCAAGTAATTACTACATCTAATCACGCTGACAACATTTGGAAGCTGAACTTCAACACAATGCTTTCTTTGTGGTCAATTCTAAGGATTATACTCTCCGGTATTGAATCATCTTTCGGAACTATGGAGGACAAGAAGAGCACCATGTCGTCAGTCGCCAAAGTATATAGTGCTGCTTGCCAGACGACTCGGTGTAGAAATAGAATAGGAGCGGCCACCATGTCGTATCCGAGCTTCAGTGGTTCATGCGCCTAAACTTCCGCTCGGTATCTAGACGGACCAGGCGGACGAATATGGCAATTCCTTTCGCAATAGATGCGGCAGTGGGAAGTCCTATAAGAGCTTCAGCGAAAACATGCTCTATAGACATTATTTCTCTCCTATATTTCCAACACGCATCTCGGTAGACGTTGGCTTCGCAAGCCAGGTCATATCGCAACCGCTCAACTTAACAGGATACAACATGACCATAACTCGGAAGATATGTCTGGTAACAGGATGCTCTAATGGTGGTTGTGGCGCCGCCCTCGCAGAAGCCTTCAGAGACGCCGGATATCACGTCTTCGCAACCGCACGCTCACCGTCGAAAATTCCTCAGTCCTTGCACTCTTCACCCAATGTGACTGTGCTAGCGCTCAATGTCACATCGTCTCAGTCCATCGCCGCTCTCGCGAAGGAAGTGGGAATGCAAACTGGAGGCAAGCTCGACGTCCTGGTCAACAACGCCGGCCTAGGCTTGTCCAAACCGGCGCTTGACACTACCATTGACGAAGCCCGGAAGCTGTTTGATTTGAACTTCTTCGGGGTGCTGGAGATGACGCAAGCCTTCGCTCCTATGCTTGTAAGAGCTCAGGGGTGCGTGGTGAACAACTCGAGTGTCGGTGGATATATGGCTTTCCCATTTACTAGTACGTATATACTCTTCACCCTCCGTTCTCTCACCTCACTTTCTTGCTAGTCCACAGAGTAAATGTTAATCCTAATGTGTTCATTTGCCTAGGCATATACAACGCCTCCAAAGCCGCATTGACCCTCGCCGGCGATGCCTGGCGTCTAGAACTCGAACCCTTGGGCGTGCGCGTCATCACCCTCATCACGGGTGGCATCTCTACGAAGTTCCTAGACAACCTCCAGTCTCAGCCTGTAGACTTGCCTGAGACCTCTTTTTATCACGCTATCAAAAACGACATCCAAGCACAAGAAGAGACTGTGCCATTCGGCGTCCCACCAGAGAAGTTCGCGCAGGATGTTCTGAGGCAGGTAGAGAGAGGCGCGACGGGGAAGTTCTGGGTGGGTGGCGCTGCATGCATGACTCGTGTGTTGGGATGGGTCATGACTGAGTGGATGGCGGTACGTCAATGAGTCTGTCAGTGATAACTTTGTCTCCATTGCTAATTGAAGTCGTAGGATCGCGTTGCATTGTGGCAGAAACCGTTTACAAGGAAGCTTGCTATGGTACGTAGAGAGGAGGAAAGCAGCAAGAAAACAGAGTAAGGGACAAGGTCGAAGGGCGGTGTGGATGGAAAGGAAGAGGACTACTAAAGGCCGATGAAGCCTTCTGTTCCTCACTGGTTTATATTTCAAAAGGCGCGCCCCTTGTAGCATCCAGTAGCCTATCATTTTTGCGTGCAAGGAATTCAATTCTCGACATTCGACATCTGGTCGAAGGTTGCGCGAGTATGCCCTCATTTGATTCTACAGGCCCTGTGCGGCCGTACGGGACATCCTGGATGCCGTCGTTGGACTCTAATTCATCCTGCCCATATGTCATCTGAAGTCCTACTTTCCTGCGCCGTATACCAACTCCAAACCGCACAAGAAAAGGTATTGGAGTTACTCATCATAATCGCTTCAGTTCTGCGAACCGCCTCGCCAACTCATCCGCATCCGGGATCTTACCACCGGGCCCGTCGTCCTTCTTCACCTTTGCGCTCGACGCACCCGGTCCGCTTCCCAATTTCGCTTTCCCCTCACTCTTGTTCAGCTTCGCGGCCGCCGTACCCGGTAACTTGAGTTTTGGAGCTATATTGTCCGTGCTGGGGCTCGGCGGCATGACCCTCAGTGGACTTTGCGGGCCAAATTTCTTAGGTGGAGTTGCTTTCACAAGCTCTTCGCGCTCGTCCTCCTCGCGCGCTTTCTTGTCCTTATCCGAATCTTTCGTAGAAGCTAATGATTTCGGCTCAGCTTCTAGCGCAGGTTCGAGATCAGACTCTGCTTCTTCAGCGATACCACCGTCTGGCTCGTCGTCATCTTCCTCGTCTTCCTCCCCAACAGCTGAGGATTCGCCAAAGGGAACCCCATAGAATCGCGCGATCTCGCTTAGATACGCGTCCACAAGCTCTTTTCTGGGACTATCCACCTTCAGTTTCTGCAAGACCCGTTCGGCTACCCCTTCACCCTCCATGCTAGCTAGCGCGACATCTTTCCCAAACTTGTCCACAAGCAATGCGCGCGTTGTCTGTAGCTCTTTCACCTCGGTTCGTGGTGCAGCGTAGATGAGTGAACGCACTGCTTCTTCGAGCGCAGGGTCTAACGGTATCGCGTTGGGATTTGGAGAGGAGTATGAGGATGATGGTGGGTCGAGAAGCTGAGAGCGCGCGAGCAGGAGCTCGCAGTAGAGTTCGAGCATTTCGTGGAGCTCAGTGGTGATGTCGGACCGGATGATGTTCTCGACGCGGATGCGGGCAGACTGGACTTTGCCAGCCTATTCGGACATATCAGTATGTGTGTTCCACAATGAATTGCGTACAGGTGTGAATAAGGGCGCACATAAAAACAGGGGGGTTTATGGGACGGTGGGCGTGTTTGGTGCTGTGGGAGCTTGTACCTCGAGGAGCTGTGCCATTTCCCGCCGTTGCTGCTTCGCCTTTGCAGAATCCTTTTGTTGGACCATACGCAACCGGGATATTGAGAGCTTGAGCTGCACTTTGAGTTTGTTCTGTAGCCTACAGTCAGTTCCAGGGCATGATCCTATAGCTTTAGCTTGTAGCTTACGACTAATGAAGAAGCGGGCGCCATGATGGAGGACGTGGATATCGCCACCTAAACGTGTCAAGTGTCGTGTGAACGAAGTAGCTGGGTCGACACGGTAGCAAGGCGCGAAGCTGCAACCTAACATGAAGTCGTAAGGCTGGAGATGGGGACGTGAGGTGGGGGTTCTGAGCCGTGGCTGGTGACGTGGTCAATGCTCGTGGCGCCGTTCATTCCAACATGACATTCGAGATAAGGGGAATAGGATTGGTAACATCATCTACAATTCGCAATAACAAGTACGGCGCCTACCATATACGCCTGTCCGGTACCGTGCCAGCCTCCAACTCCATGAGTATAGACCTATAACGCCTGGATGCTCTTGAAGAACCCATTTGCTTTTAGAGCCTCATTCTTCTTGACGAGGTCCCTCATTCGTTCGACTTGCTGCTTCTTTGTCAAACCCTGAGATTCCACATCATGTTTCCAGCTCAGAAGCATTTCTTTCAGTAACCTGCTTCCCTCCTCCACCTCTTCCTTACTTGCTTGGACGAATCCCTCCTCGTGCTTCCCAGAGAAGTCTTCGAGCTCGTCTGCCTTTCGTTTCGCCATCCTGATTACTTTCTGTGGGAATCGGACAAGCTCTGCGACGTGAATACCGAAAGATTGGTCGCAGACTCCTGGTTCAACCTTATACAGGAGAGTGACTTCGCGCTTCTTCTTCGCGCCATCAGCCTCGTCTTGTGCGCCCTCAGATATGTGCGCAACGACATGCAGATTCTGTACTTGAGAATACGTATCGACAAGTGCTGTGAGTTCGTGAAAATGCGTCGCGAAGAGGGCAAATGCCCCGATCTCCTTCACAATGTGTTCGGATATTGCCCAGGCGAGGCCGAAACCATCATATGTGCTAGTGCCGCGACCCAGTTCGTCTATGATGATGAGGGACTCCTTCGTGGCAGATTTGAGAATATTCGCCGTCTCTAACATCTCAGCCATGAACGTTGAGACTCCTTTGATTTGACTGTCGCTTGCGCCGACCCTAGCCAGTATGCAGTCGAATATAGTGAGCTCAGCCTCTGATGCGGGGACAAAGCAGCCAATCTGTGCCATCAGTGCAATGACTCCGATCTGGCGGATATAGGTTGACTTGCCGCCCATGTTAGGCCCAGTGATGATCAAGAACTCACTCTCCTTCCGTTTAAGGCTAACATCGTTGGTAATGAAGGAGATGTCGTCCTGCATCTCCATGCAAGGGTGTCGAGCTTCTTTGAGAATAGTATTGCCGGTCCCTCGAGGATGCATCGTTGGTCTTGTGTACGATGTAGGAGCATGAACAGAGACATGTGCAAATGACACGATCACATCCAAGTGCGCAAGTACGGCCGCCAACTTCTCGATGACCGGGATGTACGACGATGCCACCGTAACGACCTCACTGACTAGTCCAGATTGCGTGCGGTTGTACGTCTCCGAAAGCTGGTCGAATTCTCTTCGTAGGCTTTGAAGGGTGCTTGTTGTGAAATACACACCATTCTTCTGAGTCGAGCATTCCTGATACTGTTTTTTGTTGCGAATGCAGCTGGCTTCGTTCCGCGTCAATCTGAAGCACCAACCATGGACTTTGTGGTTCTCCAAAAAAAGCTTCTTCTCGGTATCCTGATTCAGATCGCGACCAACCTTGGAGTGCTCTACGTCCATGTCTCGGCGCAGCTTGTCCAACCGCTTCCGGATCGATCGAAGCGACTCATCGAACTCAGGTTTGATGATGAACTCATGATTGTCGAGAGCGTCCAAGTCGACAGTCGTCTCAACCATCTCTTGTAGTTTGGCGCAGGAGTTAGAATACTCCCGTAGCTTTGACGTATATTCTGCATCCAGTGGATCCTTGTATTGCTCATCCATGACCCCATCCAAAGTGTGCAAGAACCCAGGAAGACGGATAACAACCTGATACGCTCTCACAACATCCTCCAGATTGGCAGCCTTGCGCTGGAATTTCTTTGCTAGGCGGTACAGGTCCGGTATTGATCGGAGATGCTCTTCTTGCATAGTCTGCCGAAGCTCTGTATCGTTAACGAAAGCCTCCACTAATTGCTGTCGCCGCTGAATCTCAGCAACGTTCATCAGCGGCTGTTTGAGCCACTGGGCCAATAGACGACTGCCTGTTGGGGTTTTGCAATGGTTGAGAAGCCCATACAGACTCATTGTCTTCGCTCCGTCTCTCGGTCCCGGCATCAAGTTGAGAGCTTTTAGGGCTGCTGCATCAAGCTTCATGTATTGGTCCAAGTCGTGCTGGTAGAGTTGATATTGGCCAAAGTTCGACGAGTCTGACATGACACCGAGATACTTGATCAGAGCAGCCGCAGACCCCATGGCGAGCTTGAGATCTGTCACAGGGAGGGTACCCGCAGCTCGCTCATCTTTCAGCAATCGTGGAAGGTCTTGCTCGATATCTTTTGTGCCAAAATCAGCAACTCCTCGCTCCGCTACAGCACAACCGCAGTTGTCTGCAATAGTCTTGAGCTTGTTGAGTTCCACGTCTTTTTTCGAAGAGTCCGCCTGTATCAGACATTCCTTCACGCCAAGCTGGATAAGTAGAGATTCGAAATTCGAATAGAGATCGTTGTCCAGAAACTCGGTCACACCAAGCTCCCTCACACTCGCATCTGCGAAGCAGACACCCACATTCCGCGCTTCCGATGCCCTCGCTGAGACCTTCACAGCAAGTATGATGGGTGCTGTCTCAACCTGTCCTCCAAGCTCGTCCTCCAGATCTTGTAGATTGCCAGGCGAAGCCTGCTTCGTAACCTTCCAATCCATTCTCTTTCCCGAAGACTGCCATATCTCGATTCGTTTGCTCAGCTTGAACAGGGCATCTCGTATGAAGTTGCGGAACACCATAACGGTCATCGTGACGGATTCGAGGCCGGGCTCTCGACCGAGCTTGCGGATGACTGCGGACGTTCGATAGACCTATCGAACTCGTCAGGCCCCAACATTGGAAGTAGGTAAATTACAAGCTTACCGTCGCAGCAATGAACTTTGCATCCTCTCCATGCGCTGAATAATAGTCTCCTCGGTCAAAGATCCTCACTGTCTCCTCGTTCTTTTGGGGCAAATTGCGAAAGAACTTGCAAAAGCTCGACTCATCCTCCTCTTTCAACTCCGGTCTAGACGACATTATGAAAGGGCAACGTATTGTACAGAGCGAATTGGAGAGAAACTAGAGTTGAGGAGGAAGGATGGGAAAGATTTGGCGAGGACGTACTTTCCACTTTCACGGGTGACGCGACACGACACGAAGACGCGTTTTCTGCCACCGCCCTTGTGACGCTAAACAGGGGTCGGACAATACCCCGGTGCTCGGACCTGCTCACATCTACGTCCGCCTCCATGGTGATCACCTCCTCAACTTGCTTCATGACTGTATTGTCATGCTATTTAATGCTACTGTCTAATCGCATCTGTTATAGTGGCATGACCGCTTTCAAAATCGTTATCTCATGACACCGCATCCAGACAACATATTCCTGTGGCTTTCACGTTTAGGGGCGAACGTTTTCGCATTGTCTCAGAAGCTTGTGTTCACCATCGAACATTCTAAGGTATACTTTTAAACCTTGTTACATATCGTATGGACACGTTTGTAAGGTGCGATGAAGCCCGACAGAGCCTTTTGCCTGCGGGCTGTAACTATGTTCTGCCTACTTCTTGATATCTTAGAAACCAGCTCCTTCGTGGAAACCCCCTAATGTCAACCACAACTACTTCGTACAACTCCTCGAAACTTAGGCCAATCCTATGAAGAAGCACTTCAAGTGCTCCGGCTGGGGAAATCAAACGAGTGATCGCTTCGACATTACACGTTTAGCTTCGTGGTCAGCGAATCAGAAAGAGATCAGACGCAGGAGAATTAGCAGGCAGACATCGATTTAGACGTTGTCCACAGATAGTACAATCGAAAGTAACCATTCTTGTACTTTTACCATCACAGGTAAAGCATATCTCCTAACAGGCCCTGACACGGTACCGGTATTACATTGGAACTGATTGTAATGCCATTCTCAATGTCACAGTCCCCATCCGTGCGAGTCGTGAGTAGCGTGTTAAACAGGAAAATCATTGACCTAAAGATTGGTGGTTCGGGTGCATGCAGTGTTCCTCGAGCTTGCATTCCTACTCTGAGTAGTAGGTGAGTGCACTTGCAAAGACCAAGTAAATGACGTTCTCGCGCAGCGAGGTAATCTTCCAACTGACTGGCACAGCGACGAAGAATCCGTCGCTGCTTCTATAGTCTAGCGGATAGAAGTCTTCAGAACACTGTCCTCTAAAGCTATTTCGAGACAGTGATATAAAGTCTGCTTAAGCATCTCGCCGTGCTTGTCGGTCCAGCGAGTCAAAGAATCGCTTCAACGCGCTGGTGGCAGCGATATTGTTTGCACCATTTCATTCCATAAGCGTGGGGAAGGAGCACGAGAAATGATATGAGATGTAAGTGACAGTAATACAGCATCTCTACTTTCCAGTATCTACAATCGCAGTGTTCCATTCCCTCATTTGAAAGCTTCGAAAACCTCACTACTACGGCTCCAGGGACACACCAAAAAATGGTGAACAGACTTTATAGCTCAGCTGCAAATGATCACAGTGTTGACAAAGCTCCGTTGAACCCAACATGTTCAAGGTTTTCCTTGATGAAACACTGAAAGTTTATATGCAGTCCTACGAATAAGTGGGCTATGTTGACATATGGCGCAGTGCAGCCCATTAAATATTCGCGAAGTCTAGCTCAGTATATCCTGACATCAACAATCGTCGCATTGAGCAAAACTCGGCCAGTGAATGCGTAGATCACGTTGCATGGACAACGTAACTAACAGTTTTGATCCAACTCCTTCTCTTGCTCATCCTATCCAACACGTTCCTAAACCAAGACCAAATAGAATCCAAATCAAATCCAAGAGCCGAGTACCGGTATCCAATTGCGCGTAGTGAGTCCCCAACAATGCCGGAGCCTTTGTGCTATCCTCGGCACATCCAAGATTCCAACATGCCAAAAATGATGATACGCCAGAGCCATTAGAGTTGCCAATGACCAACGGAGATTTTTGCGCCAAGAATGTCACCGTCTTTCCATTTTATGTTTTGGTCCCAGTGTTGCCCATATTACACCCAAGGCAGAGCAGGACCGTTCGCTTAATGCTCGCAAGCCAGATCCAAAGAATATAGAATTACAGGTGCGCGTGGGTATAAGCTTGCTGCGAAAGAATCAACGCCGGTGCCGTTTAATGTCATTGCTGTTGCTGAAAGTTGCTTGTTTGTTGCATAGGCATATTCGAGGAGAGGCCAGCGCTATTTGGGGGTTGCATGTTGTTTTGTAGACCTGCGCTGTTAGGTGGTTGCATGCTACCAATGTTGGTCTGGGAAGAATTTGAGTTGAGTCGCTGTGGTCCGGGGGAGGCTTTCATGGGCGCTTGGCCTTTCCAGTTCGGGAACAATGACTGAAGCTTTTGATATAGTTCAACAAGCTCCGATGGGAGAGACGATGGGACGGTCATTATAGCCGGACCAGGCAGCAGCGCCTGGTTCGACTTGAATTTATCGGGGTTCTGGACTTTCTCCGCGTTCTGAGCGAGGTAAGCAAGGTTTGATTGGAGCCTGCGCATGCAACTGTTCGAGCACGGTTAGCACGGAGGCAGCACTGGGGATGCTCAGCACAAACTGACTCTATGTATTCCTTGGACGACGTCGGTTTGTTGTCCGCCTTCGCGTCCTGACCTCCTGGGGGAGCCCCAGGCTGGCCGCCCTTTCCCTGACTCTGCAGGTCTACTACTTCTTTAAGCAGCAGCGTATTGATCTCGAACAGCGTCGTCATTCGCTCCTGTTCCCGCGCCAGCGCGACCGGCGACGCGGGCGAGGGAGGCTGCTGGGCCTTGACGGGCGTCTCCACTTTGGTGGACTGGACCACTGGTGACTGCGCGGGCGGCTGGCTCATGGGAAGCTGTTGAGTGCTCGATGGGACCAGGCTGGGCGACTGCTGGGCGGTCGGCGGGTGGGCATACGGGCTGCCGTGGTTAGTCGCACTGGCGGGCGACGCCGTCTGGCGGTTCTGGACGAATTGCGGGTGCGCGGGCGACGCTATGGGTTGCGCAAAGGGTGCGGTGGAGTAGGGGCTTGGCGACAACTGATGCTGCTGCTGCTGCTGGTGATGTTGCTGGTGTTGTTGCTGCTGCTGCTGCTGCTGGAAGGCTGCTGCTCCATGGCGACCCGTCAGCACACGACGCCCTCGGAACAGCACTCGACACGCGCGGGGCAGACGTGCGCTATTTAGAGCGCTCGGGGAGGGGATGGGGAGCAGCGACAGAGGGAGGACAGGGCCGCCGCGCGGGCCGTCGACGACGTGGGCTTACCTCTGTGAAGGTTATGCGACGGCTGCATCAAGCCACCGTTGGCGGCGACGGCGCCACCCATGCTCGGGAAGCCGGGCTGCTGTCCATTGGTGTACTGCTGGGCATAGGGATACGGTGATGGAGTTGATTGCATGAACCGGCCGTGTGGGTCGGTCGTGTACTGCTGTTGTTGCGGGGAAGGATGCGTGGCTTGGGCGGGAGTGCCTGGGAGGGTGGAGAACTGGCCGCCAAACGAGGGATGCTGGTTGTTGAACGTTTGGTAATCCATCGGACACACTGAATCATTGGGTGGTTGTACAGATAGATTGGGGTTGCGATGATGATCGGGGAAGGAATGTGATAAGGTTGAGCGATGGCGCTTCCCAGTGCCTCGAGTCCTGATGTGGTAGCGCCAACACGCGAAACCCGGCGCCGCTGTCACTGCGAGCCAAAGCAGGCAGCGCAGCAGCGCCTCTACGACGGGAGCAGAGGGAGAGAGAAAACATCTCAGAGGAAAGGCGCGACAAAAACCCCATTGGCAGCAGCAAGTGCGCGTGTCTCATGGGTGCGGCTAGATCGTCACTCTCCATCCGACAAAGCAACTCGCGGACCCCACCCCTGTCATGCTTGGCTCCACTGCTGAGGACATGAAGAAACTACCGCCTCTCGGTGGACGAGACGTTTCCAGGCTGGCAGCAGCATGCTGTCGTGCCCGAAACGGGGCCGGGGTGCCGTCACCGGCCAGTGCATGCTCACGGATGACACGCCTCCAGCCGTGGCCTCATACCATTGCTTGCATGATAGGTACGTTGGAGCTGCTCTAGCACGTCTAGTACCTTTGCAGGCTACTGTCTGTTGGGTGGACTAGACTACCACTTGACACCCCAGTGGTATCTCGTAACCCGATCGTTACTCCCACCCTAGCCCTCTCCCGACTAAACAGCTGCATGCCTGGGTCTCGTTGGGCGGAATTCACGAAATTGCCGGGGAGATTTGATGACCTACGCGCAGCCCTCTTTGATGCTCATAGCTACGTGAAGCCCTACGTTCGGTGTGCATTATCGCTTCGCACCTAGCGACAGCCCAGCGAGAACAGCGATCAATGCTCAGTTGCCATGCTTGCTCGTTGTTCTCGTCACCCTGCGAGCTCGGCGAGCCGCCGCGAATGGTGGAAGACTTGAGCCTGAGTGTCTCTTGGTATGAAACTTCTGGTCTGACTAGCAACCCGGAATCATTAGAGATTACGGCTGGCCTAACGATGCGGGTGGCGTCAAATTGAACAGGAAAAGATTCACTGTCTGTTGAGTGCCAAGAAACCCGCAGCGGTGCATGCAATTTCATTCCCGAAACACTTCCTCGCGGGTAGGGCTCTCTTTGCGACGTAACGCAACAAAATACCCTTCTTTCGATTCCTGAAGTGCGTTAGTTGAAAGTATAGGAGTAAGGGATCGGTACTCTACGCTGCGAGACGAATCCGGCTTCTCTCGATGCACCTTCGTGAATAGCCGCCGCAACGCCGTCTCAAATGCCTTGTCCTCAGACCCCTGGTAGAACTTGCAAAGGAAGTGGCCACCTGTGCGGAGAGTGTCGAACGAGAACGTCAAGGCGGCCATGCAGAGATCCTATATACTGTTAGTACATGCACTCGTTGCAACACCGCACTCGCTATCGGTAACCCACCATGCTACCTGCGTGATCCTTGAAGGCAATACCACTTGTGTTCATCATCCTAACATATGGGTCACTAAGACTCCTTTTATGAAACCCAGTGGTCTGGTCCCAGGGCTCTGACATGTCACTCAGCACCACGTCAACGACTCTGCCTTGTCGTTCGTCTCTTTCCTTGAGCGGCAGCTTACTGTCGACCGGATCGTCCAGGCTCCTTTCAGCATTTGGATCCCCAGTGGTCGCGGTTTCTACGCCTTCCAGGTGGGCATGTCGCTCGATATCAATGTAGCCTCGCTCCAATTCCTCGAGATCTTCTTCTGTGAAGCCTTTCTGATGTTCTTGCGATGCGACTTGTCTGCGCGGTCGTCCGAGATCGGGATCCTGTACGTATGCCCTGACTTCCGCCTGAATTACCGGTGACAGAAAGTTGCCTTGTATAGTAGAAACACCTCTGGGGGGTTGTGTAGGAATTATGTCGATACCAATGACGCGACCGTCGGGAGCTGTGCGGGTGACTGCTACCTGCAGGAAATGAGCTCAGGTTTGTTACGCGCGTGGTAGTAGTGTGCGAACCTGAGACCAGGAACCTGGAGCAAAGCCCTATTATATTGATTAGGCACCATCCCAGCAAGACACTTAGAGGGAGTTACTAGATCGACCACAGTCTGGCCCGGCCTGAAGAGCTTATGTTTCTCGTTTAACTGAGCTTCATCAGCAATTGCTTTAAAAGGTGTATCGCGGGACATACCTCAAGTAGCTTGAAAGCAGCGCGGCTCTTCAGGCCTTGTACCTTGGCTTCTCGAGCGAAGAAGTCATTGCCTTGACGGGATTTCCATCTTGTCGAGCTCGACGAGCCGGCATGCCTGACGAATGCAAGGGATCCGCGAGCGCAGGGACGGCAAAAAGAGCATTTAGAGGCGATACAGAAGCTGTCAACGCGCCTGGAGGCTGAACCAAGCAAGGCGCTATCAGTGAACTGCTGGAAGATACGTCGCGACAGCATTGAGAGGGTGTTGTTCAGCGCATCATATTTTTTGGGGAAGATGAGCATGGGTGTGGCGCAGGATCGTCATCTTTGGCGCCACACCTTCAAGTGCGGAAGCTCCTCCCTTGTCCATGCATTGTATTCCAAGTTTTATTCTGAAGAAATCATATTGAATGTTCAGTAACATGGGCAATATGAAGCATCATAAAGACTTAAGCCGAGAGGTTTCCATCAGGGCATCTTTCGCGTCTCCTCTACCACATACGGTATTGCGACTTGCATATCGAGTATCCGGTTTGTTTTCGGCCTGGGCCTCGGTCGACCACAGACCATCCCGACCTTGCTCGAGAGCTACGGAAAGCATGCTGCCATACTTCCTGTGTAGGTGGAAGGCCAGACACTCCAATGCGCCATTAAATGGCAGCTGGATATCGCGACTGCATACGAAGAAGCCGAACTTGTAGAAAACACCCAAAATCCTACATCCGACATTATCATACACTCCTTTACCATTGTGGTAAGAGGCCTTTGCAAGAGTATAGGTCCGCAGAGCCTAATGACACTGGACTACTTTGCTAGAGTACGAGGAGCTGGTATAGATTGAGTCACATCTAAAGGCTTCGTCAAGGTCGTCAAACGCTGTATGGAGGCAGTATGGGGCTTAAGAAGTGTCAACGAAGCTCGTTGGCTCCTGACTACCTATTCTATTCCAAAATATCGTGACTCGGGTATCCCTCGAAACAGACAAGTTCATCGATAGTGGATGACGAGAGCTTTCCTGTAGCGCCTGAACCCCAGCTCGCGTGATGCCTCAAAATGGTTCCAGCCCTTTGCACTACGTTGCTGGACGTGCCAGACGCAGTCAAATAGACTAGAAGCTGACTGCAGGGCGGCTCTCATCTAGCCTGACGGAGGTCGCCCAGGCACTGTAGATGCGCAGCTGATAGTGAAGCTCTCCAGTCATTTCCCAAAGGAGCGGCATCGTGTATTCACTGGCGCGCAGGCAAATAGCGGCACTCGACATGATTCGGTGCTGGGTGAAACGATCGTGAGAAGGAGGCCCAGCTTCGTTCCAAGGTTTACCGGCGCCCCAGTCTTCTAGCTCAGACGGACAGCAGGATGTCGCACTCATAGCCTGCCCGGCCACGGAGGGTACAAAAGGGGGTGAAGAGCTGTACCGTCAAGTGAACTTTCAGATCGCCACAAATGACGAGCACAGAAAGAGTCTTGAACGAGCTCTGTTTCACTACTTGAGAATTGCTTTAGCAGGTATACCTATATTAAGAGTAGGGGATTGCTGGGAGGCCACAAAGACGCCGCCTCAGCCTGATGAAAGCGGTCGCCGCGCTCGGGTTCCGCGCTACTGTGTAAAATCTCTCTTCCGCCGGGGCGGATCGCAATCATCAATCACGACAACCGCCAAAAGTCTGCACACGCCAATTCGCGCCTCGACGGCTCTTCCGCGACCCCAACCGTCCATGACCTCGACCCTGTGAATGGCCCAGACACTTCAAGACGCAGCAGCTGCCCTTCCCTCGCCCGTGTCACTGCAAGCGGCCCCAGATTTCGCATAGCCCAAGGCGCCTTCACCGCAGCAACGACCCATGACCTCCCCACGACGCTCGACAGCTTCTTTTCTGTTTGGATAGGCGCGGGCTTGGCTACATCGCGCGCCGCCCGCTGCGATCGGTGTTTGTTTGCTGCCTTGGGCGGACCGAGTCCCTTGACTGAGCTCTTCACAAGCCGCCGAGGATCGACAAGGCGCCATGGCTCTCAGCGCAGATCCAGGCAAAGGCGACCAGGTACATGTGCAAAGCCAATCTGGCAAGAACGATGCAACAGGGCTGACAGTCGAAAATCAGTCTGCTGGCCTCGCTGACCCCGCGCCTCCTTCTGACCGTCTCCAGAGCTTCTTCGCGCAGCCCGTCGTCGCTTCGTTCGTTGCTGGCGGTGTTGCCGGCGCCGTGTCGCGAACCGTTGTGTCGCCACTGGAGAGGCTCAAGATTCTGTTCCAGGTGCAGAGCGTGGGTCGCAATGAGTACAAGATGTCGGTTCCGAAAGCGCTGGCGAAGATGTGGCGCGACGAAGGCTGGAGAGGTTTCATGGCAGGCAACGGCACCAATTGCATTCGCATAGTACCGTACTCAGCCGTACAGTTCAGCGCATACAATGTATACAAAAGGGTGAGTGATTCTGCGTTGTCTTGTTCCTGTCTTGCACATTCTGCCCAATGGAGCATCTGCGAGCCCCAAGCCTCTATTTTACAGCAGTATGTGGTCAAAGGATCAATAGTCGGGTCTTGCGACGTGCGGAGTGTATACGAACGAGCAATGTGGAGCTGAGTAGATATCCGGCAAGTGGAAGCAGCCAGAAAAGGGCGGTCATCTGCGCCGTGCATAGGAAATACTCAGGCAAGTCATGTAATGCAACGGTCTCTCACTAAGATGAATATAGTTCTTTGAGGATACGCCTGGGAGCGCTCTGGGCCCCTATCAACGTCTATTATGTGGTGGCCTCGCCGGCATTACCTCCGTAACATTTACCTACCCCCTCGACATCGTACGAACAAGATTATCGATCCAATCCGCATCGTTCTCCGGACTGGACAAGGCAGAACCGGGTAAAAAGCTGCCCGGCATGTGGCAGGTTCTAGTCACCATGTACAAAAACGAGGGTGGTTTCTTCGCGTTATATCGAGGCATCGTACCCACCGTAGCAGGAGTTGCGCCATACGTTGGATTAAACTTTATGGTTTATGAAATTGCGCGGACGCAGTTTACGCCTGAGGGCCAGAAAGATCCGGGCGCTATTGGAAAGCTGGGAGCTGGAGCTGTGTCTGGCGCCGTGGCGCAGACTTGCACATACCCCTTCGACGTCCTGCGACGGCGATTCCAAATCAACACCATGTCCGGCATGGGCTACCAGTACGCGGGCATCGGCGACGCAATCCGCACCATATTCAAGACCGAAGGCCTCCGAGGATTATACAAGGGCCTCGTACCGAATCTGCTCAAGGTCGCGCCCAGTATGGCGAGTAGCTGGCTGAGTTTCGAGCTCACGCGGGACTTTGTCATGGGAAAGGAGAGAAGCGGATTCTTGTAAAAATAAACAACTTACTTCAGCATCAAGGAGGATGCCGCGGAAGGCACTTTTCGGAAAGCGGTTTCCCATTGGGTTTGGCCGATGTTCACATAGCTTTGCATTGGGGGCTGGTCGGTATCAGGGCTCTGCAGAGAAGTCATATAGATGAGTACCCGATTTTTCATCGCAGCGATGGCGTTCATCGTGGCTGGATCATATCTGCTAGGGAGCATAGCAATGCAATATTTCTTCTGTTCGAATTGGCAAGCACCATGAGCCTGCACTAACTAGGTCATGTCCAAAACGCTTACCTGGATGTTGTACACCGCATTCTGAAGGGTACTATGGGGAATACCAAAGGCCAGCTGGGATACGATCTAATAGATACACGCTCCTCGTACATTAGCATGCTCGAGAACCACTGGAGCCGACTTATTCGATACTCTTTCCCTTGCATATTGGTGTCTCCATCCTGAGGCAAAAGAGCACAACTGTTTTCAGAAGGACTTTCAATACATTATCTACAATAGCGAGTGTAAAGCATGTCATAGAGAACGCCAAATTTTGGGTATCAAGAAAGTCCGTCGCGACCAAAAGAAAAGTAACCAATTCCCATCCATTTCCACCCATTCCATACCCGACCCAGAGTTCATGACCAATCTTCCTCCTTCCCTCCTCCCTCCCTGGTACCCAAGAACAATTTGGTTGGTCAGCACAGGCAAACCAAGCATAACATAAACACTACAAATACAAGCGAGAAGGTTTCGGAGAGTATTCACGGAGAGGACGAGACAAAGCCCTCAGCATGGTGATGTTGCCTGAGAACGCAACTACATGTTCTCGATGACATGGCTGTTGATCGCGCTCTGGAAGCCAGGGTTGCCATTGCCGTACTCCTGCTGCGCACTGCTACCCGCACCGTGCGAGCTCGGGCCCTCGCCATACGTGTCGGCCTGCGCGAGCTGGCTCTGCACCGTCTGGTTCGTCGCAGGCAGGAAGATGACCTTGGAGTTTGCGCTCTTGGCCATGGCTTGCATGGCCTCGAGGTACCGGATCTGCATGGCTGGGGCAGACGAGAGGATGTCGGCGGCCTATTTAAAAGGTCAGTACAAGATCATTGACAAATTTTGAAGCAAAGATGAGTGCCATCGGCTCCAGAACCTATATTACGAAATATGACCTGGGTATTATTTCAAGAAAGTAGGTCTTGGACACCCTTGTAGTGAAATTTTCTTACCTGGCGCATGAGTTTCGCGGACTCGACTTCGGCGCGCGCTGCAATGACCTTGGCTTCTCCCGTCCTCTTGGACTGCGCAGCCATGGATAGAGAGTCCTGCAGGTCTTGCGAGAAGATGATGTCCTTGATCAACATGGACTCGACGTCGACACCCCAGCCCGAGGCCGTCTCTTCGATGATCTCGCGGATGGATTGCGCGATTTCCTCGCGGCGCTCGATGACGTCTTGGAGGACGCGGGCACCGATTACGTGGCGGAGCGTGGTCTGTGTGCGCTCGACGAGGGCTTGTCGGATGTTGGAAATGCCGAATGCGGCTTTGTGGGGGGAGGTGATGCGGTAGTAGATGACGGATGTCAGTTGTAGGGAGACGTTATCTTTGGTCATGCAGACTTGTTTGGGGACCTCTGAAGGTGGTGTTAGCTATCGGGTTTTTTCCTAAAGAGCTTTGTGAGGGTGAACACATACCAACAATCTGGATCTTGACATCGACTTGGATCAGAGTCTCAGAGAGAGGATTGACCTTGACGAGACCGGGATCTACAGCTCGCGCGAAGCGCCCAAACTTGGTGACGAGACCGACGTTGCCCTGGTTCACGGGCTTGTACGGGTTCGGGCAGACTATGCAGCATGGGATAGCTCCAAGAGTTCCGATACATGAGCCGAGAGTGTTCATCATTGCGCCGTACCAGCCATGGTTGTCGTCGTCAGCGTCATCGGGCTTGATCGCGCGGGCGTACGAAGGCTGAAGGTCTTCGCGGCGTGGTGGTTGGATCTTGACAATGGGCTCGTCGGCGCGACCACCGACGCCGTTGACGGGTGCTTTTCCGTTGTCGCTCATATTTGTATCGATAGTCGAAGTGTCGCCGACAAGAGCGCGCGTAGAAGCCAACTTGGAGGATGTATGCGAGGTGTAGCTGGAGTGTGAGAGATGGAATGCGCTGGGGCAGTTGCGATGACACGATGAATGTTTGACCGCGTTGAGCTGTTACTGTACTTTATACGTTCGCAAGCGGGGAAGCTGCAGCATCCCCTGCGAGATCGTGCAGGGGCTTGGAAGCTTAGCATTGGCGCATCCCCGCCAGCAAGGGGGCTGTGCTTCGATAATACGATCCCGCCGTTTGCGGGCAATGTCTGAGCAACGAGCGCTTTATTATTCCCGTGGCACCTTGCTGACTGTCCTCGAAGTTGGGAAGGCTGCTGCGGCGTTGCACAGCTGGACGTGTTTCAGGACACGTTGGGGAATTCTGCTCGATGCCGTAGCCGCACCGTCGCAGGTCAACAGCGGATTCCGTATCACTATCCATCGAGGACGGAGGGTCAAAGAAAGTCGGCCTCGCGCCACGTGGATCGACACTGTCTATCCAGACAAGGCCTCCACAAAACGCTAGAATGCGGTTAATTCGGCAGCCGATGGCAAACCCGAGCCCGTTGGGAGGGCATCACGAGGCGAGCTATGATGCCACCACTCTCCAAGGCAGAATTGGGTGATCGTATCTGGCTGCCGTCACAGCCTTTCTTTCCGTCGAACACGTCAAGACTCGGTTTGAATTGTCTGCTGAGAGATAGGATCACGCGCAGTGCAAGTACTGGTGCCTAGTGTATACTGTGGTACTGTCAGTGCCATACTACTCAGCCCTATCAACAGCATGTGGCGAGTGCCAGACGGGCGACTTGAAGGATGAGGCTGATGAGTGCTTTTACGCCTCGGGACCTGTTGCTGTCAGATCAGGCCCTTGACACCGTTCAACGTTTACTCTCGGCAGGTACATGGCGCAGACCGAGGGCCAAATTCCCTCAAACGCCCGTTATTCACTCATTGGTCTCTCAACTAGGTAAAGCGCCAGCTGACGGATTGGGTAGTTCTCAGACTATGTGCCTCGTAATTCGCAATCACCGGTTGCTTCTCCTCCTCTCTACGGTTCGCTGAATGCTGCGCCTCGTATCAAGGGACGATGCAGCCATGGGGAGAGGACTTCACAGTACAGCGATTCACATTCTAATCCATTATCTCCGGTATGCGACCGGTGAGCGAATTTGTGGACACATCTTGGCTTGAAATCGCACTGATCGTTGTCCCTCTTTCTCGACGAACGACATCCAGCTCTGTCTATTGCTCCAAAACTCGCGCGAGACAGATGGGCGTTCAATGTGATGTGTGCTCCCTCGCCATACCTGGACGAACAACACTGCTCTTCGGGGTACTACGGCAACGAGCAGTCTAGTGCGACATATCAAATGCCGTTGAACATCTCAGAGGTTGTGGCCGGAACGCCCACCTCGGGCGTCTCGCATATTGCGCCGCCTCCTTATCTCACTGCATTGCCTCAGTGGTATCAAACATGCAACCTGGCATTTAGGCTTCTCGATCGTTGTCTAGAGGATCACCAAAATGGTGTCGACAAAAGAGTCTCCAATTCAGTGATCTTGGGGTAGCGTAGCCCCTAACCTTACCCTTTGAGATATCGTAAGGCGAACTTGATATCTTCACACCATCTAGAATTTGCATTCACCAGACTTACAATATGCCGAATTCCAAAACATCAAACGATCATATACCATTTCCATTGTGGACGATACATCCTCGCTACAGATAATGTACGCTATCTGCTTGTGTCGGCACTCTCAGAATCGTCCGATGACCTACGTAGCATTTCCACAAAGTGAAGAAGATATGTATACCTAGTTTCCCAATCGCCTCGAGTCCAGAATACCCGTAATGGTGTATCGATGTGCCTTGCGAGCTTGCAAGGCACACTTGACGTGGCATGCATGCTGACCACTATGCACAAAATTGCAGGAAGGAACGCATATCTCTCGGTGGCTAAGTTCTCGGCAAACCTTCCAATGGAGTATATCGAATCGTACTGCCAGTTACAACATAGGAGCTACATAGAATCAATGGTCGACTCTCACTGATACTTGCCTAGCTCTTGATCACGAATCTCCACGATCTTACACTTTGCAGCCTCCCTCAGGTTGAGTACGATATAGTTGCGGCTTAAATTACTGACAATGGACATATGCGTGGCGTGAAGGCCCTGCCATCTTTGTGGTACATACATATAGGTTAGTCCGTCTGAGACCTCCTACCACCATTTAGCACTAACATGATCACCATACGACCATCGCGGATACTAAATTCCTTCGTCAAGCCTACCACGCCTATCACACAAGCATCACAGAATGTTCGTTGCGTTCTGCTCCGATATTGTCACGGTACCAAGCCATCGAAACTACGTCCTACTCTCTCCTACTACACCTATGCTTGTTCAAAAGTCCAAGCGCTCACTGCGCTATCATGAAGCCGCATTCCCAAGAACCTGGTAACCAAGTATCGAGGAAACATTGAGTACCATGCACCAAACCTCGTCAGCGGTCAAAGGGCTCTGTTGGTTTCAGTACCTACGTCGAACAGCGCATGGTAATGCATATGTGAGTTTGTTGAAACCGAATCAGCTCGAACGACCTTATCATGTGTCTCCCACATCTCAAGCATCGCGGACATCTCATCGTTCAACATGCATCGGCGTGGACACCCCCCTTTCAAATTGCAGGTCTGCCAACGGACTCATACATCGATGAGCATCAAATTACTGGACGGAGTTGAGCAGTCTAGAGAATCGACCCTTTCTTTGCTACAAACGTTCAGTACAGACAGAGGGTTGCTTTCGAAATGCCTCTACCTCTCCTCCGGCTTTATCTGTACAACTGGGCAGCGAAGTAGCTCAACGTTGCCTATTCTAGTTCCGACTAATCAGCCTGCTACCAGGGCGTTTCGATAATGGTTTCTCATAGCACCTCACGCGCTCGGTTAGAATTGCTTTGCGTCCTCGCTTCTGAGAATAGCCTTCCCCTGTAAGTCACATTAGATCTCACGTCTCCTTTCGATGGAACGATTCTGTCACCTGGGTTCACCTCCATTCCATCCTTTGTCAACGTTATTGGTACTCTCCTGGGAAATAACATAGGGGTGTCAAGCGATCTTCCGGTCCCTTTTGAACACCTACACTATCTGGAATTATGGCAAGAGGCTTTGACGAGCTTTCGCAAAAAGGTCCGAACTGATGGTTTAATCGAACGTGTTGACCTAGTGTGTACACGGTGGATCATGCTACACTCAGCCTCTTGACATAGGTTTTAGTGTCTATCTCGGGTCGATGACAGCAATTTCTGAGAAACACATACACGGTCGACATGAAGGACTTCGACTATAAGGTTATCACAATGGACTTTTCGTATGTTGGAAGAGTTGGATGGCGATTGTCGGGAGATTGTTGTGACTCGGCACGATGACTCGCACCACTAGATCATGTCGATCAAAGAGAGCAAGATGATCGAATCTAGCCAAACGATGTAGCAATCTTGGTGGGCCAATTCATGAACCTCGCCGAGCCAGTGGAGGACGAAAGAAGTGATGCTCTGACATGTCAAATTACCTCAAGATAGGGTATGGCGTTCTGAACGCACTTCGATGCAACATGCTGACAAGTTATTAGATTGTGCGTATTGGCCAGGGTTCTGAAGTGTCGAATAGACAGCACTTGCAACACAGGATGCCCACAATCGCAACAAGCCGTTCTGAAGTCCGCTTTTTGTGTAGCATAAGCTCAGTATACCAGCGGCCGTATTCGTTCATTCTAATTACTTGGCAGACAACCTTTGCACCAGGGCCTTGACAGCCCCAAATTCCAACAGAAGTCATCTCACCATGACGTCACGTGACGCACCCCTTCCATTCACCGCACAACTATCATTCACTCTGGTTTGAGCTAGGACCAGCCCTCAGCTCCAGGCGGCTTGGCACACACAGCTAGAATCGCACAAACATTCCGTTTTTCCCAACCGGCTTTGGCGTAACTGCTCCAACGTACACTTACTTCTCACCCTTGGAACATACCCGACATTTTTGCTTCCTTGATACAATCTATACCATCATGGCGCAGCCGGCGCCTCAATTTCATGTTGCCGCACCAGCCGCCAACAACGCCTTCCATCCTTACGCGGCCGCGGGCTACGGAATCGCTTTCGGAGTAACCACTTTCCTCGCCCTCACCAAGTATAGGTCGCTTGAGTGGGGTGGCCCCGAATCTGGCATCAAGGTCAACTCTCCAGAGTTTTACGTCGCTTCTGGTAGCACCGACCATGGCAAGGACTTCGCCGTTGACAGTGAGGCACTGTTGTCGACCATCACGGTCACTCCGACCGTCACTCCGACCTATAGCGACATTGTTTCGATGGAACCCAACATCGATCAACCCAACAAAACCCCCGATAATTCCCAGCTGCTCGAAGTCACGGACACCGACCCTTCCCACCAGTACGGCATTGGTCAAAACGGCTCACAGCACGAGAAGTCCTTCAACTTCCCCCACGCTCGTGACTACGTTAATCAACTCTTTCATGTGGGCACGTACCTTCTGAATGCCTTGAGTCACCTTACCCCTATACTTCTCCTAGCTTTGATTCTCCTTGTCGCCACTGGCGTCAATGTCCTAGCAGAGAAAGATCGCAAAATCGACCTTCTCGAGAGAAGGTTTGAAGCATGGCTGAGTAGGCAGGAGCCACAGCACTTGTTGCGGGATAAAGTGGTCCAGGAAGTGTTGGCGTGCATCGAGGAAACGAATCACGACCACAATGATAACGGAAGTAGAGGCTTGGGCCGCGCGCACCACCTCAGGACCGCGAGGCAAAAGCCTAATCCAAACGATATCGCACAGCTCCTGAAGGAGTCTTTGGGGCAGTCCATAATTATTGACCTCTCCGATGCTGCCGATAGCCGAATCACTCTGGAGACAGAAAAGAAGGACGACGGACAGATTCAGGAGAAGCTGGTTAAACTCCAGAAAGATCACGGCGACTTGCGAAGCGACCACGACGAACTACTGGGAGCCTGCAACGACATGAGAAAGAGCTTTGATGGAGTTCGCCTCAAGCAGCAAGACGGCAATAAGCAGATTGGGAACATCAACGAGTTTTTTCGACGGTTCCAAAAACGGCGACAAGGCTTTTGCGGGTTAATCCGTGCAGACTTCCAGGATGAGGAGAGGGATCAGCTGGAAGCGGAAACGTCTGACCTGGAAGCTGTCTTCTTCAGAGCGCTCATGATCCTGTTGTCCGAGGTCAACTTCCTCAAGTATGAGGTAGACTCCATCTCCATAGCGATCGACATGGTCAGTAAGATCCGACCAGATGTCGCGGAGCCATATGCGCCGGCTCGGAAATTGTCGTCGTTGGAGAAAAGCCTATTCCGACTTATGTACCCAGGATGGGCTATCCCGCCTGTTGTGTCGGTCCCTGCGGATGACCAAGGCGGAGACGACGACCAGGGAGGAGAGGGCGAGACTCATGAGGGAGAGGATGGAGAGGATGGAGAGGATGGAGAGGATGGAGAGGATGGAGAGGAGTTCACCGACGGCGGTATGGGGGATGGCTTTTTCTGAAGGGTCTTGTAGTTCTTGTGGGGCTTTCTTTTCAGTGGCGTTGCTTTTTGTACCATAGCGTTGCTTTATTGCTTATTGCGTTGCTTTCTTGCTCATTGCGTTGCTTTCTTGCTCATTGCGTTGCTTTCTTGCTCATTGCGTTGCTTTCTTCCTCATTGCGTTGCTTTATTCATTGCGTTGCTTTATTCATTGCGTTGCTTTCTTCACAGAGACTGTGATGTTCATTGTAGGGACCTTTTCCCCTCTGACATCATCCAACCGTAATTAATATTTGTCCCTCGCACATCCCTCAATCGTGTGATGAAATAACCATTCTAACATCGGTATGCCGAGTTTTCCATGATGCAGGTCTAGCTCACATGTTATCCGAAGCGTTGGGGTGCCAGAGGCTAGGAGCGCCCCGCTTCCAGCAATTTACATCGTCGCCAGACTGGCGTCGCTCTTACGTCCATCCCTGCATATTCTCAGCTTTGTGGCCATTCAGCCTTTTGCAATATTGACGCAACTGCTAAGACATCCTTGCAGACGTTTTCGATCGACATAAACTCTCCGATAAGAGATAGAATTGGGAGAAGATTTGCTAGGCAATGCCTGATGCGTGATGCACGTCTTGACTGAGGCATCTGACAACGCACCCGCACGCATCCGTCACACACAATTGGGTTAGCCAAGGTCAACCACATGCTCCACACCTCATCACAAGAGATGAATAAGTATCTACATTGGTCGGAAACCTTGCTCTGAAGATGCAAGAGCTGGTTCAAGGTTCTCATCCTTTCAGGTTTAGAAGCATTGTCCTATCACGCAAGACTTGGCAGTGCTTGCAGACCAGAGGAACCTGCAAACGTCGAAACACTTGTACGCTATTCGACGGCAGTATCAGACGAGGTGCCTCACGAGGATTAATTGGGAGTGGTTGACCAGGCATACTGCCTGAAGCCTTGACATGTGGCATGACGAGAAGCATGAGAGGTGTCCGCGGATGATTCGGCACATCGTCACGATGCAGCAATTGCATTCGAGAATGTGACGCAAGGGTACGAGGAACATGCTATAAGAGGAGGACGATTGCATGTGTTCAAGGGCAGAACATCAGTCGAGTAAGCTCCTCCAGCAGTTGCAGCTCTATATCTTCTGTCAGCCCCGTCCATCTCCAGCAACACCGCGTTCAATATCAGTCTTCATACCACTTAATCAGGATATTCTGCAATCACAATGGCTCGCACATTTCTCACCCCTGCCACTGCCAAACCCATCATCGGCGCGTCTCACCTCTTGACGTGGGTGAGCTCTGCCATCGTCGTTGGCATCACTGGATATTTCCTCAATAACTATGCTCATGGCACGCATCTCATCTATGAGGTCACCATCGTATGTCTGCCTCGTATGCTCCATCTTCACCACACCTGACTGACCCACCATAGGCCGCCCTCACTCTGGCCTTCTGGCTGCCTGCCATCGTCCTTCCCTTCACAAAGACCTACAGGAACTACTTCATCCCCCTGAACCTCATCTTCTCCTACCTGTAAGTCGGCCCCTTCCCAGCCACCCATCCCTGCCTCTCAATCCTGCCTCCCATCTCTCATCTTATCTATCTCAAGGACGCACACCTTACTAACACAAACCACAGCTGGCTCACAGCCTTCATCTTCGCTGCCCAGGATTACAGCTACGGCGCCGGCTGCAATGCTGATGCTCCTCTAGGCGGTTCCTGCTCCCTCAAGAAGACTAACTACGCTTTTAGCTTCTTGGCTTTCTTCGGCACGCTTACGGCTCTGATTGCGGATACGCTCCTCTGGAGAGCCGCTGCCGTCCCAGCGCGCGTGTTCCCCGAGAAAGAGGTCAGGCCCAGCGTTGAGACTGGTGCCGCGGCTGCCTAAATGAGCAATCTCAAGCATAAGAAGGTCGGCCACCGGTATGATAGGAGTGCCAGTTGGCTGGTCCAATCCATGGAGTACCGTGTTGTGTTTGGCAAGTCCAGACGACCGCTTGAACGCGGTCTCTCGCTGGCGCGGAGTGGGGTAAGGGTACAATGTCTTGCAATTGCAATTTTTCAACGCGTTATGTTACTTCTTAATGTCTAGTCATGGATCATGATGCAGCACGGAGTCGGATTAGAAGAGGTGTTAGTCCATTAGTCTTGTATTATATTCCTTTCCTTCGTACGTTATGATGAGTCGCTCGTTTACTTGATGCTCCATCAGAACCAAGTGTGTCTCCTAGCCATTGCGTGACTTGCTATAGTATGGTAGATATTTCTCTTACGGTCTTCAGTTCCATGTGCATGCTTATATAGAGACACATAATTCATCGATCAGTTACTTCTTCTCGTTTGACTAGTTGACTGTGCAATGATTCAGTAAGCCACAGGCTGTGGGATAGCGCGCTAGAGTAGTTCACAGCAATACTAGTTGATCATTCCGATGGAAGCCAAGATGTCGAAAAGGTTTGAATTGGATTGATCAATAAGTATAAGAGAGTGTATAGAAGAGAAGTATAACGCTCAAGTATGTACAAGAAGAGAATTTTCTGGATTTGAAAAAGAGGCCAAGGTTCCTCCCGGGGTCCAGCCCAAGAGAGGATGCCTCGAACAAAGACAGTAAAGAAATGATAAGACATGAATCCGTAGACTAAGAATATTAATGACAGTCCGAAGTACAACCTAAGGAGATTTAGACGACTTGTAATTCTCGCTTCACCAAGTCGTTCCTGACATACACCGTCATGTCTCCGAGTACAGAGTTCTTGGCAGCGGTTGTGTTAGGAGGAACGTCGCCCTTATAGGTCCACGGGAAAGACGTGTATCTTCCACCTTCATCCGGGCTTCTGAAAAGGAGCTGGCATCTGGGATGGTTCGGATCGGGAAGATATTTCTTTACTCCCTTGTCATCAGTGTATTCGTCTTCATATTCGGTGTCTTCCATGTCGACTGTTTTGCAAATAATCATCGGTGGAAATTGGTCGCCCAGTCTCTCGGGGAGTAAATCTGCAAGAATTTGACGGATTGGCATTTGAGAGTACTGCGCCTGTTGCCCTGAGCAGAACACAATGGATGTCGAGCGTATTTCCTGGAATGCCTGGAGATCATGTACTGGAACGATGGAAGATTCGTCGCATCCCGATAATAAGAATAGCTGGTTCCGGATCCCTTGCTCGGCAGGGTAATACATGTGGTTCGGGTTATGGAAATGAACCAGCATCCCTGGGCTAGCCTGTCGAGAATTTCGGTCACATGCTTTCTTTATCTGGGCAACGGTATGGATTGCACTGATAGCTGGGTGAATTTTCCTTTCCTTGAGGTCGGACGTGATGGGAAAATTGATAGCCACTATGTTGCTCCCGGCAAGGTCAATTTTTGATAAGATTCCATCAAAAACCTCCTTCTCCTTGCTGTTCTGGTAGTCGGTATGGATGTGCTTGACAAGGGTAGCCCTACTCGACGGCGTAGAGTTTTCAGGATTTTCGATTTGGACTTTCGGGGAATATTCGAAATCCACGGGTAATGGAAACCTTCGACCTGGAATGGTACCTTGTCGAGCCGATTCAACGAGAATTGCACCCATTCTTTGGTACGAGTACCATTTGAATGCCATGGTCGATGTCTTAAAGTTGCCTTCTTCATCAATGACCTCCTTGAACGGACGCGGGTCTCCAGTGGTGTCAACGTAGCGACCTGAAAAGGGATCGAGAAGTTGCGGTCTAATTGCAGAGATTTGAACCGATTTCGTATATTTCGTTTCGTACTTGTCCTTGAGGTTTCTATATCGTTTGAACTTGTTCCGATAGAAAAACTCAATAGCCTCCCGCGATTCGCAGGCTGAGTTAAATTTAGTCATTGTCTCCTCCTCCCAGCAGATACTGAAAGCTCGTAGTGTATGAGTGAAAAGTAACCTTTCTTTTTGATTCATATGCCACGCCTGGAAGACCACAGCTAAGGCGCTGTCCGCCCAACCGTTGAGTGTTGTGTGGTATACAGGCGGATCGTGATCGCGCCAGCCATATGTATCTCCACACACTGTTTTTACTATCTGGCCTGGCTCTTTATCCAAGAGTTCGGTAACCGTCATCCCCAATCCAGCGGCAATTCTCCTGGCCTCATCACTATTTTTGGGGATCGTTCTTTTCATGTCGACATATATCTTGGACAACGGACTCTCTTCTTCATGAAAGTCAGCATTCTACTGTAGTCGTAACGAAGAAACACTAGTGCGATCCTCAAAGAGACATTAAAAGAAACAAAACTGGGATCGTACCTCTGCTTTTCTTCTGCCCTGAGCCATCATCCTCATCATCTTCGTGTCGCCGCTTTGTTGACCGCCAAAGCGACGGCCAGTCTTTTGCGTCATCTTTAAGTTCGAAATAAGACGGTAAACTAGTCTCTTCGAGCACAGGGTCATTTTCTGTAGCCTTTTCTTTCCCTTTTCCTAAGACAGGTAGGGTAGTCGACATTGGGGGCGTCGCGATGCACGGTCGACCTGATTTCCGATGATTAATTTGACTGGACAATATTTGTTGCTAAAAAGATGATCTGTCCTGTCGAACTTTGATGGTTCTTGTAAGGTGAAAAAAGTAGCTGACAGCTTTGTGTGGCAGATGAGCCGTCTCCCGATGCTCGTTTATATATGCGGATCGAAGTAGACTTATACCTACACAGAAACAGTCATACAGTGTGACTCTATGGATTCCTAATTATAGATTGACTCCAAGAATGCCGTGTTGCGTAGACATATGAGTCAAACGAGCGGGTCGAGCGGCCCGCTGCGTCACAAAACGCGAATGGAGTCATCGATTCTGTTCACACCAGCAGACCGCTGACGATCAAGCCAATGCTGCTGAGATAGGCTAATAGCCTTATGAAGTACTTCTCAAATATCGTGAAACAGAGTGCTCATGGTCACGAGCGATGCTGAGATCCAAGGAGAGAGGCAGGACAGGTGAGTCGAATCTCTTGGCCGCGGGGCATCGTCGTCTGATATAGAACCAGATACGGGCCTCATTGCACAACGTCATCATCCAGGAAGACTCATCAACTGTGACTACGCCTTAGAATGGCCCGAGAGTTTCCCTTGTTTCGCAACGTAGCCGAACTTGCCGTCATCGATCACGCGCTGGGGAATTTTGTTTGGAAATCTCAGCAAACCGACTCTGTCGAAGAGCCCCTGCGTGACGAGGTTCCTGGCGGATATTCGAGTTTCACCAAGCTGTGGAGGAGTCTTGTGTTGCTCCCTGCAAGCCCATGGCCTCATTGCTTTGTCCCAAGAAACTTCAAAAAGGGTCCGCACATTCATGACAAACTTCACCCTCCCAGGCATGAATGCTGCAATTAAAAGCAGAGGAATCAACGACCTCTCGATGCAACGAATGATATCCATAGAACTCAAACCTCCTTGTAGCTTAGTCGTCGTCAAGTTCCAAGTACGCCGAGAGAGAGCGGACAATTGATGGAATGGGCAGTCTCATGAATTTGTTCGGCATCGATATATGCTGCATGAGTTCGCTCATCTGCAAGTATCAACATCTGAAACAGAATTTCCTCGCATACCTGACATAAACAGTTTCTTCGACTACAACCTCTTGTCACAATACCTCGTTTCGTCCACAAGCCCCCGAACCAATCTAACCACTAATATTCGACTTAAATACTACGGCCGAGTGACAAGGTGTTCTACAACTTGGCATACAAGCCTCGTATCCGATCAGTAAGCAGGGACGTGGACAGCTGAGCTCCAGCTTTCGCCGGTGTCCAGTAAGCTGAACATGACACATGGCTTTCGGTTAAGCCGAAGGCTGAGAGTGACGCTTTCCTTGCAATCTTTTCTTCCCTACGATTCTTCTAGAGGTGTTGGGTAGATTCCCGAAGCGGTTAGTAAGGTGTGTATACAGCTCCCTAGCCCTGTAAACACTCATGTCAGATCACCTTATTTTGGGGACATGCGCTTGGCGCCAATGTTCATCTTGTCGCAGGGGAATGCGTTCGTTAGATAGCATCCGCTTCTGGACTGTAAAGACGCGACAATTGCCCTCGAAAGCAAGATATAAATTCACCCAAATTCTTCCTTTCGAGGTAGCATCTTCTTCAACTTCATCAGTCCTATTCTTTTGACACCTTAAAGATCGATCTTCCAGAAAGGGCGGGAACTTGGATTCGATGGCGACGGCTCACAGCTTCCTTTCTGCCAGACATGGCACAACTATCCTTCTTTCCGTACTGGCGATGATGTCCACATGTCGTGGTGCCGAGGACTATAGCGCCTGCTCAACATCCCCTCTTGTGAATGTCAACACCAACAATTGCATTCATGCTGCCTACAAGTTGATACAACAACAATGTAAGCACCTGTGATCATACATTGAAGCAAGTCCCTGATTGACCTGTATCCAAGCCAGCTGCGACGGGAAGACGTGGGTCCCTGACCGATATGCCAAAGCTGCGGCTGCACGCGTGGGCGATTGTTGCATCTCTATGTACCACGGCGTAGGCTCAGGCGTCGCGCACTCGAGCGACTATCTGCAAGATCGAATCATCAACGGCATAGTCAAATGCGCTCCTGGCTATACGCACCTTACAAGCTCCGCTACCATCACATACAACCATGAGAGCTGCAAGACCCTTGGTCTTGGAGGCGATTCCTTCGCGCCTCCTCCTAGCTCGAATTCCAGTCAAGGCGCGGTGCCAGACGAACAGAGTACAGACGTAGTTCCACGACCGGACGTATACCTCGACGGCACGATCTACGAGAACGGCACGACCATCAACAATAGCTCGGCTCTCGTCGCTCGTGGCGCCATCAACCAGTGCAAGCGTCAGACAACCAACATCTTCTACGAAGTAGCCTTATGCGTCCTTGCGGAATCGGACACGGGAGTAGGAAAACCGATAGCAGGCACACCTACGTACGACGACCTGACGGCGCTCTCGGGAGCGGCGTGGTCGCATATTTATAGAAACCCGGGGCTCGACGTAGCGTACTTCGACAGATCGTTACGCGGGCATGGGTTGTCCCTCGATGTGTCCCTGCTTGATGCAGGTTCTTGGGGTTACGCGGTTCAGGCGATGGGCGTGACTCCATTCCAGCTTCATATGCTGTTGAATGCAGCTATGTCGCATGGTATCCTTATGGGTGTGCGTTCTGTACGGATGATGGTTACAACACAGCTTGGGCAGCAACTAATGAGCATTGCGATGACTCGTGGATAGTTGCAGGGCTGTGAAGAAAGGTGGAATCGTCCATTTTGGTTCTCGGGCTTCATAGAATAGATAGACGTGAATTATAGGAACTGGAAATAGACTTGAAGCTGACGTAGAAACTCGAGACCACGATGAAAGTACACCAAGTGCACGATGACGACAAACACGTCCGACTTGAATAGTCACTTGATATTTACGTGAACCCTTATGATCAAAGGAAGATTGGTCTTACCTTTAATGCCCTCCATCGAAAGCCCTACTCTCCCGCCTTCTTTTTCTTCGGGATATCTACCAAGCCCCTCTTCTCTTTCGTCCGCCACTGAATTGCCTTTGCAAGCTGATATAGTACTTGGACCGTGGGCATCGGCACTCCGATAGCCTGACCCTCTCTCAAAGGCTCGCCGAGTAGGTTCTCGAACTCGATGAAGTTGCCCTGCCTCATGTCAGCACGTTCCATCAAGCATTTTCTATTCCCGTCGCTTTGACAAACTCTTTCTGTCGTTTCCAGAAACAAGACCAACCTAACATACCTTATTGACGTCCATCAACATACTAGGCTGCAAGTACAGCTCCAACGCATCCACCTCAATCATCCAATCCACCACTTCATCGCCTCCCAAATCAACTCCTTTCTTCTTCGCAGCCTCCACAATTTCCCTCATCGCCGGTCTTACCAAACCCTCAACCCCACCATCTGCCAATCTAATCCTCCCGGTGTCCAACCCCGTGATGGCACATATCGGATTCAAGCATGCATTATACACCAACTTTCTCCACCGGTCATATTCCACGTTCTGCGAGTGCTTGACATCCGTCTTGCCGCCCGCTCCATATATATGCACAAACTCCTCCGCCTTGGTCTTCTTCACCTCGTCGCTTATATTGGGATTCTCGAAGGCTCCGATTAACAGCCGATCTTTATCCTCTTGTACTACGACGCCGTGCTCCGGCTCTGCACTGCCAATTAGACTAACACCGGATAGGACGAGTGTGTTTGGGTGCGAAGCGAGGAAGGGCTTTTCGATGTTGAGACCGTTTTGGATGAGCACGAGAACAGTATGTGTGTTCGAGGCCGGTAGTGCGGGGCCCACGAGTGAGGCGACCGACGGAGGAACATCGGGGCAGTTCTTCGTGGTTAGAATGATATAGTCATAAGGCGGGAGGCGCTCTGTGGTGATGTTGGGGACCGAGTTGAGGACTGTGTGTTGCAGAACGATAATGTCAGGGTATGCAAATAATCCTATGGTCGACATGGGAAACAAACCATGGCTAGGCTTCCAGTTCTTCACTACACCATGATCGCACGAATCGATTTGGTAGCCCTTGTCATTTACCGCGTTGAAGTTGGACCGTAGGACAACGGTAACAGTAGCGAGGCCGCCGAGTTCAAGATTGAGCGCTGCAATAGCCCCAACGCCTCCACCACCGATAAGGAGGACACTCTTCTTCTTAATATCAGACATCGTGAGGGCGTTGAGAGGGTGTTTGTGGGTGACTCACTGCTTGCTGTTGTGTGTTTTGTTGACTGGTGCTCGATAACAGAAGTGGGGTGGTAGGGAAAGTCACTCCGTAGCTTGCCCGGAATTAAAGACCCAATCGGGTCTACGCGAGTACCGGTACGCCTGCATACGGTAGTAAATTGAGGTCACGCGTGTACAGTGTGTGCAAATGTGCTGCTTGCATATGTCAGACCTTCAAACGTGTCCCATTGATGCATATGTAGGCTACAGTCCGTGATAGTGACGGGTCCCTTTTGTTCCCCAAATCCACCCTCGCTGCCCCGTCATTGTGTATCTCATGTCGGAATGCTGAACCCGGTCCACCAGATGACTACGCCAAGGTCCCACAGAAAGAGAGAGAAGTGAACGCGCTTAGAAGACCAGGGCGGCACCCTTCGTCTTCTTGTCTCCACCCAACTCGAAGTGCTTGCATCGCTTGAGGGCAAGTTGTGCCTTGGTCTGACGAATAAGTCAGCAAAGGGTCAAGTGCAAGGGGGGAGGTTGTACGCATACCTTGCAGGAGGTGCACTCTAATCGGAGCACGACCTTCTTGGTAGTTTTCGCCCTCTACATTACTGTTAATACACTGCTCCGTTATAGCGAGAGAGGTTTCGTACCTTGTGGAACACAGGCTTTGTCTGACCACCATAACCACTCTGCTTGCGGTCGTATCGACGCTTTCCCTGGGCGAATAGCGAGGCCTTTCCAGCCTTGTACTGTGTGACCTTGTGCTGGGTGTCTATCGAGATCTCAGCATACTCGCTCGGATTAGATGACGGTGCGTGAGAGCGTCCACATACGCTTCTTGCAGTCCTTGCCCTTGCAGTAGGTTCGTCGGGTCTTGGGTACGTTCACCTGAAAGTCGGGGGTTAGCCATCCTCCTAATTGATCGTATCGAAATATCCAGTCTTGGGCATTCATGCATTCCGGTACGAGCAACATGAATGAGCGGGTGAGTTGGTGACGGTCCAGTATAAGGGGTGTGGGCGTATGTTCTCTTTCCCTGCCTCGCTGCGAAATGACTAGTCGATGCACCATAGACTTGCAGGCTCGGGCACTGGTTTTACAGCTCAAATGAGCCCTGAATTTTGAAGAGTCGCCGGCACCTCATTGGTATAGACAAGCCGATGCCCCAGTAGACTGCTGCCGCTGACACTTCTCGATAGGACAGTCCTCTCTCGGCGCCGCAAAATCCCAATCTTCGATACACGTTCATCGTGCCAAGCCCATCACTTCGCATCGCTCCATTCCCATCCATCCCATGGTATTGTGCGCGGTGCGGACACGTAAAGTCATCATGGTTCTGCATCTCGAAATCGGGTGGCCGTCGTACTCGTCGGTGCGCGTTGGGCGTTGGGCGTTTCGCTCATTCATGTCGCAGTTCGTAGAACCGGCGAAGAAACTTCCAGAGAATTTCAGTAGAGTGGACTCACCATTTTGACTGATTTCGCGGGGTTGTTGCGGGAGGGCGAAAGGTTGTCGTTCTTGATGCGGAGACGTGAGGTTCAAAATTGCTGGTGTGGGAGTCTCGGCTCAGCGTAGCTTAGTAAGCCCTGCATCAGCCACAGACCCCGCCACCTGCCACTCTGTCGGAAACCATCTGGAGCCCGTCGCCTCACGGGTTACGGATTCCATGCGTGACGAGTCTCAAATGCATGCACTAGTGAGGTGAGAAAAACATAACGTTTTGATGACATTGGGAACTACAGTAACGGCGTGGTATCTCGTAGGAAATGCGTGCAACCTGGTACATGCACGATGCGACTATATCCTTCGTCCGCCAGGCCCTAGACATGAGGAAATCGATGATGGGTATGGAGATAGAAGATAAGAAAGGTGAGTATCATAAAACTTAGTAGATGGGTCGGCCCTCGTCCCAGCTCTTGAGCTCCTTCATCTCTCCAGGGGCACTGCCGGGAGGGCTACTGTCGATGGCAGTCCCATAACTGTAGCGAGCACTACCACGTCTTCCACAGCTTCGGCCGTCCTCGAGAAGCTGTACAGGTCCCACCCACTCCCACATTCGCGCGACATCTCCACTGTGATTCTCTCTCACAGCTGCTCTCACGTTCGAGTTCAGTTCAACTTTCTTTTGCACTCTAGTCCAGAGCTTTTGGCGCCGGGACGATGAGAACTCGTTTCGAAGAACATCATCGCGAAGTTGAGTCATACTTATCCCCTGTTCCGGATAGTTTCCAGGCTCTTGATGGTTCAGTGTGGCGCGGCTGGCAAGTCGGTCGAAAACTTCGGCAGCTAATATTTTGGCTCGAGCCTCCATAGCCCGGCTAGACGAGTATGAATGTTGTCCATAGAAAACAACCACGAGACCCAATGCGATCAGAGTAAGCTGCCGAAGATATCGTTCAATCGTTTGTCTGAAGGATCTCTTGATGCTGCATCCGAGGGAAAGCTCGGCAAGGGAGTTGGACGCAAGCTTTCGTCCGCCCGTGAGTCTGTAGCCGCAGCAACGTATCTGATTAGTACGAGCTCTTGTCAGAAAGTTGCATGTTTGGCATCAGACTACTAGAGGAAGAGTGACTTACCCATCGCTGCTCTCGGTAATCTCATCTCGACGAACAATGTCCCCGATAGCGCTGTCAAACAAGTCGTCAAACTGCTCTTGCGACATGCCTTTCCGCTTCATGGAGGACACTTCCCGTTTGAGTTCTGCCTCAGGAATCTGGGGACTATCAATGACCTTCCCTTCTTCGTCCGGCTCACCGCACTCATATTTGGCATTGCGTTCGCGAAGAAGTTGTACTGTGCGATCAGCGACAACGCCAATGCGTCGGGTTTTCTCGCTATCTGGCTCGCATGTCGGCGACAGAGGAACTAGACCGCCCAAAGCCAAGGGGTGGTCGACCTTGACGAAGTCCTTGTCGCAGACGAGTTCTAGGTTTTGATAGCAGGTAGCGTGTGGCGGACAGGGTTCACATTGTGGAAGGACGGCGTTTGCCCACTCTGGGACATCTACTCCTGCCAAGGCCGTAGATTCGCGTCCTATGCCACAGAAGCCCACAGCATATTTCTCCGTACGCCACACCCCCCCAAAGATGCCTGCCGCGGACGTGAGGAGCGTCAAGGAGAAGGCCTTCAAGGTACCACTCGCCTTCGAAGGCTGTTTGCGCCTCCGAGGCGGCAGGATGTCAACCGCTCCGCTCCTAGCTCGCTCGCGCACGAGTTCCAACTGCTCCTCGGGAGTGAACTCTTCACCAACTTCAACACCGTCTGGCTCTTCGGGTGGGTCTGCTTTCTTGGCTTTTCGAGTCAAGGGGATATCAAAGGTGCGGCGCGTCGGTACCGTGATGCCTTGATCCAACTGCTCCGCATGGGGCTGGAATGTCTTCCGGCGGTGCGCATCGCTCTTGCGCTTCTCCTTGTGCTCAAAACCCATGGTCTTCCTACGCCGTTCGCGAGTCGCAGGATCTGGGCCAGAGGGAGAGCTTCCGCTTTGGAACGGGTTTTCCTGGGTGAATGGGCTCTCATCGTCGGGCTCCTTCTTGAAGACGGGGTCTGGGTAGTCCTGCTTGACAGCCGGGGTCACAACACTCTTCCGATTACGGCGCACCGCAGGCTGCTCGTCGGGCTCGGCGTCTGACGCGCGAGCATGCTTTGTGGGGACAGTGCGGGACGGCGTCTTGCTACGCCGCGATGCTGTGGACCTCTCCGGCTCCTCTTCAGTTGCGGCACGCGCCGAACGTCGCGAAGTGCGCCGAGTCGTGGTGGGTGGAGGCGCGAGCAGCGTGTCGTCTTCGGGATCGTCGGTGGTAGTGCTCGTTGCGCTCGATGGGACGTCTTCGATGCCGCGCGTGGACCGCTTTGTGCGTGCCTCCGCTCTCCGTATCTTCGCCGCCTGGGGTAGGACCTGCTCGTTGAACAGCGCGAGCAGGACAGGCTTCTTGGCGGATGACGGATAGCCTATGCCATGCGTCAAGAGTATGTTGCGAAGCTCTGGCACCGTGATCTTGGTGGTTTCGGCGTCCGGGTCGAGGTACCAATACTGGTCGCGCACATCGGCCATGGTGTAGTAGAGCTGTTGAAGGCTTATTTGGGGAAGTCGAGAGACTTCGAGCCTAGAGTGCAGAGTAGACTTGCGACGCCGGGACCTAATAATGGCAGATAAGGGTGACCGCACGTGCAGATTCAAGGTTGATGCCGCGGAAGGTGTTGCGGTGGAGGTGGAGTAGAACACGGTGAGCTCTTTCAGGCAAAGCTTGTTGTGATGTCAGTCGCAGAGGCAACAGTGCGCACGGGCCATGAATGACTGTCTTGGCTGGCGTCCACGGTGTATCTTCGACCCTTCGTGCACCTGCATGCCACCCGCTGACCACTGCCTCCGCTTTTCGCACTGCCTCTACGAGGTAACACCATCCTCTATAGAAGTTGGCGGCTCAGAGTCCACTTCCAGGGGTTTACCTCCGCTTCCCTTGACTCCCCGGGCGGATCTGGTACTCTGAACTACCATCAGAAGAGCACCGGCTTTCTATGACATTATTATTTCGAGGCTGACTTTGTACACTATTCCGAAGGCTTCTAAGACATGTAATGCGCATCGTATCTTTGTCTTATCAAAGCTCTTCAAATCCCATCTACCACCCATTCCCTAGCTCTTCTAGCCCAACCTTCCATATCTTCAAAACCCTCCGCCTTGAACCACTTCCAATCCTTCTGCACCAGTCCCCAGAACTCCTCGTACTCAAAGGCACTCAGCTCGGTCAAGAACCTAAGATTCCTTACCTGCCAGGTCCCCACATCCTTGTTTTGCAAAATTATTCTCGATCTTTCTTCGATTTTGCGATATACAATGCCCTCCCAGCTGATGCTCCGCTCATCACGCAAGACGAGCAACGCCAGCGCACAGTAGAAGATAAACTTGGCTGCGGATGCCCGACCTTGACCGTTGGCGTGGTACGTGAAGCCTGGCAACACCACTCGAATGTTGACATTTGGCAGCCGTTTGCACAGTGCACAGAGATCCTGGAAATCTTCGAACCGTTTTGGGGTAAGAAAATTGCATAGGCTGCCGAAGTAACCTTGGTGGAAGAGTGAAAGGTGCTGTACGAGCGTAATTGTGCGTAGCCAGGTCAGACGCGAGGGAGAGAGGTGAGATAGAAGTGTATGGTATTGCTCCACCGGATCCCGATCACGATAGCGTCTCTGGGCGAGCAATATCTCGTTGAAATGGAGTTCAATACCAGCAGTCTCATGATAGAGTGATCGACAAACATACTTTAGTTGGTTGAATTCAGGGCGGCGGCGCAATAGTCGGAGGGGTGAATCTGGCGGACGAGGTACAAGCGTCAGTGATCGTCTCACACCACGAGTAAACCTAAGCTGTTGTCCTCAACTACAGCAAGAAGATCGCCTCGAGAAAAGATTTGGATCCCTCACCGCAGTCATTCTCGTGCAGGTAAACCGACTTCATGGGCTTTGTTGCCTTCGAAGTGTATCCAGTCTTCTCGATCTCTCTGTCTCTGCCATGTCTATGTGATGAGCATTCGAGGCGTAACGTGCCTGTCGGGCTTTGGAGAGCGAAGGAATAGATGCGGTTGCGGAGCTCTGGGGGCAGCTGAAGGAAAGCAAAATGCTGCATCCGCGAAGACAGATATGAGCAGTCTAGATGCTTCAGAGTTTTGGGACTCAGCCATAGCACTTCACAACGCAACTACTCGAAGAGGTGCGCAGGCGCCATGGATGATGATCTACGGCTGTAACGAAGTGTGAACAAATATTCGAATGAAAACCTCTGCGACACATGTAGCCCAAGATGGAGCCAGCATGGAGACATTGTTCTGGACGTCTCGTGATGACATCAAGTCTCGGCTACATACGGGATCGTGGGAGGAGTCATTTCCGTGGCACGTACTGCCTCTTTTCCACGAGGAGAGGCTAACATTGAATGCGAGTACACCCGTAGGAGACCCTCCGCGGAGCATGTTAGCTACCTGCATACCAACGAATACCTTTAAAACATGTAGTACAGGTTAATGACAACGAGAGTTGATATTGCTCCGAGACAATACGAATCCAGAAAGAAAACACTTACTTCTCTATTCATATAGGTCTCAGCCGTCTGGTTTGCCGACAATCCCAAGCTGGCGTTGCTCCTAGCACGGATCATTAGTGAAGTCGATCTCACGTGAACTGTAGCGCTAAAACTAAGCTTCTTGGCGCTCCTTCGGCTGTCAAGACCTCGGGATGCCGTGACTTCGACATGAGCATTGCAAATCTTGTGACTAACCATGTCTGTACACGCTTCTCAACCGACCTATTCACAGATCCCCGAGGCTCTGATTTACAGCTATGTACTGCACCAGCCTAACGGACTATACTAGTGCCGGACCGAGGCCTACATAGCAGTTTTGAGCGAGGATCTCGATGCCGTTGTTGATTTCAATAAACTAAAATATGCTCCCAGCAAATTCGCAGAGAAACAGCAGAATTGGAGCTTGAATTCGGGAACGAGTTGATCATCGCTATCGGCTCTGACAGGACGGTTCAATCACTGAAGTTCAATGGTTTTCACGGTACGGAAAAGGTCAGATGATGCCTAATGGTGCAGCAGTGGTTCAGAGCTGCAATCAGGCCGTCACTGGGTCAACCTTAACAAGGAAGAACTTCAGAGTGCAGTCACCGTAGCTTTTCCACAACCACGACCGCAGGAAACAGGCATAGAAATCATTGGAACACAGAACAAAACAGATCACCGAGGTTTCAGATAAAGCTACAGGAGATACCCCACTTGTCAACCGCAATTGTTCCACAAACCGATCAGAGGACCTCAAGTCCGAAATTGACCGCCATGTCCCAATCTTCCGAGCCGTTTCACCTCCTCCGGCTACCCGGCGAGTTACGAAATGCTGTCTGTATGTGTAGCACCATCAAGAGTAGATCGATCTACAGCTGACTCGAGCCTAGGTCGATTCGCGCTTTCAACGAACGACGGCCTCTACCATTGCAAGGACGCTTTCGGCAAACGCATTCTTTGCGCTTCACCATCCGGTTTCTTAGACTTCAACCAGTTGAAGTACGCAAGCCGTCAACTGTACCAGGAGACGGCGGGTTTAGAGCTCCACTGCAACACTTTGATCTTCCCAGACCGGCCTCTGCGAACAGGTCCGTCTGTCGGTTTGAAGAACTTCCTATCCTTCCAACACGGCATGACACCGTATTGGCGTGGAATGATACGGACCGTGATCATTCAACATAATTTCGATTGCCCTGTGGGTGTCAACAAAACCTGCATCTGCTACCAGGTACAGATGAGCGACCTTATCAAGTTCAGCACAACTCACCAGAAAGCCACGGTCTACTTCGAAGTGAAGTTAGATGCACGAGATGGTATTCATTTCATCGGTAAGGCGTCTATGGTGTATGAGGCGCTTCGTGGATCTGAAGTACCGGGCTTATGTTACTACTCCAACTTGTTGTGTCGCTTCGCTGAAGTGGCCGACTGGGCAAGCATTCCGGAAAAGATTAGGAGAAGCTATGGGACATCCCGCCACCTTCCATGCAACATCATCTTATTACCTCATGGGCAATTGGATGAAGAGAGCTTCCGCGAATGCATACTCCGGTGGTCGATCTCTCAACCCAACGACCCAAATAAAGGATCATTTGAAGAGGTTGGTGGAGTGGAAGCATGTGTATCTCTCGCAAGGAAATGGTATGCTGAAGGTATCTGAACGACTTATGGGGCCATCACCGAGACATAGAGAAGTGGAGTCCTCAATCTATTGCACTATGGGCACACACGCATAGTCTGCCTACGAGCGAACAAGCATCATGGCGATTCCGCGATCATAAACAGATTATTCGATAGCGATGAGCTTATCGAACGACTCAACTAACGTTCGACCAAATGGTGGCGTCTATTTACACTTCCTCATATTAGTACTCGCAGACAGATGAGATTGAGGCAGCTCCACCATAGATCAGCAACTGTGAACAAGCTACAATAAATCCGGTAATTTCAATTGTTATTCGCAGGCAGGAGTAAACTGCAATTCTATTGCATTACCTATTTCTCTAGCAGCCGAAATTTTTCTCTGTACTTCAAACATCAAATCGTATCCGGCAATTGAAGAAAGCCAAAGCGTGTAAGCATACATTATTTAGACACCCAAATGAACCTCCAGAGCACTCAGGACCGCTTTCCTTCTCAACACCTTACTTTCCCAGGCTGATAAATAGGGAAAGTCGACATTCAAGCCCGCAATAAACCTTCCTGCCCAACGATACAGCACAAATAGATACGCATTAACCGCAGTGAATGAATTGGCCACTGCATAAGTCGACCCAGATGCGCGTAATTTGCTCTCTATCAACAGGAATCTCTGTTCAAGATTCTTCGCCGCCTTGTCTCGAACGGCAGAGTGCAGTTCCGGATCATCAACGAGTCGTTTCGGCCTATAGAGACCTCCGTATGCTTGACCATGCACCAGTCCTCAAGGTAATTGAATCACTCGTATATGCGGATTATGTCAAGGGTCGTCTCGCCCATGAAGCTCCGATCAGGCGCCAGAGATGAGATTGCAGTTGCGATCGCCGGAACCTCCGTGATGATGTCTTCGTTCAGTTTCAATACCGGCACTCGCTTCTTCGGATTCGGAGCTTTCAATTCCTCCGTGAATCGCTCGTCTTTGGCTATGTCTACCTCGGCGAGAAGGAGATGGAAGTCGGGTCCAGCCTCGACAAGCAGTATTTGCGGCACGATGGGACAGGCTTGGGGCGAATACCAAAGCGTCAAGGAAGGCGTCGAGGTCATCGTGGTGATGCAGTGTAAATTTAGGGACGAAGAGACAACAACGGATAGAAGTGTATGTTGGAATCTGCAATACTGCGTCAACTGCATTAGCTTCGAGGGCTTTGTGGTGGTAATTTGATCAAGGGCTCGTATGACGAAAGCAACGGTAGCAGCTCTACATTTCTTCGTTGCGTAAGCAAGGTATCCTCTCAATGCCAAGTGTAGGTATGTAGCGCACGATTCTACTTACAGGGCGGGACTTTGTCAAATTTGCATATGCAGTTTCGGCTACTTTGATGACGCAGCGAGCTTCATAATCTTCAACTGACAGGGGCTTTCCGAGGAACGACGCTTGGAGCGACAGTCCTGGAACGTATCTCCGCGGAGCTTTACTGCTTCTTGTATGTCGAGATTCCCACCTAAGGTAGTTACTCTCTTACTGTACAAGGCTAAAGCTGGACGTATTACTCCAGGCTCATGCATCGCTCTGTAGTGAGTTTCCCGATCGTTGGGATCAACTACACCGCTACAGCTGCGTCTGTGTAGCTCTGTGCTGAACTAGCTAAATAGGCGCACCTGCATATACTTCTAAATTTCTATTGGCCACATTTGGAGCTCTACAAGGCTAATTTTGTATTGGTAGGATCAATCATACGTGCCACATCTGCGGCAGGTCCGACTCTGCTCCGGAATTGACCAATCAGATGCGTGAATACCCATGACTGCAATTCTCTGAGTACGTACCGCAGGTCAGAGTCTCCAAGAGTATATATACCACGGCCTTTGAGAATACTATGGTAAAACAAATCCAGCTTGACATATTCACCATTCCTGTGCTACTATTGTCACAACTATAACTGTCAAAATCCATCGCTTGTTCCAAGACAACATGACGGAGACGCACTCGATCATCACTCCTGCTATCATGTACTGGGGCACCCCAGTAGTCATGATAACAACAGAAAATGAGGATGGAACTGCCAATATTGGGCTGATGTCTTCAGCCTGGTGGCTCGGCCATCGATGCATCCTGGGCTTGCTTTCGGCGTCTCAGACTCCAATCAACCTCCTTCGTACAAGAACCTGTGTCCTCAACCTTGCCAGCGACGACATGGTGCATTAGTACGTATTTCCAGCGCACAAAGCCTACCTACAGCACCAGCAATCTTTTCAGACACAGAACTGACTGCGTACTTCGTCTTCTTTAGTATCAATCCTATCACGAAAACAACCGGAACACCTGTGGTCCCGCAACTCAAACAAGATCTTGGATACGAGTATTGCAGCGACAAGTTCAGACTCTCTGGTCTGACGCGGCAGGCGTCGGACCTTGTGCCGCCCCCGCGCATCGCCGAGTGTCCCGTGCAGATGGAAGCCGAGCTTACGAACAGCATGGAGATGATGCAAGATCTGCCGGATCGAAAAGGAGCGTTGGTAGCGATCGAAGTCAAAATTCTCCGAACGCATGTCCGTAATGATCTGCGGATGGCTGGCCATGCTAATCGGATTGACCCTGACCGCTGGCGACCCTTGATCATGAGTTTCCAGGAATTCTATGGTCTCGCGCCTAGAAAAGCGGATAGCTCGGAGCTCGGTACGATCAAGGAAGAAAATTATCGTGTATTGACTCGATCGGATGTTGTCAAGCAAGGGGGAGATATGGATAAAGTGAAAGATGGAGAGGCTACTGTTGTTGATGAGGAATAGGAAATCTTTTTAGAGTCCGATGTTGGTGTTAGGCTTGATCCTTTGTTCGTTGGGGAGAATTTATGACGATAGAATCGCTGAAGGAGATTCTCTGAGGTGTTGGTGCAGTACTATACCCAACTGGTACAACATAAATAAACCCAAATAGACCATTCGTACCTAGGTAGCGATGAATAGTTAGTCGGAAAATTTATCCTTCAAACTCGCATATGATATCGTTCGCAGGTACGTAGCCACTCTCGCGAGGCTGATGCAGGCGTCCTTGGTCCCGCATGCTGCCAACGTATATAATGGCGCGTGGATCTTGTATAACCTGTTTTGCTCAACAACTCTTTGATGTTTTGTTACATTCTTGCACTCGGTTTGCTGCTTTGTTACCAAGTGGAGTTCCATCATTCGACCAAAGGAGACTCACTGATGAATATTCCAGGGGAAGAATCTGAGGAAGCCAGAGAGGTGCGAGGAAGGATAATAGTGTTGCATGACCTTGATTCTACCCTCGCAGACCCAATCGTAGAGTTGCGTGCCAACAAATCTGAGTGTTCGCTTCCGTGCTGCACTGCGAATCAGGGTATATGCGGTTTCGAGAGGCCCGACGGCTTATATCAAGTCCAATCCCAGATTCCTCGGGATATTAGCAAGAGCCGAAAATGTGGTCTGTGTGAGGTGTTGGTGAGATAAATTGACGTCGAGGTGGTGGTAGATCTAGCTAGCGATTAGCCCCCTAACGTGCCTACCTCGTAGGTAACATCCCAGAAATACAATGTCCTCCAAGTCTTCGACTGCATGATGCCTCATTCATCTGATTGGCAACAACACTGAGCATTCGTCTATACTGGACGAGGTTGCTGTTGCTTCACATGTGCACACAAACAATGAAAACGAGCGGCAGCCATACGTCTTGTTGGAATCATCCATGTGTATCCATACATTCGTGGAGAACAAGACTTTTCCTGCCCTAGACTGGTGATGATGTACATGATAGAAAAGAGGCCTTTTTGGAAAATGTCTCTCATGTGTGATATGGGTGGGTAAGCGGCAAGCAAGGTGTATGCTCGTCCTTTTAAGACACGCTATTTACGGGACATTTGGACTTACTTAGCGAAACGAATCTTGCTTGCAGTGTCAGTGTTGTGTTACAACTCACTAAGGAGCTTTGACTAAGTCTAGATGTGGAAGCTCTTCAAGTTGAATAGAGGTATGTGCGCTCCGGACTATAGGTGATACTAAAACTGCATAGGCTGATTTGATTGAGTAGGTGCCGAGGGGAATTTTATTTAGATCCCGATTGATACACGGTGACTGAGGTTGGAAAATGTCCACTTACCGTGATTCTATGTGCGAGGATCCAGCATGAGAGTGCTGAGTCTCCACCTGCCAGCGTTTGCAACCGAAACTGAAGATAGGGTATGTGAAAGATGACTAGGAAATTGGTATCTGTCCTGCTTTGCACTAGAACACAAAGATTGGTGTAAATGATACGTAAACGCAAGAGGAAAAGGAATATGAACGTAATCCTATACGAAAGGCTGTGAGAAACCTTTGGGGGCCATATGGCATAGGCATTGTCAATAGGATTCCACCTTGTCCTTGTTGACATGCCTTACAGATGATCCGAATGCTCAACTGTTTGATCGAAGTGGGCTGAAGCTTCATATCCCATCAGTCCAGACACGAGGATCGGAGGGCTCCGAAAGGCGTCGGGAGAAGGCTCCTTAAAATCGGCGATCAGAGCGCTAGAAGCTTTGGGGTAGCACTGCAGCAGCCTCACGCGCTGGCCCCCTGCAAAACGCAGAATAGATCAAAGGAACAGGGGTTCAATGAGGCCGCCGGTAGTGGTGCGGGGACCGTCACTATGGTTGAAGCCACGAGGAGAGGCTCTCCGCAGCAGATGCAGTACTTCTGGGCCAATCGGTTCTCATTGTTGGTGCCCGAATTCGAACAAACATAGACAACGATGGGTTCGGGGCTCCCGACTCCACGGTATGGGGCACATAATGGAGGGTGGAGGAGACGCACAGCTAGGCGCCACTCTCTCAAAACGTTGGCTAATGATGCCAATACGGAGTAATGATCTGGCAAGGCTTTTTTATCGAGGTCTGGAGCGGGGATCGTCATCCGACGTTTTCTTTCCAATGTCAACATGTATCGTCCGCTGGAAGGGGCAGGAGAAGGACTAAGTTCGTTTTTCCGGCACTGCTGCTGATTGATGATAGGAGAAGGCTGGTAGAACCATGTGCAGGGACTAGCGCCAGTAAAGGTAAGAAGAAGGCAACCAGAAAACCATTTCGCCCCGTGGGAGCTGAACCTTGCGGGACAAAGATTAACATTCGCAGAGCCGCGACTGCGCCCACTGCGGTGACCTTACAATTAGCTAGACTGAGAAGGATTGTCAGGTGATCCTACAGTGACAGCAACGTGCTGGGCGTAGCATGCAGCGATAACGGTGAAAAATCCAGCGTCCAAACTATTGGTACCCTGTGGAACCCCACCGAATTCAGGCTGAACTCAATCAATGCAGCAGATGATAATGACAACGGGCTGATTGGAACATTCGACATGAGGGGTCGGTAACACAATATAAGACTGCAGCTTGGCGAGTCCAAGCTGGGTAGGGTAAGTGTGAGCCCACAAACAGCACGGAGAATTGAGTGTCTAGAGCCTCGCGGGGGTAACACCACGGAGAAGCCGGGAGCCTGCAATGCTACTCGGTGGCGTCAGTCCCCTAGCCAAAGGTCCGAGCTATGGAGTCCCGGTCGCGGCATACCGACCGATACCTCTACCCGGCACTGCGAAAGAGCCTTGTCATTTGTCGCTAATCTTGAGACGGGTTTCTGCGTATCGTGGTGATAGTAATATTGAAGCCCACTCCCTCAAGGGGGCAAGATGACAAGTACTTGGAGTGGCCGACTGCCTCACATTCCTGCTGAGTTTGCGCTCGACAATTGTTCTGATACGGCCTCTTTCACCGGCTCGGCTGCAGCAAGAACTCCAACAGCGCGAACGGGCCTCGTCGTGAGAACTGCATGTCTTACGGCCTCTGAAACTGCAACGACTTTGCGCACCGGCCAGCTTCTGGCAGAGGAAAGCCTCATGTGATTAAGTGTGCCCCGTATCCGTTGTGAGCAGTGGCCGCCCACTCTCTCTCGATACTGGGGGTGGACTGGGTGACCAAGGGATGGTGAGCCATATAAAGGGTGATGTCGAAGTAGTCTTTGCTCTCTTCTCAGCACCACCACTAAAGATCGTTTCATTCCTCACCAAAGCTTTCTATACCAATCCCTGGTGTCGTCATGGCTTCCAAAGGGTCGCCAAACACCCAGCACGATCAAGCCCAAGCATCCGGGACCCAAGGAAACGGCACTCAACAGGGGGCGCAGCAGGGATCGTCTCATCAGGTATGTATCGACACCACATACGCGGTACAGGATCTTGCAAAGCTGACGAATCGAGAGTCGGCTCCACCTGGCGCGGGAAACAACCAAAGTTCTTCCGGTGCAGGAAATGCGCAGTACTCGTCCATGGAGAGATATCTCACAGAGACACCTAAGGATGAATACTGGCACCACGTTAGCTATCACGGACGCTAAAACGAGAATTGTTCTGGTGAGCAGAGAAAGAAAGTGATAGAATCTACTTGTATAGAATAGAGTCGGGCGACCGAATGTCTTTAAAGCTACCAGTGTGGCGCGTTGGGTTAATGCAATAGAAGCCGTTCGAATCTTTGTCGCAATACAAGAAATGCCATCGGATGTGTGTTGAAGACTCTTTAATCTGATATCGATATCTCGGGCGCGTCTCTACGTCGTCTCCTGCGCCCCCTAATTGAGTAACGACACTCACTGCTAGGCCTCGAGCCTATTAGACATAGGGCTTCATAGCGATCTCAGCGACAGTCTCGACTCCAATCCCAATGTGATCGCAAGAACTGGGCATGCACCATAAAATGAGCGCAAATGTCGGATGTACGATGCTATGGGTGATGGATGTTGGTGACGTCCCGGGAGTAGGAATGAGCACAGACCGCCGGAGTTAAGACACTACCCCAATTCCCGAAGGCTTGTCACTCAACCACGCGCGTCTTGTGCGGGCGTTTTTTGAACATGACCTTTGAACAAAGCCCATTTGTAAGACGTTCAAATCCCTTGAGATGGCAGGACAAGCCAAAGTATGCCACGGCTTCCCGAGTATTCTCCGCTATTCCGGTCCTACACAACGGCAATTGTCGTCGCCATACTTGGCTAGTTTCGTGCGGGGACGTCTGTCTGGGGGTGCCGACCCGTACCATCGCGCCGTTACGATGACGACGCGGACTATCTTCAATCCCAAACACCAGTTCTCTCCTTCTATATTGGGTTACTGAAGAGCGAATGCACCAATCGAACTCGGGCCTCGGGGCCGTCGTACGATCTTTACACATGGAAGCAGAGGTGCACTCCGAGGAGCAGTTGCCACCATCCATTAGCTTTCGGTAGAAGTTAGAACAAGCTTTGTTTTGAAGTATCGCTCTGATCTCGCATAGCTTGGCGATGGGGCTCACTGGCGCAAGGTATGATCGTGTCTTGAGGACAGACAAGCGTGAATCATATACCAGATACTCTCAGAGGAGTGTACAAGACATGCAGCTTTTCGCCACTCATCGAACTTTAAGTCGATCTGCCTCGGCTGTATGAGATCCACTTCCATTAGTCTTTCCCGGAGACGGGCGGCTGGGGTACATACACGATCCCCATGGAGAAGTGGAGTCCAGTAGTGACATCGGGGGCTTGGTGCACTATCTACTATCCCCGTCATTGTACGAAGCGCCGTGCTCCCGTAACCTTAAGAGACATGAACATCCCTTCGATGTTGTGCCACCCAGTACCTACCGCGAACCTTTAGTCAACCTCTCAAAACATTTTTGCTCACCATGTCTCATCACCTTGAGAGACTACAGACCGCTGAGATGGAGCTGGGGGCGACTGACGCTGTTCAACGTCATATCTCGCGAAAGGTCGTTGAGCCGAGGCCTATCTCACAGCGGAAACTTGACTTTGTATGTTGTCTCCCGCGCGTACAACGTAGTATGCCAATCTTCTTACTTGCGGCATTAGGAACACCGGAGGCCACGATGGCTGCGAGAGATGATGGCTGAGGCTACGGGGGTGTTCTTCTATGGTGAGCCTGTGCAATAGTTAAGATTGAGGCAGTCTCTGATGATTGACGCAGTGTACCCCGGAATCGCTTCTACGGCGGCCTTCTTTCTCAACGAAACTGAACCAGCTTTTGGGTCCTTATTCCAGATCGGATGGGTGAGTAGTCTGCCATCCTTGTTCCTGGAACATCGAACTGACTGTACTAGGCCTACGCTATAGGCATCGCCTTTGCCATAATAACATGCGCGCCCACATCCGGTGGGCACTTCAACCCGGCCATCACTATATGCTTTGCCGTCTGGCAAGGATTTCCCTGGAAAAAGGTCCCATACTATATCTTTGCCCAGATTTTTGGATCTTTCATGGCTGGCCTCGTTCTGATGGGTCAATACCACGAACAGATATCTGCCTTCGCAGCTGCGTCGATTGCTGCTGGCAAAGGCACAGTGTACAACGGAGGCCCAGCTAGTATCTTCTGCACGTTTCCGGGGGAGACTCAAAACAACCTTGGCTATCTCTTCCTGATCGAGTGGTTTGTCGATAGCTTTATCGTGAGTACGATGGACGCATGGCATACTGCCCAACGTTGACTTGGTTCCAGGGAATTGTTATCTGGGCTGCCCTCGATCCTGCCAACCCGTTCGTGTCTGCGGCTTCAGCACCTTTCGTTATCGGCCTTGCTTACGCAAAGTACGTCATACATCCAATTCTATGACTGGGATCTTGCTTACGTCGTATAGTATGGTCTGGGGCTTTGCCAACATAAGTATCTCGACCAACTTGGCTCGTGACCTTGGAACTCGCATTGTCGCCGCGATCTGGTTTGGTGGCGAAGCTTTTTCGTACAAGAACTATTCCTGGATCGCAATACTCGTCAATGTTCCTGCGACACTTTTCGCCACAGCATACTATGAGATGCTGATGCGGGACAGTCTAAAGAAAATTGGCCATGGTCATGCAAGACATGAGGATGGCGAAGAGGGTTTGGCGAAACATTTGAGTAGAACCGGGGTAATAGAGAACGGCACCACCAGTATGCTAAGGAAAGAGGAAGTGTGAGAAAACACTGTGTATAGAGGCCAAATGCTGAGAAGTGGAGGAGATTGTCTATAAAGGAGAGAATTACATCCATTTCTAATCCATTCTCAAGCGATTAGACTTGACTTTCTGCAAGCAAGAGCCGCCATTCAAGAGTCGCACACTAAGAAGAAGTCTAAAAACTTACTGTCATACTAAGCGTTCTTGGCTGGGGTCCCCATCTCTTCTCAAGCTCTATTTCTAGGTCCGCTTCGTCCCGCACCGCGGGTAGTGTAATGAGTCCGTTATCCGAAGGACAGCTTGGACCCCGCCGGCTCACATTTTAGAAGCTGGCAAATATTGAGACGCACTAGAGCGTTTGGATTAACTCGTCCCAGAGCCTGCACATGTGCTCGTGTGAGTATTGTATGCACGCATTCCCAACCAATGCCTCTGCCGTCCCCTCCACATCGCGCATACCTCGCGTGATGTATCCACTCTTGCGCTCCTCCGGGATCCAATGGCTAAACTCCTAGCAGCCTAGGTCCAGGATCCACTCAAGGTTTTGCTGCGTAGCGACGTCATCTACTGTTGCAACACCAAAGAGCGGTAAGCAACACAATATGCGGCAATTGAGCAATCAACGGCCACGAAATCTCCGATCTCAAGGGTCGCCTGGCCTGCCTGACAGTGCGACGCGTTTTACTTGAATGACGGCATAAGATCTCGCCGGGCAGCTGCCACTCCTTCAAACGCCTCCTGCTTGGCTACCTCTCACCTGGACACCTTTTGATTCTGGTGGTCTGAGGACTCGACAACTCCACGCACGACATCGCGCGCATAGTCTAGCAGGCAAAAGCGAGCGATACTGCTCGTAGAACCGCCGACATGAACTACGTAAGTAGAGCAGCGTGCACCGCCCTGGTTGCACGGAGCGAGCATATGCTACAAGGCTCTGGGCAGGGCGCACTGCAAGGCGGCGCCCTAAACAAGGCTTATCTTTGAGAGATGTTTGCTGATTCGGTTGGGCCTACAGTCAAACATGATCGAGGAGAAGAACCTCAAGGTACGCAAACGTGGCGCTCCACTGCAGGACCCTTGCATATGTACCCGGAGATCTGTCGCTGTTGGCGCTAACTCGTCTGCCAACCACGAAGAAAACGTTCATAATAGCCACGCTATGCTCGACGCTCGTCGGAACCTTCTCGTCGTCCATGGGTCTGTGGGACCGCGTTCAAGACAAGCGCAAACAGCAAAAGAAGGACACTCATCAGGACGACCAGATCAAGGCGCTCCGAGAGGAGGTCCAGAAGGCCACCAAACGCAACGAAGAGCGCGACGAGCAGTCTAGACGGGACAGGCGAGACGACAGGCGAGATGACATAGGAGACAACTTTGAGCGGTCTGGGGCCCTCATCCAGAGGCAGTACGACGAGGGCTATGGTCGACTGGGCAGACGCTTCGCTCAGGGTGACGGTACGTGCGGGCTACACCCGATATGCATCTGCAAAAACGACTACAATTTATCATTGGTAGAGGGTGAATGCTGACAGTCGCACGCAGCCATTACTGAGAACCAACTCCAGGCGCAAGTCATCTCTCTCCAGCAGACAGTGATCAACGTCCTGCAAGACGCGCTTGCCAACGAACGCCAGCTCACGCGCGCCGACATGGCGAAGCTCGTCGCAGCCTCCAACGCCGCCCGCGAAGGCTCGCTCGATGCCCTGCGCCAACAGCAGCAGCGTCTCGCAGGCGACGACACCGCTTCAACGCGATCCCTTCCCGCCCCCAAACGAGCTTCTACGGTCATCGAATCGGATCCACTGTACTGCCGTTACAGCCTCGATCTACAATACGTTGCAAAGAAGCCGCTCGCAGCAGACTTCGCGCCTGGAGGCAACTGCAGGTGTCCAGCTTGCGGAGTACGACTAGATGTGACGGGCGACGATTTTTGGCAGATAGGGAAGCGGACACCGATCCTCATTTCGGAAAACGGATACGAGAAGGAGATCATGGAGACGCGCGAATTCCACCTCGGCCAGCGATTCGTCGTGAAGTGCCACACCGCGGACGGCGAGTATGCTTGCGTACTGTGTAACAAGCACCGCGACGTAGACGCCATCTGCAGAAGCGTAGAATCGCTCGTCAATCACGTAGGCAAGTTCCACGACATTAGCGAGCTGGAGAGGGAACCTGATCTGAGGGAGAGAGATGTGCCCATGCGGCTAGCCATCGCACCACCACCACCGGCACCAACCGCACCTATCTCAAGGAGGGTTGAAGAAGTGAAGGAGGTCATTTACCGATGATCATCGAGCACGAGGCTGCATAGCGACGGAGCATTCAGCGCTGGAGCGTTTCGGAAGCAAGGAGCGGCGCATAGCAGGCATATATCTGTATCGACTAGCGAAGGCGTTTTCATGAGTCATTGGGTATATATCACGACTCTTTTTCTTGAAGTATCCACGATGTTATGAATGCCATACCCACGCTCTAGTATCTACACAACCTCATCAGAACTCCATCGCACTTAGCCCAATCAAGTCAAGTTCGCATTATACCACGGTACTCTACCGGCAGACGCACGTGCGTGACATCTGCCGATATTTCTCCTACGAAAGCACAGTCTACTTGATTAGGCACTATAATATAGAAGTCCCAAAGAGCTATGCACAGAAGATCGAATCTGGCTGCCTCTTCTTTACAATGGATCAGTATCCCTTGGGATGTTGCTCATTGCAGTTCATCAGCTACAAGCCGTCTCTGCAGGCGAAGGCATCTACTGACGGACCACGAACATTAGCATGACATGTCTCAATCTGTACCTATGATTCTTCACACAAAAATGAATGCTAGTATTTCTGCCCAATCTCAACATGCAGGGTCGTCAGCCGCAGCGCCGCAGCTCACTGAGCGTCCAAGCATGACAACAAGGCATGAGATAGGAACCCGACTTCACATTCAGAATACATTGTAGTCGTCGCAACATGCAAAGTTATATAACTGTAGTCGTATCTGTACTATACCACATACCTAGGTATGTGCCAACGGTTGAACGTCAAGTCTTGGCGGACGCGGACCGGCTCCCCACTCGCTCCCACGCACGAGGCATCCGACCAACGCCGAACACCCAGCACCGGCCCGCTGGTTTACCGCATCATGTCCGTCCGGAGGATGTCTGACTACATTTCCATAAATATGAATGTGAAGTTGAGAAACGCCGTTGTGCAATTGAAATATAACCGTTGCTCTCGAGCTCCGACGTAGGATTCGAGTTCATATACACCACGTACTTTGCAGATCCATCCCTGCTTCATCGCTACGACGTATAGAGAGAAGAGAAAGAGATATAAAACACAAAATGGCTGCACCAGGTGGCAAATTCTTCATCCAGGACAACCTCCACGCCACAGCCGCACACCACCAAAGCTACCAACAGCTATGGGAAACCAAATGGAAGAAGCCCGCCGAAATGGGCGTGTACCCCTTCATGTTCAGCACTGCGTCAGACTTCGAGCCTGTCGTCTCCGAGCTCGTCAAGCAAGACTTTAAAGAGCCATATGACTGGGACGCATACGCAAAGATGTACTTTCCGCAAGCCGAAGCACTATCCAAGATCGCACAGGACGCCGAGGCCAAAGGCGAGATAGAAAAAGCGAGCGAGTACTATCTGCGTTCCAGCGCTGTGTACCGCATTAGTAGATTCCCAGCACCCAGGAGTGAGCAGCAGCGATATGCTTGGAAAGTGGGGAAGGAGAATTGTTTGAAGGGGTTGGGCTTGCGTCCACATCCCGTCAAGGAGGTCTTAGTAGACCACTCGCATCGGATTCAGGGCGAGGGCGAGCATATCCCAATCTACCATCTGCTTCCCGAGGGCGCGACGAAAGACTCCCCTGTGCCCCTTGTCATCATCTTTACGGGCCTTGACGGTTACCGCACGGAACTCGCGGTCTGGATGGAAGGCTGGCGCCAGCAGAACGTCGCTACCATCGTTCTCGAAATCCCGGGTACCGGTGACTGCCCTGCAAAAGCAGATGATTCCACATCTCCAGACCGGCTCTACTCGAGTTTGTTCGACTGGGTAGGCAAGCAAGAAGGTATCGATCAGAAGAAAGTCGCAATCTGGGCGTTCTCTACAGGTGGCTACTACGCCATCCGCGTTGCTCACACGCATCCGGATAAGTTGGCTGGTGTAGTCGCGCTGGGCGGTGGATGCCACCACATGTTCGATCCCGCGTGGCTGAGCGAAGTGAATCACCTCGAGTACCCCTTCGACCTCGCCAACACGCTCGCGTACAAGTGGGGTTACGGAAACGACATTGAGCGCTTCAAGAAGGAAGCATCGTCGAAATTCTCGCTTCTGAACGATGGTACGCTGGACAAGGCAAAGTGCGCGCGTTTGCTGCTGGTGAATGGAACCGAAGACGAGATCTTCCCGATCGACGACTATTATCTGGCGTTGCAACACGGAGCACCCAAGGAGGCGAGATTTGTCAAGGATACGAAGCATATGGGAGAGCCTATGAGCTTCTTCATTATTCTGAGGTGGCTGTATCAGCTGTTCGGAATTGAGGCCGATCCTATTAAGCAGATGCAAACGTTGCCATTCAGGCCAAAGTATTGAACATGCGAGACCTGCCAGGAGATAGAAAGATAGGAATGGACATCAATCTAAATGTTCATACTGTTTGTCCACCGCATTGCATACTAGCATGATGTATGATTAGGGAAAGTGGAGTGTTTGTGCGATTTTAGCTGTGTTTCATACTCGACTGCCCTGCTGCGACATACTGTTCTGGACCAGCATCGCAGCACCTACCTCCGACTGATCGGAATGCGAGAGGTAGCCCAGAAGTGCCGTCTGTAAGCCGAAAATAGTCTCGCAGGAAAGCAGCAGTTGGTCGTCTTTCTGGTCGCGCGTCTATCATGCGGTTGACATGATGGGCAATCAGACCGTTCTCTTTGCCAACTTCGTCCGATAGAGCAGTTTCTGATTGCGAGAACGCACAATCATGGACCCATAGTTGTAGACGTTCGATATTGGAGTGGTAATGATCACTCTCGCCTTGCTCACGCAAACAGTCTCTGAGGTCCTCTGGATCACCTCCAAAATAAACGGTCAAGATTTCAGCAAATACACACCCCATGGAGAAGATATCGGCGGCTCGTCCACGGGATTCGTAAAGATAGACCTCAGGAGCACAGTAACGTGCTGTTCTTGCCGTTGGGCCTTCAGTCTGGCTATCATCGGACACAAAAATCCGGGAAAGCCCAAAGTCTGCAAGATAGACTTTGAAGGCATCGTGCGGCATCCCGGACCTGGAGTGGTGCGTGACTAAGACATTTGCTGGTTTTATGTCCATGTGCTTGGTGGTCTCAGAATGTATGTAAGCAAGCGCGCTTATGAGACATCCGAAGAATGACGCCAGGGCCTGTCGGCGTTGTTGATACTCCTGTGACGCAAGTCCTAATTCGTCCATTGCAGCTGAAGTGCGTAAATCGATGGTATCTTCCATGAATTTTCGCAAGTCGCAGTCAGCTGCTGGATACATGAGGACGGCGAAGGTACGATTCTGTACGTAAGTCCCGACGAGCTGAACGATATGTGCATGACGTAATCGATTAAGATGTTCGACCTCGTTGACCGCATCAGTTCGGGTCCATCTCCGAGGACATCGCATCGTCTTTCGAGCAAGCATGATTCGCCGGCATTGCACTTGATCCACCATAGCACTAGCCGAAGAACCCAGATTCTTGATGTGTTCTAGTGGGAGAGATGCCTCCGGGGGAAACTCGACGTGCTGACCTTGGCCTGACCAGTTTACTTCCACCTCAGGAGACGGTATCAAGTTCCTTATACTCATCTCTTTCAGGTATGCGGAAGCGTCTAGACCTCCGTGATAAGGGGATGTTTCGTCTTCGTCTACTACTGGAGCAGTGACATACGTTGCAATCGTGGTCTCTGTGTGAGCGGAACGGGCGGTTTGATAGGTTGTAGAAGTTGTCGTGGTTAACAAGGTCAATCCGGAAAATTGTGTGATGGCGTCAAACGTTTCTGACTGAACAGACGCAGATACATTCGGTCTGACTTTGAACAAAGCTGTGCGTTTTGCTAACTCCCGCTGGAATTCGTACCGTGGAAGTGGAATCCATGCGATAGCAGGACTTGAAGGTGGATATTCGATTTCGGGTCGGTCAAGACCAGGTGTCAAGAGCCCTACTGTAGCCTTCCATGAGCTGAAAACCGTCTCATCCACTTCGCTGTCCTTTGTAGTCGGTGAAAAGGAAGCTAGCAAATCTTGCCATCTCTCCCAAACATGGATGGGAACATGGAGTTTCCAGCGTGTGACGTTGAGAAAAATGAGCTCAATTCGATTGATCTCGGCAACCTTGAGACCAGAAATTTTACTCCAGGCTCTCGCCGAATAGTTTCGATCTTGCATATATTTCGACGCAAGAATTAAGCAGACGAAGAATATGCGTCTGCCAGAAGCCCATATGCGAGAATCGCCATCGAACACATCGATGTCCATGCTTCGCAGTAGAGATTCAGGGTCCGGCACATGTTCCTTGGCGTAGAGGAGGTAGTAGAGTGCGACTTGGAGGGTGGTGTAGCTTGTGCGAGATCGCCGCAAGGCTTCCCCAACGAAAGTTTTGAGAGGAAGAATGCGATCCCCCTGAGGCAAGAGTTCGTCGGTTTCGAGAGGCCATATGACTTCGATCATTTCAACTGTAGTTGTGACCAGGTGGCCTACAAAAGTCGCTTTGCGTTCCGATCGTCGCGACAAGGTCGGCTCGTTAATAGTGGCCATACCTGGCTATAGAGCCGCTTCGGTGATTAACTGACAAGAAGGTCATCCTCGGAGATCGAGACTAACGCTGGAATTGATGGCTCGCCCATAAGTAGTGGCTGAACATTAAATTGTAGTCGCTGGTGGTTGAAAGATTGTTGCGTACTCAAGATATGTATGTGGTAGACGTGTGTCAGACTTCTTGCGCAATGATGCGGGCAGGCTATATCTTTTGTGAACTGATGGGGCCGTCTCGCAAAGCAAGAAGCGGGTTGAAGGTAAGCGAAGGCAGCCCCAAACATAGCCACGATGTGCTCGAGGCTGAATGACGTGTCAACCTTGATGTGGCGAGCGCCATAATGAAGGTGATCGCTTGACCTCTACTGTGCTTCGCGAAGCAAAATGAATTTTGGTGGTGGACAGCTAGAGATGATGAGCGGTTCACGTAGGATCGCTGGGGAAGAATCACGCACTAACCGCATTGGGAAACTACCTCGACCCTCCCCCATCTCTCGAACGGCAATCGAATCTTCGTGAAAAGGACCATCACTGGAATGCTTTCTTCTACGAGCGTTTTCCCTCTCGATCATGTCAAGCCTGTGTCCTACCGCTTCAACACGAACAAGGCCCCGGAGGCGGTTTTGGCACAAAAGTCGCATTCCTACAGTACGGCAGTAGCTCCGTACCCTGCGGCCACGTCTGATTGAAAAACCAGCAATCTTGATAGCGCTCGAACACACCTGGACCGGCTGGTGCATATCTGTTGTTCTCGAGGAACATCCAACGACTATATGATTAGTGATCGATCTTGTACAGACAGACAGCGGGCAGAGAGGGTCTTACTTGGGTTGTTCCATATCATCAACCGCACACCATATCCACGCTATATCTCCGACAGCGTACTCTGCGATCTGCGGACAGGTTGAGTTGGGACATGCGTACTGTGGGATCGAAGCGTTGGTGACAGTACAGTTCAGCGATGCGTTGACGACTGCGAGGATCAGGCTTGCGAGGAGGAATATCCTTTTTGCACGAAGAGTATCCATGTCGAAGCCAATTCGTTGGGAGGTTGATCGAATAAGTGAATTTGAGGTAGGTGTTCGTTGACGTCGAAATAGACATGAACCATACAAATTGGGCAATCACCCTACCCGGGTTCTCTTCCATCTCTCCTTTATACCCAATTTATTCCAAATACATACTTCCTACTTCGACCACCCTTCTTTTCACCTTGTGGCTATACATATTCATCCAAAGTACCTCATATATTGCTGTCTTGGCACACAGCTCGCAGACTTACCGTATCGGGAAGGCCTGCAACGCCGTCGATTGCTGCTCGATTAAGCTTAATTGATGGTGCGGGGTGGAGCGAAGCTTGTTCCTTTGGGGGCCGACGGCGGCTTGCAACACTGTTACTTCGAAGCTGTGAGAAGTTGGCAATGTTCTTGTGCATCTTGCGGGTTCGGTCTACAGATAAAGATCAAGGGGAAGTCAAGAGGGGAAAGGTGGATGTGGTACGACGACAGCTGAGATGGTCGGAGTTGACGCCGCAATGAATGGCCCCCAATTTGCTCATGGCAACGTTAAAGTCAACCACAAATCAAAGAAAGGCGTTGGGCAGATTGTGTTTATCACCAACGTCTGCTATTTGGCTCCAGGGTTTCGGGTAGGATACTATCGTGGAGACAGCTTGCAACGTTGCGATCATCTCGTCCCGTCATAAGCATGCGAAGACACCATAAGAAGTCACGCCTCGGTTGCAAGATCTATCCATTGCAGCAGATATCTTAAATGTTCATCCACGTTGGATAGTTGTAACATATATTACTAGTAAGAAGGCTTCATTCTTCTGATCTCACAACACCCACACCCTTCCCAACATCATACTCAACCCATCTCGCCCGCCCCTCTCGTCTCCCTCTCCCACCACTCTCGTCAATGGGCCCAGGATTCATGACCGTGCACCCGCAATACTTCACCACGAACGCCGGCGCATCCGTATCCGCCACCAGCAATGCCGTCGGCAACGGATACAGACTAAGTGTGTGCGCGTAATCCCAATGCAGAGGCCTGACACTCAATGGAAAAGGTGAGAGATGAGACTGCGACAAAAGAGTCCTCGTCAGCGCTCTCGCCGTCTGCGTATCAGAGTCTAGCTCTTGATTAAGAGGTGGATTGAGCGCCGGGGCCTGGTGGAGATCCACGTCCATCGCATCCTGGCTTTCCTCGAGCTGAGGAATTGCTGAAGCGTCTGGCATCTCCTCTTCATGTTGGTCTTCCTCTGGCTTACCGAAACGTATGCTCGTCCGATGGAGTCGGCCTGCAATGTCATCGCGTATAATAGCCATTTCACCTTTCACACCGAACCAACTTAGGCGGCTGGGGTTCGAGGTCCATATGACTTCTCCTTCCTTCCCTTTGGCTTTGCCGGCACCCCAGACTTCTCTATTTGCCTCTGCGACGGCGCGCCGTATGCGATTGGTGAACAGCGCTGGTACTGGCTTCCGAGGTAGTGGTGTCGCAGCGCCAGCTGAGAAGGCAGACGGCCATGCATCATTGTCGCCAGGGACGAATACTAAGGAGGTATGCGCAATCAGTTGCTGGAATTCCGAAAGCACAGAAGCCAGAGCATCAAAGTGCTCTTTATATTCTATGCTCCCGGCTCCCGGCACACCCGCTAGACTAGCTTTCGAGCTGAAGTTGCCCATGAGGATGATGGCAAGAGGATACGTGGGATGTGGGTCGCTTGGATCCGGCGAGTAGGTTCGAAGGAGGGTTCGAAGTGCAGAGAGTGTCGTCGGTATATCAAGATGTAGGTCCGAGGCTACAACAACGTTATGGGAAGTTGTAGGTGGAAGCAGCTTGGAGGCAATGCGATTCATCCTCGCTCCTGTCGCACGCTCAGAACCAACCCCTAAGAAGTCGGTCCATCCAAACGCTGGTCCCGACAGCTTATCGTCTTTGTCCACGACTCCTCCTACTGTGGTGGATCTCCGTTCGCATGGTGGGTGGCCGACGGAGAAGCCGATGAACTTTCCGCCTATAGTGCCTCCTATGCCACCCGTACCTCCTAATGTAGAATTTGAGCCAGCAGTCGGATCTCCATAGCTTTCTTCATAGCTACCATCCACCAACACTATCATCCCAGGGGCGAAGTAGGCTCCGTTTTCGGGAACAGGACGAGCGTGTTGCAGGTCTAGGGCGATGGCTCCTGTCAAGTCAGATAGGGACAGCGACCCAGTAGGTGACACGGTAAGCATGCCCAGCAGAAGATGGGTACTTCCGCTCCTCCCTAGCAAATTCGCGATTGGAGTGATTGTGTTGGTTTGGGAGGTGGAGATGGAGCCGGTGCGGTTCAGAACAGCCGAGCGGGTGGCAGAAAATGTGGGTGTTTGGAATGTTTCGTTGCGAAGGATGCGCTGGTGTACAATGTGGTATCTTTGACGGAAGAGCTCGGTCTTGTGGGATGGGGGAGGAAACAGGGTAGGCTTTGATGTTGACCTAGTAGATTAGTTTTGGACAGGTGATGGTCAGGGAGCCCTTACTTGTCAAAATGCCTTTGCGAGACATTGTAGACCAGTTCTGGCTGTTCAAGGGCATCTATGACTTTGGTCCACTCGCGGGGATCCGTGAGGAGGTCTTCTTCTTCGCCATTGTCCTCGACGTCTAAGCTCGATATGCCAAAACTACTCTGGCTTTCCAGTGCAGGCCGTGCACCGCCTAGTGGGCCTGATACATGGCCATTGGCATCGAGCGAGAAGTTGAAGCTGCCTTGTCTACTCAAGTTCGAGCCCTGCACGATTCTTCCCCCACTCATTGACCCTTCCAAAGTCCTGACAATATTTCTGAGAGTGTCTCCATCACCCTCGACAATGACCTGACTGCTGCACTTCTTCCAGCTCTTGGCGACTTCCTCGAGCACCTTTTCGGCGAGCCCCTCTTCCCGCCATCCTGACCCGCAGTGTCTTCCGATGAATGTCGCTAGTGCGCCGAGGGCAGAGGATGTGAGTGTGAGGTTGTGCTTTTTTGTGAAGGTGCGAAAAGCGAGAGGTCGCAGTGTCGCAGGGGGGAGTAGAATAGGCAGAACTGTGGGCTTCGCAGCCGGCTTGAGTGCTGGCGGTGCACGTATGGGCGCTGTTCTGCGGGGGTTTATGGGATGGACGGGGGTGCCAAAGGCGGGGGAGGACGACGGGATGGGGTTGTCTGGTACCCGCGAAGGCTTCTCGGGACGTCGAGCAGTTGCCATAGTTCTCGCGGGTGTGATCGCAGCGCAATACAGAATGCTCTGTCAAGAGTGTGAATTTGATCGTCTGGAGTCGCGTACGAAGTAGGGTGACGCGACTCGCGTGTTCGCGTGTGCACGGACTTTCAATGATGGTCTGCCCAGGTGCGCGGAGCTCTTTCTCGATGAGCATCTCTGCCGACAAACACGCCATCACTTCTCTGCAACACACACACTCTCCCGCCTAATCCACAAGCCCTCCGTCGCGGTCGTCTCTCACCGTCATACCCCTCTAGCCCCTCGTAATGGCCGAACCCGCCGCCGACACAATTCCGCGCACCAAGGAGAAGCTGGCCGAACTCACATCAGCTGCTGCTCTGCAATACTCGCTGAAGAACTTTGCTGCCTCGGCCGACAACTATGCTGATGCGACCGAGATCCAAGCCGAGCTCAATGGCGAAATGGCACCCGAGAACGCCGAACTGCTCTTCTACTATGGCCGTGCCCTGCATCAGGTCGCGATCCAGAAAAGCGACGTGCTGGGTGAGAAGGTCGCCAAGGAGGAGAACAAGAAGCCCAAAGCATCCAAAAAGTCCAGAGCAGACAATGGCGAGGGCTCGAGTGCACCTGCAAATGGCGCAGCAAACACCGAGCCGAAAGAGGCGACTGTCGACTCGAAACCCTTCTTCCAGCTGACAGGCGACGAGAACTGGACGGATTCGGAGGACGCGGACTCTGATGTCGACCAAGGAGCGGAAGAGGAGCAGAACGATTTACAGGATGCATACGAGATCTTCGAGATAGCGCGCGTGTTATACACAAAGCAGCTTGAGGCACTTGAAAGCAGTAATCCCGCGGATAAGGGGAAGGGTAAAGCGGAGCTCACACCCGAGGCGAGAGCCATCAAAGTAAAACTGGCCGATTGCTACAGCTTCCTTGCTGAGATCTTGATGGAGAACGAAACCTTTCATGATGCTGTTACCGATCTACGAAAGAGTGTAGAACTCCAAGAAGAGCTGCACCCTCTGGAGCACGACCATGTCATCGAGGCACACTACTCCCTGTCACTCGCGCTTGAGTTCGCTTCGGTGCGCAAAGTGCGCGAAGGCCAGACAGGTGGATTAGCTTCATCAAATGAAGCCGAGTCAAAGGAAGAAGAACAGGAAATCGATTACGAGCTTCGAAAAGAAGCAGTCACGCATACCGAGCTCTGTGTGCAAGGTCTCGAGGCGCGATTGCAAACAGCGCGCGGCGCATTGGCACAAGATAACATCACGCCGGAAAAGACGAAGGAGCTGGAGTTTCTGATCAAAGACAAGTCGGAGGTTTTGGACGACATGAAGGCTCGGGTAAGTACATGTATCATTATACAACCGCGACTCATTTAGCTAACGCGGGATTAGCTCGCCGATCTTCGAGCGGACCCCAAATCGCAAGAATACAACAAAATAGACGACTCGGTCTTCAGAGGCGTATTAGAGGGTCTTCTAGGTGCCGACTCTGCGACACAAAAGGCGAAACTCCAAGAAGTCAAAAACAGCGCCAACGACGTGACCAGTCTGGTAAAACCAAGAAAGAAGGAGAAGGCGGCTGCTACCACACAGGCGGAGGCTGGGAGCAGCAAGAGGAAGCTTGAAGTGGATCAAGGCACAGATAATGGTAAAAGAGCCAAGACGGAGGAGATTCCATAGGCACAGATGTTTACTGGGCGTTGGCGGTCATGGTTATGGTTATACCCTGGATGCTTCTGCGGAATCCGACGCGATTTCCACATCGCACCTCATGTGCATCATGCGCAATAAGGTCAGCATAGTCCTCATGAGAAACGTCATGAAACCATTTGTATTTCACACTTGATGCGAGGTCAGCTGCTCGCTCTCCGGCGGATATTCAACGCTTGCACTTCGCACAGTCAGCCACATCGGATTCGATCGGCTTGCGAGAACCACCGACGAACCGACGTTTGGATGAGTTGGTGGAAGAATCGGAACCGCACGTGATTTGAAATGGAAAAAGTCGGAAAGAAGTCATCAAGCATCGAATGGCCGGGGAGTGAGCTCAGCCTGGATATTTGATGTCTGACACACGTGATAGGTTTAAATTTAGGCCCCTGGCCCGCTTGCATCCTCCCGCGTAACAGCCCATGTGTCAGGGCGAATCAGATTTCCCGAAAGTACCAGGCCGGCCGCTAAAGTTATCACTAAATCGTGGCCCCGCATACTGTTTGCTGCGCAAGGCTTCCGTTCGGAGAGCCCAAGACTTGTATTATTAAAACCTCGAAGGACCTTTGATTCCTTCCTATAACTTTGATGCGCTGAATTTCACGTCTCGCGATGAATGAGTCTGCGCAGTTGCATTGCTCCCTACCTACACTATCTGCTGATGGAAAGTTCGGTCCGCTGATAGATGAATGTCGTGATGATTTTACAATTACGTTCGAGCAATACTTCCTCTCCATTGTTCCATCTGTACTTTTCCTGCTCCTTGCGCCCATAAGGGCCAACGTTCTCAGGAAGAGACAAGCAAGAGTAGAAGGGCAAGTCCTCCGATATGTCAAGCTTGTATCTTCCTCTCCGTCTCGCGGATGATCGAATAACACTGACATCAACAGGTGGCTATCGGTGTCTTCGTCATATTACAGTTCACCACCGTTCTGTTATGGACAACAACCGATCTTCGCTCCATTCGCACTCCTGCGGCTATTGCATCTAGCCTCTCTTTCGTCGCCAGTCTTGCACTTTTCGGACTATCTCATTTGGAACACTCCAAATCAATTCGCCCATCGCCTCTTCTCAACGCTTATTTGTTCTTCTCTTTTCTTTTCGACATTGCTGTCCTACGCACAACATGGCTCGCTCTCCGAGACACCACCCTCAGCAAGATTTTCACTGCATCGTTCGCCCTAAAAGGTGTTGTTCTGCTTCTAGAGTCCAAAGAAAAGAGACAATATCTCCGTTCAGATAGTGCTCTTGCGCCTGAAGAGACTACAGGCCTATATAACCAAACATTTCTCATCTGGATGAACAGCATCATCAACTCCGGATATCGTCATATTCTTAGACCGGTGGATCTATACTCCATGGACGAGAGCATGTCTGCTGAAGTTCTTAGCGACCGCTTCTGGGAGGAATGGCGCAAAGGTAAGGAATTATCATAGGGCCCTGAAGACCTGCTGATGTGTGCCTGATAGCATCGCTTACTTCAACACCAAGTCTGTTGAAAGTGGTATCGAATTCGACAAAATGGACACTACTCGCCCCTGTCATACCCCGTATAGCTCTTCTTGCCTTTACCTTCTGCCAACCACTCCTCCTGAAGAGATTTCTAAAGTTCCTTCAGGATGGTGATGAGAATGTCAACGTTGGATATGGCATGATAGCTGCGTATGCACTCGTTTACTTTGGCATAAGTGTGAGTGTGCCGATTTAATAAGTGATTAACAAGCTGAACAGCTCAGATCTCTGGAAGTCTGACGTATCATCGAACGTCGCGAATGTTTACAGTTGTCCGCGGCATGCTCGTCGGAGCTATTTATACCAAGACGACCGAAATCAACTTGACTTCGACCGACAATAGTGCATCAGTTACATTGATGAGCACTGATGTTGAACGGATCATATATGGCATGCATGGAATGCATGAGATGTGAGAGCTGCCTGTTCACATGCCAAGTCTTTGCATGCTAATTACCACCCTAGATGGGCGAACGTTCTTCAGTTCATCTTAGCTACGTGGCTTTTAGAGACGCAGATGGGCTGGGCTTGCGTTGGACCCACTGTTACCATTATCTGTAAGCTTCTCTAACTACGTGCTCGTTCTTTGGCTAACCCTCAATGAAGGTGCTGCAGGCTTGACAGTATCACTTGCGAACCTAGCCAATAAATTCCAGGTTGCTTGGGTGCAGAAGACTGAGAAGCGTATTGGTAAGTAGAGACTTCCCCTGCATTTTTACGGTCAGTCACTAAAGCTTATCAAGGCATCATTTCCAACATGTTAGGCCACATGAAGGGCATCAAAATGTTAGGCCTCTCCGAGAAGATGGGCCGCCTCATGCAACAGCTTCGAGTCGAGGAGCTGCAGCGGGCACAGAAAATGTGGTCACTGCTATCTATATATTCAGGATTCGGTATGTCTGATCTCTGAAGCTATTCAGTGCAGCTGCTTAGTGCATGCATCTAGCTTTTATGCCGCAAGCGCTAGGACCCGTTGCTACATTCGCATTCTACGCTATTATCGCTGCCAAAGACAATACCGCCTTCGACCCTTCCAGAGTTTTCACTTCCTTATCGCTGTTGATATTGTTTACGCAGCCACTTTTCGCCTTCTTCCAAGATTTGATAACCTTTCGCACGATATTTGGCTGTGTTGGGCGCATCGAGAAATTCCTCCTCCAAGAGACGCGGTCAGATCATCGGCTCATGGATTCAAATATGACTGCAGCTTCGTTTCCTGCTACTGCAGAGCGTGTAGGGAACCCAGACGAGTTTGAATTGGTTCAAATGCCCCGTCGAGTTTCGAAATCTGAGGTCTCGGCAGACGTGGTTCGCATCGAGGATGCTTCTTTCGGGTGGAACAAAGAAGAGGCACCTATATTACATGATATCAACTGCACAATCAAACGCTCACAGCTGACTATGCTGGTCGGTCCAGTAGCATCTGGCAAATCGACACTGCTAAAGGCTATACTGGGAGAGAGTATGAGCTCGAAAGGGTTCGTCTATGTTTCCGAAACAGCGAGTGCGTATTGTGATCAGACTCCATGGTTGATTGTAAGTTCTAATGTGGCCGTTTGTCGATTTCTACCACTAAGTTGAGGTCTCCAGAACGCGTCAGTGAAGGACAATGTCATCGGATTTTCGAACTTCAACCAGAGTTTCTACGATGAGGTCATTCATAGGTAAGAGACCAAATCTGCCCAGTAGTATTCAACTAATAGTCCTGAACAGCTGCAACCTGGAACAAGACATTTCAACCTTTCCAAACGGACATGATACCCTAGTGGGTAGCAAAGGGATCTCACTCAGCACCGGCCAAAAACAGAGACTAGCGATCGCGAGGGCCGTGTATTCCAAGAATGATCTGATCATCTTTGATGATGTCTTCTCTGGTCTTGACGTCAACACACAGGGGAATGTCGTGTCTAGATTGATTGGCCCAGATGGACTGCTCCGCAACAGGGAGGCTACAATTCTCGTCGCCACCCACGCAGGTGAGTAGGTCGTAGACGTTAGGGAAATTGTCTAACTCAGGCAGTGAACCTCTTACCTCTCGCCGATCACGTTATCGCTCTTTCTTCAGAAGGTACCATTTCTGAGCAAGGGACTTTCAAGGAACTTCAATCTAAAAATGGCTACGTTCATCGGCTGTTTACCGAACAGCAAGATGGTGCAGCGACCACAACGGCTGATTCAGAGCGTTCCAAATTGTCGGAAGCGTCCACTCTACCACAAGCATTGGGCATTCCAGGGACTTCTGAAGATACACGCCGGCAAACAGGAGACTGGACAGTCTACAAATACTACTTCCAGACGACTGGCAAGAGCGCGACAATGATGTTCTTTTCGCTCAGTCTCGCTTGGGCTTTCTTCTCCACTTTTCCAAGTAAGACCACTCACCCCGTGAAGTTCCGTGGCTGACTACCCAACAGCTGTCTGGCTGAAGTGGTATTCTGATGCGGATACTCGGGAACCGAACAAGCACACAGGTCTTTACCTGGGGGTGTATAGCGCACTCCAGACTGTGAGCCTGATTGTGACATGTGTACTTACATGGTGTGCTCCCTTGTCAATGCTTGGTCACTCATGCATTAATCACATGCATTAATCATGTACAGGGTCACGTTCACGGTAATGGCCAAGAGGTCTGGGCTTCGCTTGCATCACAAGCTTGTCGACACTGTCATGTCGTATGTATGGTCAATTGAAACGCTACGCACAGATACTAAGGACTTCGTGTCAGAGCCCCAATGTCTTTCTTCAGTAAGACTGATATAGGATCCATCACCACAAGGTACGACACCACTCTTACTCGTAACAACCCCTAATACATCGTAGATTCAGCCAAGACATGACTCTCCTGGATTCGCAGCTACCCATATCGGTCTCCATCACTGCCGGAAGTTCGTGGCTTTCCATCTCCTCCTCGACCCTCCATCAACCTACTGACCCCAACTTTAGTGTTCTTCGGTTGTACAGCCCAAATCGGCCTCATCGCCTCAGCCTCATACTACATCTCCATCGCATTTCCCTTCCTCTTCACCGTCTACTTCCTCGTGCAACGCTACTACCTGCGCACTTCCCGGCAAATGCGGTTCCTAGACCTTGAAGAAAAGGCACCTGTCTACACCCAATTCATCGAGTCGCTCTCGGGCCTAGCCACCATTCGCGCCTTCGCATGGCAGAAACCGTCGATCGCACAAAACCATACGCTCGTTAACAAAAGCCAGAAGCCGTTCTATCTCATGTACATGATTCAGACGTGGCTGGTACTCGTCATGGATCTGATCACCTGCGCGTTGGCAATTCTCGTTGTGGGTATTAGTGTTAGGATGAGGAGTACGGTGTCGGTTGGATTCACGGGCGTGAGTCTGACGCAGATTATCAGCTTTACGCATAGTTTGAAGATTGCGATCATGCAATGGACGAATATGGAGACGAGCATTGGCGCGGTGAGTCGAGTACGGGAGTTTGAGAGTGAGACCTTGGATGAAAACCTTGATGGGGAGAACGGTGAGGTGCCGAAAGAGTGGCCGAGCAGAGGTGGGATTGAGGTTGAGAATCTTACTGCGTCGTATAGGTGTGCATCCTTCTCTATATCTCATCTTGAAAATAGCTTAGACTGACCATTTCCCACAGCGCCGACCCCTCCGCCCGACCCGCTCTTTTCAACCTCTCCCTCTCCATCCCACCAGGGACCAAAGTGGCGATTGTCGGCCGCACCGGCAGCGGCAAGTCCACTCTCCTCCTTGCTCTCTCCCGCATGATCGAAATCAGCAGCGGCTCCATTTCCATCGACGGCCTCGACATCTCGACACTGCCACGCCAAGCCATCCGCAGCCGACTCAACACCATTGGTGACGATAAAGTCTTCCTCACAGGCAGCATACGGTTCAATCTCGATCCCTACGAAGCCGCTACAGATGCACAAATTCTCTCCGTCTTGCGGAAACTGAATCTCGCAGACGCGATCGAGGCCAAAGGTGGTCTGGACGCGGAATTGAAGGACGACATGTTCAGCCACGGGCAAGTTCAGATCTTCTGCCTCGCACGCGCACTGCTGCGGGATTTGAAGATTGTGGTGTTGGATGAGGTCAGTAGCGCTGTGGATCGCGAGACGGATGCGCTGATGCAGAGGGTGGTGCGGGAGGAGTTTGAGGGTAAGACTGTGGTCTGTATCGCGCATCGGATGGAGACTGTGTTGGATTATGATGTCGTTGTTGTGCTGGGGGATGGCAAGGTGGTTGAGATGGGGACGCCGGGGGAGCTGAGGGGGAGGGATGGGAGCGTGTTCAAAGGGATGGTTGAGAGGGGCTTGTGAAGAGTGGTTTCGAGCTGGCTTGATGGCTTGGGCAGAAATCTCTCCTCTTTGTATTGTATGGTGAAGTATAGTTGGCGGTACCTAGAGATCTGTTCCCCTTCCTGTTCCCCCGTCTGGCCCTGGGGTAGATCCATGGGGTACGGATGAGGGTAAGGAGGGGGGTAAGGAGGGGGGTAAGGAGGGGGGTAAGGAGGGGGGTACAGGGGGAGAGCTTATTATCGTCCTTGGATGAAACTCGAGAACGTGCGATGACCGTGCGAACGTCCCATTGTCATCTCACTCAGAATGGGCCCCCACCTAAGTAGCATTTTGATTGTTTGCGCTCGCATGGTAGGCTCGTGCGCCTTCCAAGGTTTTCCACCGGCGCCTCGTGCTCGCCTGCTACTCACAAACAACAACAATTTCTACACGCCTGCTCATTGAGCGGCGCTACGCCCTCTTCTACGGCCTGCTCACTGAGCGGCAAGATGCTTTCTGGCATAAAGCCTCGCTTGCGAAGTGAGTATTGCAGAAGGACCGACTTCTCTATTCTTGCTGAGGCTCAGTTCAGATCATGGATTCTTGCCAATTCCCTCTCACCTGCTCATTGAGCGGTGTGTCGTCTCACAAACTGTTGAGTCCGAGAGTGGTCAATTGTCGGACGCCAGACGAAGTGAGTCCACACCTGCTTTCATCCACAGCAACCTTCGTGCTCAGCCAGCTGTAGACTCACCTTCACCTGTTACGACACATAATTCCGGCGGTGGAGTGTAACGTCTTTGCGGCGGTGGAGGGATTGAGGGCTACTTTCACCTTTCTATATAAGTGGCCCTCTCCCTCCCGCCCTCCAACTCTATTCTTCTCCACCTCACTTCAACTGCACGACCTTTCTCACGGAATCTTCTTCTGCGACCAAACCACTACTACAAGATTCTTTCAGCGTAGGCATTGCCTCGCTGCAAATTTCGATGGCCTTGCCGGAGGTACCCGACGTGTTCCTTTATAAGGACCTCGCTCTCAGCAGGCCAGCTTTCAGGCGGCTCAGCTCCATCGCAACAAGCAATCCTGTCTTAGCATATGTCTCATATCCTGAGCAGCCGACCTCTGCCGAATACAGCGACGAACGCATGTTCAATACGACCGGGGTCATACACGCTCGCCATGGACATTTGCCTAGCACGTTCCGCCAAACTATCAGCGGCCACAGCATAGTCACTGGTAGGGTCGGAATAGTCCAAAGCAATTTGGACAAGTGGAGTGAAAGCCTCACTCGTAGGACTAGTCAAGCTAAGCTGAATCCTGGCTATATCGGTTTGCAAAGGCTGTGTACCTTTGGCGTGACATACCAGTATTCATGCGCAATTTGTATCACAACTTCCAGCGCTGCATCATCGTCCCTGAGCATGAGACCGAAGACCAGCGGGCTGAGCGTCGTCTCCTTGCCAAGAAATATAAGAAGGCAATCCGTCTTTCCCGGAGCAATATCAACGACCAATTGAATGTCATCATTGCAAAACAGGTCGACAAAATTGCCAAGGCAAAGAATGATGAGAAACGAGCAGAAGGAGAAGAGATCTTGAGGTATCACCGCCGTCAGCAACATGAGCTCACTTCCATCTTCCGTGAAAATTGGGACCATCATGACCCTGCCTTTCACACTATTCAAGACATACCAGCGGACGAGAGGTTCTATCCGGATTTGACATACCATCAACGCCTCGACTTTTGGAACTCCTTCTGGACTGAGGATCTCTTCGTGTCGTGGCTCTGGCCGTACCAGAGTATTCTGCACTTCCAGTACGTATTCCTTCACTTCTCCAAACTGCTTTTGCATACGTTGCTGATTCGTTCCTTAGGGCCAATTGGGACGATATCGCGGTCCGTAACATGTTTCATTGCCGTTATATGCAGCTCGTACAAGATTGGGTCAACAAAATCTGGTCATTGGAACTTCTGAAATTTCAGTTCCAGACCTTGAGCCCGATGTTGACTGAGCGTCTCCACTTCGATTGGATCAAGCCAGATTTCGCCGGATGCTACAAATTGTTTCCCACGTACGCCGAGCACGACGGATTTGGTTCATATGGAAAGCTGTGGACCACCCATGACCCAGAGCAAAAGAATCGGACACAGACAAAGACGAAGAAGTAGAGTTCTCACTCACGAACATAAGATTGCTGCCAGGATATAGCATATGACATGGACACAAGCCGGTCGGTGAGATGGTCTTGTATCTCTCTGCAACCATCTCCAAGATTCCCTGATATTTCAGCTCATCATCATGGCGATCCCCTTGATCGGTTTCCCTTCGTATTTTCCTTCCTTTTCTTTAGCTCACTAGCCGTAGTAAGCATTTTCTGTAATGCTAGTTGAAAGATTCCTTCTCCCAAGATACGTGACTACCTCCGCTGGCGTGAGTTTCTTATCAAGCCGTCGTGGTGCTGCTCTCTCGCGCTGTACAGAGAAATACATTATGCAAGCCAAGCGGTTCAGTAGACCTGGTGGAGCTTATTATGTGACGAAGGATACGCGTGTATATCAGGGCTGTAAAATCCCACTACCAGCCAACGATCTCAAATTGTTTTCTGGGATTTCAGAGGTCGATGACCTTCTCTGTACCCCTCTCTGTACCCCCTTCTATTCCCGGGGTGTGCAACCGGGAGGAAGGAGGGAAGGATGGGGGGAACGGAAAGGGGCTACAGGTGGGGAGTATAGATGGGGGGTACAGATGGGGGGTGCAGATGGGAGGTATAGATGGGAGGTATAGATGGGGGGAATGGAAAACGGTACGGAAGGGGGTACAGACAGGCCAACTTCAGATAGACGGCATACTGTCTTGGAGGGGTTGAATTCATATATCGAATATCCATCCTATTCCATCCAGCACCTCACGTTTTTCACCCATCCTGACATCTATTTTTAAGACCTTCGCTTCTCAATACTGCTGCTCGAAGAAAACGTCGCGGTGACTGCAGCCAGGGCTACATTGCCGGAGGTCGTGGTTTGCGAGAGTTTCTCGCCTCTATTTCATGATGTCGTTCGAAGAGGTCGCTGAAGTCTGCGCTGAAGCCATCGACGGTGAAAAGTAGCCACTGTTTTTCAACGGATTCGTGGCAAAGAAGATGCTCGCACAGTCTCCCAGAATGTTGGTGATACCTAATGGAACTGTTAGTAAGCTCAAACCCATCTGAATGAGATTGCAGTACCTGATGGTTGCGCGAGAGCTGCCGTACCTGAACTGGCGCTGGATTGCATCCGCTCGTAGACTATTCAACTCGACCACTGTAGAGTATTAGATCGTTGATGACGCTTAGCAGAGAGCTGAACTTACTTGACCCATCTTGCATTGGATGCAGCCTCCGCAGTGATGGATCTGGACCTCGGGGAGACGTCTTGACGTCCACGTGCCATTCAGAGGCTCCCAGTTTGGCTCTATTCTGAATCCACCTGTATTGAAAGTGAATCAGCACATTATACACTTATCGAAGAACAGTTCTCATTACCTTTTGGTTGAACAGCCGCGCCAGGACCTATGATCATAGAATTGTAGAGCGCCTCAAGCTTCTGCTCACTGATGTTAATGCCACCGAGATCCATGTCAGCTTGCTTCATCGTCTTAGCGAAGAGAACAGCAGCGGAACGAAGTTGTGGGTTGTTTTCTTCTTCCGCGAGTCGGTTTAGCATCTCCATGACATCCGCAAATTGCTCCAGTTTAATCTCCTGTTGGCTATTGATGCGCTCAAGGATCTGGGTTTTGGTTGTCAAGTCAATGATCTGGGCTTGTTGCTGGCTGTGCGCATAAGTCGCGTCTTTCTGATGCTTGGCCACATCTTGACGGGATGAAGCCTCGTTGAGCTTCGAATCTCGGAGGTCTCCTTTGAGGGACACATTCTCCTTGTTGATGCGCTCCACTTCGGACTCAAGGTCATGGATCCGAAGTTGCTGGCTGCTGATGAGATCTCCATCGTTTACCTTGCTCCACGCTTCATTAGTCTGTGCGAGCTCCTTGTCTTTGGTCCTAGTATAGTTCCGTGCGTGTGCCTCATTCAGCTGAGAGAGGGATAGTTCGCTCTGGAGATTCTTATGGTCTTCCTGTGTTGGGCGCTCGGCAAGCTCCTTCCTCAAAGCAGCGTTGTCCTCTCGGAGCGAACAACTGTCCTCTCTACTGCTCCGAGCCCATACCCGAATGTCATCAGTGAGGTCCTGGACGACTTCGTAGAGATCGGCAGAGTATTGACGTCCAAAGAGGCGTGGGCTAAAGGGCAACAGAGTGGTACCGAGCCAGAACCAGACGCTGGCGAATCCGAGGCGGACGAGGATGTTGGCTGTTACAAGTCCGATGATGAGAGTGTAAAGCCAGAACTGTACGGGTTGGACACCTCCATGGTCATGAGTGCCGCGGTGTGCGATGTTTACAAAGAAGAGTAAGATGACAGCCGTCCAGAGACTTCCTGGGAAGACAATGAATATCCACTCTAACATGGTAATATGAGGCTACTATGTAGCAGTCGTGGAGTCTGGAAATGACGTTTGCAACAGGATATTAGACTAAGGCTATGGTGTAATGTCCGGTTATTTGATGAAATTGAGCGCGTATGTTGTAGGAGGAGGAGCAAAGGGCGTCCTGGAGTTCATATAATCTTGCTCTTCACGTACCGTGAAACAAAGTCTTAGGAGGCAAGCAAGCCACAAATACATTCACTATAGAGATAGTCTATGATCGAAAAGACACAGGGAAATTGCTTGAACGGAAATGAACTGAGACACCACGTAATGAAACTGATGCAGTTCAGAGACGCTCCGCTGAGGCCGTTGAGGCCGTGGTAGTCAGTCAAGAGAAAGACGAGCTCGGCGATCGTTCGATGATGCGACACACCATCAGAGGGACATGGTGAGTAGTGTGTCCCAACATCAGTAGAAAGCTTGGAGTATGTAGCAGCGTTATGGCTAAGACAATCGAGAGATTTGTGCATCTCATAGTCAGCAATACATTCGAACTCGAATGCTTCAGAGAATGTCAGATTCCGAGGAAGACCTACAAGGGTTGGAAAGGGTCGCATCATGGCTGGGAGACGCCTTTGGGAGGCTTTGGATAGTGCCCAAGTCCCGGGTCACGTTGTAGATATTTGGTGAGTAGGTGACTTGGTCCATGGTGATAGAAGAAAGTGGGTGAGGTGGTGCTGATCGGAGCGGAAAAAGGTTCCTCCGTCGGGCATGAGTCAGTCGAATAATTTGTCCAAAACCCCGCGATGCACACGACCAACAGACGCGACCGACGTCAATTGCAAACATGGCCGACCAACCGCCCCCAGCTCAGCCCGCCGCTGAGGGCTCCGAGAATCTCCACGAGGATCCCGTCACGGGAGAGAAGATTTCCAAGAGCGAATGTCCGAAATCCTTAGTTCTCGCGCGCACTTCGCAAGCTGATGCCCCGCAGTGAAGCGACGCCAGAAGCAGCGCGATACAGAGAAGAAGAAGGCTGAAAAAGCCGCCAAGGCAGCTGCGTTACCGGACCGTCCGAAGAAGGAGAAAGCGGCAGGTGCGAATGAAGAAGAGTTGAATCCCAATGTAGGCCGAGGCCCTGCAATGTGTTTGAGAACAGTCAGATTAACATTGGCGGCTAGCAATACTTTGAGATTCGCTCTCGCGCAGTCAATGCCTTCCGATCCTCCAAGGAGCCGAACCCGTATGCAATCCGGCCTATATTCGTCGTACTGTCCGCCACTATGTAAGACTAACATTGGGAAGGTACCCCCACAAGTTCCACGTCAACTACAAGCTCCCCGACTATGTCAAGGACTTTTCGCACCTCAAAAAGGGAGAGGTGCTTCCGGAAAAGGAGATTCGCGTGGGCGTGCGGATCCTGACTCAGCGTGTGTCCTCGAAGTGAGTGTTCTTTGACTCCTGCGAAAGTCGTAGACTAACGAGTCACACAGTGCCCTCCGATTCTACGTCTGCAAGGCTGAGGGCGTGACTTGCCAAGTCATGTGCCAGCTCGAAAACGCCGCCGGCTCCGTTCCCTTCGAGCAACAGCACGATCACCTTCGACGTGGCGACTGGATTGGCGTCGTGGGGTTCCCTGGTCGAACAAATCCAAAGAAGGGTGGAGAGGGCGAGGTCAGCATTTTCGCGAGAGAGGTGATTCTGCTCTCGCCATGCTTGCGTCAGCTACCAACGGAATACTATGGGTTCAAGGACCAGGAACAGCGGCATCGACAGAGGTTTCTTGACCTCGTTATGAACGACACGACCCGCGAGACATTCATTACTCGGACCAAGATCGTCAAATACGTCCGCAAGTACTTCGACGATCTTGACTTCCTGGAAGTGCAGACGCCAATGATGAATAAGATTGCAGGCGGAGCGACGGCGCGACCTTTCAAGACTTTTCACAATGAGCTAGGTATGGAACTCTTCCTGCGTATAGCGCCGGAGTTGTATCTCAAGGAGCTCGTCGTCGGTGGACTGGAACGCGTATATGAAATTGGACGCCAATTCCGCAATGAAGGCATCGACTTGACCCACAATCCGGAGTTTACGACTTGCGAGTTCTATATGGCGTTCGCCGACATGTACGACATCATGGACATGACAGAGGAGCTGGTCTCCGGTCTCGTCAAGTCTGTCAAGGGCTCATACATCACCAAGTACCACACCCAGAGTGGCGAAGAGTACGAGGTGAACTGGGAGAAGCCCTGGAGGAGAGTGGAGATGATCCCCGAGCTAGAGAAAGCCACTGGGGAGAAGTTTCCGCCTGCAGACACATTCCACACAGAGGAGGCGAACAAATTCCTGCGAGGCGTGCTCAAGAAGATGAATCTGGAATGCTCACCCCCACTGACTGCCTCCAGAATGATTGACAAGATGGTAAGTCTCGCACCAGGATGACATGAGGTCGCTGCTAACACTGCTACAAGGTCGGTGAATACATCGAAGAAACTTGCGTCAGCCCTACCTTCATCATGGGCCATCCCGAGATCATGTCACCACTTGCCAAGTACCACCGATCTATTCCCGGTCTTTGCGAACGTTTCGAGGCGTTTGTCTGCAAAAAGGAAATTTGCAATGCATATACCGAGTTGAACGATCCTTTCGACCAGCGTATGCGGTTCGAGGAGCAAGCGAACCAGAAGGCACAGGGCGACGACGAAGCTCAGCTCATCGATGAGACTTTTTGCCAAGCCCTTGAATATGGTCTTCCTCCAACAGGAGGCTGGGGCATGGGCATTGACCGTTTGGTCATGTTCTTGACAGATCACTACAGTATCAAGGAGGTCTTAACTTTTCCTTTCATGAAAGACATTGCGGAAGAGAAGAAGACAGCGGCCGAAGCTGTTGGCATTGAGCCCAAGCCGGAGGAGGGTATACGTGAGTCAAGTGCTTGCCAACTTCAATCGCAATACTAACTCGTCGTAGCACACAAATGAGGTCTTGGCTAGCTCGAGCAGAAACGAAAAGTTATAAGGCTTAGACCATGTACGTATGCATTGCGGCGTATAGGTGCGGAGGTGCCATCTCAGGCATTCAGAATCTTGGGTGTCTTCTGTAAACCAACCTTCAAACAATTCAAGTGCATCAACAATTCCCAATGGACCATTTTCCTACCACTCCCGAAGCTCTCCACCAGGTCCCTCGAATGTCGGACTGATCCAAGCTTTTGCGTCTTTTGCCAGCTTCCTTACCATCTCCTCATCCACCTCAATTCCTAGCCCAGGTCCCTTCAAGATATCAATATACCCATCTCTTACTGCCCATACTTCCGGATTCTTGATATAGCTAGACAAGTCCTGACTTCCATCATTGTAATGTATCCCAAGCCCCATCTCCTGAATCGCAAAATTGGCAACCGTTGCATCGACCGCACAACACGCGGCCAGCGCAATCGGGCCCAGCGGACAATGCGGCGCCAGCGCAACATCATACGTCTCCGCCATCGCCGCAATCCTCTTCATCTCACTAATCCCCCCACAATGCGAAATATCCGGCTGCAGAATATCCACACACCCCGCTTCGAGAAACGGCCTCACATCCCAGCGACTAAACAAACGCTCGCCTAAAGCTATCGGAATAGACGTCTGTTGCGCCAAAGCTTTGATGCCTTCTATATTCTCACTCAAAAGCGGCTCCTCAATGAACAACGGCCTATGCGGTTCCAACGCAGTAGCAAGTTGCTTAGCCATCGGCTTATGCACCCTCCCATGGAAATCCATACCCGCATCCATGCCCATCTTCTTCACCAACTTCAACCTTTCCACGCTCTCAATTAACAGCGAGGGCGAGTCGAGCCAGCCGAGGTCTTCAGTAGCATTCATCTTCACCGCGGTGAAGCCTTGCGACTTCCGGCTGGAGGCGTGCGTGGAGAGGGTGCTGAGGGAGGGTCTGTCGCCGCCTATCCATGCGTATACGCGGAGTGTTGAGCGCACGGGGCCGCCGAGGAGAGAAGTTAGTGGCAGGGAGAGAGAGCGCGCTTTTAGATCCCAGAGGGCGATGTCGATGCCTGAGAGGGCGGATTGGAGGATGGGGCCACCGCGGTAGAAGGTTCGGTGCAGGGATTGCCAGATTTGTTCTATGTGGCTGCGGAAAATTAGCTGGGTTTGTGTACAGGAAAATAGTCGTATGAAGGGAGTCGATGATGGGTAATGAGATGATGAGTATGTGTGTAACGAAGCATCAGGGTTCATATGCGGTGAACTGATGTATATTAAGCATGAAGAGAGCAGAGCAGAGTGAAAGGAGGCCTGAGGACGAAAACAACGTTGAGTGGCACGTGAAAGTGACTGTTCTTGACGCTGGGACGGAAGGACTGGTGAAAAGACCAATTTACTCTGCATCATAGTTGCCCACTAGCTTTTCTATCCAAGCATCCAGACAACCTTCGACAGCTTGCGAATGACCTTCTAATGAAGCTTCTCCCCAGCCATAGTTTCCTCTCGAATCGACAATCTTGACAAAGAGCCAGCGGGGTGGAACTCGGAAGTACTCGATACTAGCTATTGGTGCCATAACTTCTCCGAAAACTCAGTGAATGCCTCCAGTATTGATGAATGCAGTTGCTGGATTCGAAACACGGAGGACTTCGTTCTGGAATGAAGACTAGGAAATAGGCCGAGTATTGCGTCCTGGTACGGGACCACCGGAGATGCCCGTCGGACGGAAACTGATTGCTCATTGGAGTTCAGATTTCAGTCACTTGTATTCCGGTTCCGACGCTATCCTTGATCGGGTAAGATACCTTGGAGGAATGCTCGGTGGTAGATAACCCGAACATACCATCTTCCCTCCCGAGTGGCCCACCTGCCGAGCGATTTACTAACGAAGTCACCATACAAAAACAACGATGACATAATAAAAGCTTAAGAACAGGAACGTATAATGTTAGTATATTCTAGTTCTTATTATATAATATACAGTTTTCTAGACCTTGGAAAATTTAAAAACGTGAGTTTTATATACTTTGTTGTAAAGCTGTAGAAATTTGACTAAGTGAGAGCTCTTGATGAGGCAAGTCTCGCCGCCTCACCTAACATGAATTGCTCGGCTAGTTGGACCGCTCGTTTGTGTGTGATTTAGTCGACTTCAAATTACCTTGAGGCTATCCAAGACCGTACGGCGAATTGTAGAAGGCTCCTGAGTGGCTCTTCACCATAGCTTTGAACAATGATCCTTGTATAGCGCGTCTCAACTGTTGCTGGTATTTGACTTGAATATTGCAACCATCGGGTCGTCTGCCTTGATCTAGATTTCGTAGGTATGTGGAGCATCATATCGTTGAGATTCGGAATTTATAGCAAGAAGTATTAGGCTTGGACGCTTGGAGTGTGTGCTATGACGTCTTCCTCAGGAAGGAAGGAGTATGAACGAGAGACGTTGAACATGTAGGAGGATCGGAACAGCTATTATTCAAGTTCTATAAGCGGATGCATACGAGAAATTATATTGACTGTATAGAATGTTTGAGAGATAGATGACTTTTCCGTCAGCCCCTGGGTACATGTAGGACACTGAAGTCTCCCCGGTTCAACCCTGGAGTTACACATGGATCACTTTTAATGGTCTTGCATACATAGAATGTATGTGTGTATGGCTTTTTCCTCTGGAACACCCGCTCTAAGAAATCGCGTGAAACGTGATGTGTTAAACCGTTAAGACCAAGATATATCGTATTCAATCGACCGGGGTAGGAACTACGAGAGCCGCGAATCGAGTCTTCGCGTAATGCGGCGTTGTGTTGGTGAATTGCCCTGCGTGCGGCGTTGTCAGGAATCCCCCGAAATACTGTCGATTTCGCTGTGCTTTTCGCCGCGGCGCCGTCCGCAGGTTGAGATGAGCCTTTGAACTGAAACATATGATCGTAAGCTGACACGAATCCTTTCGATTGAAACAGCACCGAAAGCCTAGGGAGGTATGTCAAAGTACATTGATAATAGACGTGTGAACTACCTTCTATCATATTGGAAGACAAAAAGTTTAATCGAAAACTCCAAAGAGACCTTGAAAGGAAAAGAGTGGATTCTGACCTGTGGAACCAGCCATGAACAAGGGAAAGTTTGTACTCGCAAGGCCTACTTAAGTAGAACGCTGATCCAAACACACAATAAGATTGCCGATATACCTAAACGTGGTCAATAATCTTCGAGACGATGATTGTTATCTCAAAATAGCGCCGAAGAACTATTGGTAGAAATGCATGGAAACATTGTGGCGTTCCAAGCCACCTCATTCTGAATTATAGTTTCCACCTTTGTCTTGACACCCCCGGGGTTGTCAGGATAGACTCCGGAAAGCTTCGCCCTAAAGTGGAATTCTGCATTATCCGACGTGTCGTTGGCCAACATTTGCGTGTAGTGGAAAGCCATGGAATCGGAGCCGGAAGTATTCTGGAATGTCTCTCTTGTAGCATTTGCCAAATAATATCCGTTCCAACCTCGGCCACGGACTAAAAATTGGTTGGCAGTATTGTACAAACAACCTCCATCAGGCTTTGACAAAGCTGGTAGTCGCAGATTTTGTGGCTCGATAGAATAGGTGGTGTTGTCAATGTCTGTCAAGTTGCCGCCTGCTTTCCAACCCATCAAGTTCTCCTGCGCGGAAACGTCGCACTGCTCTAGGATCGCGTAAAGCGACGACTTGCAGGAGTCGACGTTAACTGTGGTCTGGGATCCGTCTGACTTGAAGACCACTTCTCTCAGTTGTCCAGCATAATATGTTGCCGGATTTCGATTTTCGGTTGTGTTTGCGGAAAGGCCGGTGCAGAACACGTCGATCATTGGGATGTAGCTGTCATTACGACCGTATTTACTGTTTTCGCTGAAGCTGACTCCGTTACACTTAGGTGTAGGATCGTTTCGAACACGGAATGATGTGTGTGCTCGAGGTCCTCCGACTGAGTGCTCAACCCGAGAACTGGACCAGACTGGCTGGAGTACAGTAAGAAACGTCAATGATGCCAGAGAAGGCCTCATGATGCTTCGAGACGGTATTGCGAATAGTCGAGTTAGATAGTGAGAAACAGCTTTGATATTGTAATGAGTGAGAGGAAATGACCTAGTTGGGAAGAGATCTGGATGTTATAATGCAGCTGGCATTTCGCACTCTTATATCCCTCTAGGCCTTCAGAATGTGACCTCAAGACAGATATACCATTGTGGTCTACTACGCCAATGATGAGCCGACATCGTTTGTGCGGAATTGCCAGACGGAATCCACTGGAGATCCTCATGGCGCGGATCAAATCGAATACCGTCATGAGGATGCGAAGAACCAGGGGTGATGATATACACGAGAAGTGTTCTCGCACTACAAATAAGCGTTCTGTGTGGGGAATGAGGATCAAATGCCTGGAACTCGAACATACCAGTTGATACCTCAATTGTGGAGTTCCCTAGCGTAAGGGCTCCGTGCTGCTCTGTACATGTTTCCCCGCCGCATGGTAAGAGATTGGTCGTTTCACGTCAAGTCTTCCAGAAACAGTGGAAGCGAGCCTCCAATATGTACTGCACCACATCATCGCTGCTTGGATGCGGCAACACGGTCATCAGGACGGTCATCAGGAGCCTGTCCTGCCATCCCACAGTCGAAGGAGCCCTGGAACAGATCTGTCTTCCATGAAGGGAGCTTCGCGACTTTGATACTCGAGGGTCAACAGGCAGTCTGACTCTGCCGCAAATTCCGTCATCCTCGGACTATGATGACCAGGCTCTCTGTCATCCTATGGAAGACCTGATGGAGGCGCAGTTGAGCTCCGCTGGCCTAGGATTTCCGCTATACTTGGCATGAGTTGATTGGCAGGAGGTATCTCAGGAACTCCCGCGACCCACTGGATCGACCTGAAACGTAAGGCTCTGTCGAAACTAGAAACAACGCTTCCAGTCTCTGCCATGCACGGATGAGAAGATCGGTCGTGTTTGCCGAACATGGGCACGAAGGGGTGGATAGGACAGCCGACCTTCGGAACAAGGCCCACTGCGCCTTCGGCAAAGGGGCAATAAAGTCCGAGGTGACGAACAATAAGACAATGTCGATCCGCAGAGCTGTGACAATCAATATACACTGTTTCACGTTGCAAGGAACCCAAGGTCAGAGAAGAGATCCAACTTGTTGCTGTCAATCCTCACCGCGAAAGCACGAGCCACACGATGACCTCATCTCCGCCGACGGGCGTTTTCGTCCCCGTCCCTACATTCTTCAAACCCGCATCAGCATCCAAATCCCTCCAGGCCGAGATCGACGTCGACACTCAGGTGAAACACAGTATACATCTCGCCAGCAATGGCATTCGCGGCCTCGTGCTGCTGGGCTCGACCGGCGAAGCGATTCACATGTCAAAACAAGAGCGATTCGACATGGTCTCCGGTGTACGCAGAGGTCTAGATGATGCAGGGTTCCCGGACTATCCCATCATGGCTGGTGTTTTGATCAACAGTGTTGACGAAGTTCTGGAGTGGCTACATGATTTCAAGAAGGCTGGCGCGCAATGGGGACTTGTGCTTGCACCTGGGTACTTCGGCCCTGCAGCAAACCAGGAGAACATCAAGGAGTGGTATACATTGGTCGCAGACAACTCGCCGATTCCTATTTTGATGTAAAACCCGCCCGGATACGTGGCAAAAACAGCGAGCTGATCTACAATAGATATAACTACCCCGGCGTCACCAACAATGTCATGGTCACTCCTGAAACGTACACTGTCCTCGCGCAGCATCCGAATATCGTGGGCTGTAAGATGTCTCATGGCAACGTCTCATACCACGTTCAGGTCTCGCTCGACCCTGAAATCGACCACAATAAGTTCCGCGTATACAGTGGGTTTGGTCAACAGCTGGGACCAATTGTCTTCTTTGGTGCAGCAGGTGTCATTGACGGGCTCGCAGCGTTGTACCCCAAGACAGTAGCGCGGCTTATGAATCTATCTGAAAAGAGGCCTATAGAGCCGAGTACCCTTGAAGAGGTCCAGAAGCTGCAATATGCCGTTAGTTCGGCCATGGAGTTCATTGGCAGATGGGGCATCGTAGGTATCAAAGAGGGCGTGCAAAGAGTGCTGGGTTTGGGAACTCGCGAAGGCGGTCGTCTGCCTCTGAAGGGCAAACTTCCTGAGGGCGAGTGGGAGAAGTGGGATAAGGTTCTTGGTAGGGTCAAGAAGATTGAGGATTCGTTGTAGTTGCAATCAGCAGTAGGAGAGATGGCTCACAAGGCACAGTCTTGGGGTACGCTACGAAGTATGGTTTGGCCTGTCGACAACACAAGTAGCCACCTGGTCATAGTACACCTTAGCCTAGAAGTAATCTGCGCAAAGATGCGCTAGAGATTACTAACACCGTGCACGCACTCACCTATATCCGAACGCACAGACATAAATCTCCAAGCTTGGCAAGTGCTACACCAGAGCACAGACAGAAATTGCCTATTGCAACAATAGTATTCGCACCTCTATTAGGGCCAAACATCATTTGGAATTCCCTCGGCTTCGGTCCTAGATTAACACCGGTGTAGTCACGAGCGTTTGTGCTTCAGTATCGTGCTACCCAACAATCACTTAAATTGCCCCACAGCCGCTACCTTGGACACGGCTCGAAGCAAACAGTCGCAAACAGTCGGAACTCCACCTTCACAAAACCTTTGACAAATACGTGCGATCCTACTTAGGCCACCTCTTTTTCTCTACCCTTAAAGCAAGAGGCAAAGCTTCATCATGACTACTGCAGCAACACGCTTCGACTCATTCAACATCCACACGACCTCCTACAAGAGTGTTGGCAGTCATGCAATCGAAGTGAACCTACTCGTCCCCAAAGCCTTGAAATCTGGCAAAGCTCCCCTCCATGTAAAGTTTCATGGGGGCGGTCTCGTCGTTGGGACTGCCATGTACCCAGATTGGGTCGCCGCATGGGTGATTCCTTTCTGTCTCCGCAACAATGCCGTCACCATTCTACCAAACTATCGACTTCTACCCGAGTCGAACGGAAAAGACATCATGGAGGACTTGTCTGACTTCTGGAAATGGTTCGACAATGACCTGACCGCTTTCGCCAAATCACACTTGCCGGAGGTGGAGCTCGACTTTGACCACGTGCTGGTCAGCGGAGAAAGTGCGGGCGGATTGTTGGCATTGCAATCTGCGATTCACAATCGGCAGAACAAGTTCAAAGCGATTTTGGGACAGTATCCCATGACGTCGTACCTCCGACGAGATGGACTAGGGAACATTGCCATGGGTCAGCCAGTACCTGGCCCCGAGAAGATCGAGCAGCATCTTGCGACTATGAAGCCTGGCGTCGTGGTTAGCAGTGCGTCTCCTTCTGATATTCCCATCACTCGGATGATGCTGGGTACTGCACTCGCTGGTCAGGGCAGATGGAAGGAATTTTTTGGGGATGCGCCGGATCTACTGCCCATGACAGCTGTAGACGAGGTGAACAGTCTCCCGCCCATACTGATCCTTCATGGAGAGCAAGACAGCGCTGTGAACGTCGACGATAGCAGGGCATTCGCAGAGAAGGCGAAGGGAAAGGGCGAGGTGAACTTGGTGGTGCGCCCCGGAGACCATGGTTTTGACGTAGAGCTGAACGAGGATGATGAGCCCTGGTTGAAGGATGCATTGCAATGGGTTGAGGGAAAATGGCTCTCATGAAGCAGGCATTGAATTCCAGGGTCGCTAGGCTGCTACAGCAAGACCTATGAGCTAGGACGAATGATCTCTCTATTCTCTTTGTGAAATGTCGAGACAAAGTGTGAATACCTAGGTAGTCTACAGGTGCTTACCTATCCTCTCGTATACATTAATCAGCAGCTTATCCGAGAGTTCCCGAAGATGAATGACGCAAGACCCTCTAGTGATCCGTGCATTTCAGAGCAGACGTCTTTTCCGGCTATGACTGGGAACTTTCTCTCTGCTTTTCCACTACCGGTTTGCGTTGGAGGAGCACAAGTATGGATCGCACGACCCCGGATCAACAGTCTTTGGACCCGGCCTCGTCTTGGGTGCACGTTACTGGCAACCCCACTCCAAATACGGAACCATCGGACGCGACACAGAACGAACAACAATCTCCACCAGCAAAACGGCGCAAGGAGGATAAAGAGCGGAGTCGCGTCAGCCGGGCTTGTGATCGATGCAAAAGGTACGCCTAGTCGTCTTTTATCTAGATTTTGAAGTTTCAGGAAGAGAAAGTACATGTTCGGTAAATGTGGACGAGTGACTGATCTTTTATCAGAAAAAAGACAAGATGCACCGGGAGATGTCCGTGTGCTCTATGCCTCAGAGCTGGCCTCTCGTGCGAGTTCACTGCCTCGTACACGAGAGGAAAGCTCCCATCAATCCCGGTAGATGAGGAGGCTTTGGTAGCTGTCACCAACGACGACCGTACCACGGTTGATGTAACGAGGTCGAACGTGTCATCGACACCGCTCGTAAGGCCTTTTACAGAAGACCTATCCAGAGCTTCACCTACGAATCATTATCAGCCACCTAGCTTTTCTAGAACACTGACGTTTCCTGATCAACCCGGTACTGATGTCTTCAATCATGCAGTTTCCGATAAGCTCGCAGTGCCAGGAGAAGATCTAACACGAGATCCACCCTCGAGATCTTCTCCTGAACCCACCCAAACAGATCGACAAGGCCATTACATTGGACCGGCGTCAGGCGTATCCTTCCTTCTCCGGATACAGAAGACTCTGCATCAGAATAGCTCATTGTCACCCGACTCCTCCATTTTCACATTTGGCGATGCACCTTTACCGGAATTTGACTCGACGTTCTTTGTGATGCCACCCAAGACCGATGCGCAGAGGCTGGTGGAAAGATATTTTGATTTCGCAGCACCTACACACAGATTTCTGCATCGCCCGACTATTGAGAACATGCTTAATGAATTCTACGAGACGCAGGGAGACATGCGGATCAAGGAAGACGCGGCGGGTAAGACGGCATTGTTACTCATCATCTTTGCGCAGGCCCAAGCGTATATGCCGCCTGGCAGTATCGCAAAGGACAGCAGGTCGGTCATAGATCCAACTCTCGACTAGGTGTACTGACTGGAATAAGTGCCCGATACTACTTCGCAGCTGAGCACCAGCTTGCGAAAGAGCGTGGCTGTGTGCGTCTGACGAGTGTCCAGGCAAGACTCGGGCAATGCTTCTATCTACTGACTCAATCAAGAATAAACCATTGTTGGAGTCTATTTGGTACGACGGCCCATCTGGCCCTTGCAATAGGCTTGAACAGAGGCCGCAGAGGTGACTGTCCTCTCGCCATAGATTATGTCGAACTAGAAAGTCGAAGAAGGGTATTCTGGAGCGCGTATATCCTCGACAAGTATCTCGCTGCAGCGCTGGGACGCCCGAGAACGTTCAAAGACGAAGACATAGACCAGGTATGCATATTTAGCTCGTTTCATAATATTCTCGTACTGTAACAGCGAATTCGAGCTGACCCAAACAGGATTTGCCGACTGTGGTCAACGACAACGATCTGACATCCAACTCCATGAACCCTCACTCCACAAAATCGCAAATATCAGTGATGATGGCTCCGATTGAGCATATCAAAATCTCGCGCATAGTCTCCTGCGTGCTCAGAGACCTGTACCCCATTCGCCCTCCATCGTTGCCATTGCGCATTGAGCTTGCAGCGAAATACTCGAAAGACTTACGGCAATGGCGCGCAAACCTGGCGCGGTTTCTAGATGCGGAAGGCGTCGATTCTTCACTACTAATCCCACTCTACCAACGGCAACGCAACGTTCTCAACCTCAGCTACTTCCATGCTGTTCTCCTTGTCCACCGCCCCTTCCTCCTTTCCAACTTCGCCAACCTAACGCACATAGATGCACGCGCTGGCCCGTTATCGAATATCGATACTTCGCACCACGTAGCCGAATGTCTAGATGCCGCCATGGGCATCGTTAAAATCGTCGATGATCTCGTCCAAGGATGCCAGATCTTCCGTGCATTCTGGTTCACGCAGTACTACGGTTTCTGTGCCGTAGTCGTGCTGTACATCTACCGGATCCAGCAGTCAATGATCGACCCAGGCAAATGCGAGGGCTACTTCACCGCAGGCCAGCGGTGCCAAGCTCAGCTCAGCACCCTTAGTGATACCGACTGTCTGAGCAAGCGGTATTGCCTTGTCCTCGAGGAACTACGGTTAGAGGCCACGCGGCAGGTGACTCGGCAAAGCAATTCCACGGCTGGGAACGGTGTCTCGCCATCTGGCAACTTGATCGCTAGCGATCCGGCACTGTCGAACATGCCTTCGAGTAGCAGTCTTCAGGTCTCGGGGTCGACGCCGCAGAGCGACGCCAGCGCGAACTTTGCCTCGGCGTTCTATAATGGGAACATACCACTGACACCAGAGAGTGCGGTCTTTTCGTCGAATTACATGCCTGCAAATTCATTCATGGCAGACTTGACCAGTTGGGGTCAGTTTGACAGCTTAGTCACTGGCGGTATTGGTGTGCTGGATGGTGGGTTTCCGGGAGATGTTGCATATGGGTTTGGACTTGGACGGTGATGATAGCACCATTAACGCACGGTATAAAGCTATCTTCGAGACTCATCGTCGCCGTACATGTCACTTTCAAAAGGTGAAACCCTGAGACGTGAGAGACTAAAGCCGGGATCGCAAGTTTTCGTATACACCTTGTGTGTCATCAGGAAATGATCTTCGAATATGCGTGTGTTGGCACCAAAGCAATCGATCGCTCCATGACACAGTCGGGCATAATCGGAATCTGGTAAGACAATTGTAGGCATATGTACTAAGGCTTTCATTCCAGGGGCTAGCTATAACAGTATCATAACGCTCTGCAGGAGTTGACTGAAACTCTCCCAGATATGATGCCGAGACAGCACACGATTGCGTTGTCGTCTAGCATCGGTCTTGACAACGCTATGCGAATCCTTTGTAAAGCTGCGGGAGATACACAGTCAACGGTTAATGAGGGCCCGGACACAGATAGCGGGTGGGCTGAGACAAATCATTAGCTGTACGTCTATAGTGATAGTGATGCATCTGGGTGATGGTGCAGGGAGAAAGAACCAGGTCGATTGCGTAATCACACGCATAGTTGCTGATTAGTTGCTAGCCAGAAGAATTCCACATGATGTCTCGGCTCCAGACTGCCAAGGCCTGAGGAAGTACTCTAGCGACAACTGTGGTCTTCTGAATGGGTTCCGAAGTTCGGGGAGTCAACAGCTCTTTTGACCATTTTGGCAGTACCGTCCGATGGCGTTTCTAGACTATCGAGGTCGACCAGGACAGCGTAGTGAACGCTGCAAAGGAAATGGCTCCTTCAGGAAATGCCTCTCTTCAACGACGGCTATTATGAAGAAGCGAACAAGACACAGGCTGGCACGTGTTCCAATCAAAGATCAGTATTTCTGCAGCTGTCGAGGCTGACCAAGCAGGGCTTTCATTAACCACACCAGCCCAGCCCGTGCAAGCCCGTCCAGTGCAAGCACTCGGAACTCGGGCTGTGCCGGAGGAGAACATCGCATGGAGCCTGACTCCGAGACAGTTATTCTTGTGCTTGTGTAGACTGGAATTTGTGCGATGAGGATGAGCGACCAGGGGCAATGTCACTGCGCCCGACACTATGGTAGGCAACGGCTGAACGGCTGCGCATCCAGATGGAGAAGCCAGATGGCCGTCAAGTCCGTTGACGATCAGAGGTCGGCGTGGATTGCCCACGTGGTGCTCTGGCAAGCGTCTGCGTGTTGCATGTAGGATTCCTTTTGCAGGACAGAAAACCCCCGCGTCGGACATGGTGAATGCTGTGTGCAGGCATTTTGGAGCAGCCCTATCGCATCAGGCAGTCCTCCAGGTGGCGCGCGCTGGCCAGTGTGCCCAGGAGGGCAAAGACAGTGCTTGTTCGGGCACGTCTAGCGTCAGCTGACCGTCGCCTTCGGGCAGTGATTTGGGGGGCATTATTCGGGCAGGCGCAGCGGTTGGTGGTGTTCTTGCACAGCGCCCGGGGTGTCTTGGTGTGTTGGCATGCTCTCGAAGGGGGTTGTCGTGTTCCTGGGCTTATGGCTCGGGCGTAGCCGGCGCCCAGAGGGAAGGATGACAAGTTTGGGTGCAGCGCATCAGCCCTGGCAGCCTGGCAGCCGAGCACATCTCATCATCAGTTCGCACGTACGTCTCGCTGCCAGTGCCAACCGCGACCCTGATGCCCCCTTCCACCGACACGCCGCTCTTCTGCTCCTCTGCGAGAAGCATCCAACTAGAGTGCAACGCGTGCGCGCGCACCTGCATCCGCCTGTCGTGACGCTCCATTGTTCGCTCGCCCGGCTGCAGCACACCTCCACCTCCTCCCTCTGGCGTCCCCCAACCCTCCCCCCCAGCGTCGAACGTCCAGCAGCAGCTCCCGGCATGCCAGCGTCGGGCGGAGCCCCCACGTCCACTGAAGCAGAACCAGAACGAGAAGCACAACCATGACCTCCCACGACGACTTCCGCTCCATCACGGGCGTGGTGCAGTCGGCAGAGCCCGCAGCGAACAGCAGCCCGACGCCTGGCACGCCCTCGGCGCAGGGACAAGCCACGGGCAGGCCACGACAGCCTGCGTCTGCCTCTGCGTCGCCGTCGACAGCGAACTCGCCGCTCTCCTCGCGCGAAGCCAGCAGAGGGCCCTCCCCCAGCCGCGGCTCCAGCTACGCGGGCGCAGGCAGCACCGTTCCCAGCGCCGCATCCATCCAGCGCGCCCTCTCCGCCGCCAACGTCCAGCTCCCGCCTGCACCGTCTGCTACCTCGCAGGATCCGTCCAGGGTGCCGCGGCCCTCCAAGAATCCAGGCACGAACTCTGGGGACAGCACGCCTCATTGGCCCGTGTCTCCACGCTTAAAGTCACCTCCCCCTACCTCGGACTCCCGCTCGCGCTCTCGTCGAAACTCGCTGCGCACCCAGGCAAAGAAGGCCGAGCCCTCGTCTGCTGCGCCGTCGATTGTCGTGCAGAGCTCGTCGCCCTCGCCCGCGTCGCGCATACCGGTCAAGGATGAGGGAGGCAGCAGCGACCCCGACGAACAACCGCTGAGCATGAAGGCTTCGTCACGGGGCGCAAGCGGAGCGGCACCCAAGCTCGAGACAGTGCAGGAGGCCAGCCTGCCCACGACGCCCGGGTTTGACGGCTTAGAAGTGCAGAGGTAAGCCCCATGCCCCGCCGGCATCTCTTCGGCATCCATGTCATAGTGACCAGATGTCCCGGCCCGCTCCGGTGAAAGAAAACAACGCGTCGCTAACAATCAACGCACAGCGCGCCTGCGAGCACAAACTCGCACAAATCGTCCGACGAAGAGCGCAATGACGCTGGGTCATCCAAAGTCACAGAAGACCTCAGCGGGAGAACGAAGCACACCGAGAGCGGCGGCGACAACAACGGCACCCACAGCAGCGACGCCAGGGCCAGAATGCAGGACCAGCGTTCTGCCTCCGCTCATCGCCCGCATTCGATCCCATCCAAGGCCTCGTACTCGTCCTTGTCCACTGTCAGATCGCGCACCGAAGCACCTTCGCGGAACATGACGGTGGAGACGGAAACGGTTCCTTCGATCGCGCAAGCCACAATTGGGAACCAGGACCGCTCGGCGTCGGGCCGTGGCGAAGGCAGCCTGCGTCTGAAGCCAAGCAACGAGACCATCCGACCCAAAAAGGACAAACAGAAGCCGAAACGGAAGGCCCCATCAATACACACTGGAACCGGTAGGTCGCCTTGTACTCCCATTTCGTATCATCATCGACGGTCAACAACAGCATCTTCGCTTGGGAGTCCGGTCTCACGCCGCTCGTGTGATGACCGGCGGCCGATTCTGCCAGAGTCGCCCCCAATGTCGGAGCTGCGCAAGCCGTCCTTTCGTTCTACAACTTCTTTGATTTATTCATACTCAGGTACTAACATGAGCTTCCGCAAAGCTTCTTCCAAAGCCGATGTCTTCGAACAAAAGGTTGCTAGTGCAGTAGATGAGGCGAACTCGTCTGACTCCGATGCAACCTTCATATATGAGTCGAATCCACCCGAACAGCAGCCGCATCGGAGTCGGCAGCACCACCATTCGCGAACGCCTAGCATGACCTCGATTGCCAGCCTCGCGGATCAACGGTCCATCATCCGTGACCCGACCAAAAACCCCAACAAGAAAACCAGCATGAAGTTCGCAAATCCGTACAACAATGCGAACGCAGACTCTGATGGCCTCGACCGCGGTGACGGAACGATACGAGTCGGTTCGGGAAGAGTGAGCGCTGGGAGCCACCACCACCACATCGGGCGCCATGGACAGGGTCGCGGTGCGCTTAGCCATGTCCTGGTAGACAGTGATTCCTCCATGCCAGGCCAATCCTCAAGGACGCGGGGCCCCTCCTCGAGATATGCGTCGCAGCCAAATAGCCCCAGATTCCACCAGTTCAACATCGGTAACGGTAACGGTAACGGCAATGGCAACAAGAAGCACTCGGAGTTTTCAACGTACGACATCGATACTGAAAATGCGGCGGACGATGAACGAACACCGTTGATCAACTCTGTACGAAGTCCACGCGTTCGCACCCCTCGGCGACGGAATAGCGCTAGCCATCTCCGCCAAATGGAACGTCGGCACCGTCGCAGCGGCGGCTGGTGCCGCAGATTCGCCGGCTGCCTGGTGCTCTCTATCCTGGTCCTCGTCCTAATCTTCAGTGCAGTGGGGCTGGTCTTCGCTACTACGAAGCCGTTGAACAGTGTCAAGGTTCGCGAGATGCAAAACGTCGTCGCTAGTCAGCAGGAACTTGTGCTCGATCTCGTTGTGGAGGCTGTCAACCCCAATATCATCGGCGTCACGATTTCGGATATGAACGTCAGCATATTTGCTAAAAGCAAACATGTCGGATCTGACAAGTGGTGGCGACAGCATGGTGAACATCACGACGACCAGGAAGAGTGGGTACCAATCTCTGACAAGAGCAACACTTCTCCCATCGAAGAGCAAGGTATAAACGGCGGAGTTGACGAAGGCACCGACCCCATCGAAGATCCAGAGTTGGGCGAACCAAGAACGATGCTCCTTGGTCGCATTTTCCATTTCGACTCACCGCTCTATTTTGACGGTTCTTTCTTCAAGAGGCGCAAAACCGAGTCACTAGGTGAGATGCGTCTTACCAACCCCGGCAACAAGACAGAATCGGGCGGCACCGAACGATGGGAGGAAGTCCTGCAGTATCCATTCGAGCTCATCATCAGAGGTCTGTTCAAGTATCAACTTCCTCTAAGTACCCGCGAGCATACCATCCCCGTCACTGCGGTATACTACTATGATCCGGATGCTGAAAAGAAGAAGCTCAAGACAATGCCGCTTGAGTTTAGTGCACAAGATCGTTCCTTCACATCAACTTCTGTAAAGTTATCACAACCTTCGGGACGATTTGCACGAGCACTGGCCCGCGCATAATCTGACAGAGAAGGCATGTTTGTTTCATTTTTGTACTGGATGGGCGAGGACAATGCAGCCCTCAGAACTGAAAAAGATACCCCATACACACGGACTTACGACTATAGATCGGTCCACGCGGACGTCCGCGGACCTTTTATTCGGCTTGACAGCCTTGACGAATTTCTTTTGGTTGTTTCTTGGTCAGGCCCTCGCGCTGTGACTCAATTTTGTATCATCCTCTAGTAGAAGCCTTCATGATTGTGGTTTCTGTACGCGGCTTCAGCGTGGTGTTACGTTGCTGTAGTTTTCCGTAATGCTGGCTTGCACTCCATCTTGGCGCCACGACCGTCTGTCCGCTCATTTACATTTTCTTTTCTATGTGTCACATACTTGCATTACACCTTTTTGGAATAGGCGCCGGAGTATCACCAAGCGTCGGAAAAGAAATTTACTACTCCAAGGATGCTATTCGGCTTTGGAGTGAGTCTGTTTGGGCAGGATATTTGGATTATTTATTGGAGTTGGAAGGGATTTGACCACCACTATCAACGGTGCCTGGCCGTAGAGACTGGCTCTTGTTGAGCCGAAGCGAAATCATCACTTGCCCAAAAATTGTATTGGTACGAGAAGAGGGATCTGGCCAAGAGGCTTCCTGGTGGAGAGAGAGAGGAAGGCGCATTCATAGGATAGTGTTGTGATCAAGCGGACCTCTATGATCGCTGTAGATTGAAGACTCATCTTGCATGCTGCTGTCGATTGAAGCAGTCGTGTCTCATTCTATTTGCATATTTGGTGATTGGTGTCTTTGGAGCTCTGGGTTTCTGCTAGGTGGTTCGCGACCAATCACAGCAGGGCGACACTAGATCGCGCCTTCTCTTCCAGTTGACTTGGCAGTTGGCATCTTTCACCTGCCGTCATCAACCACACTTTCTACACGAACATCATCATCCTTCTCCTCCCTGCCAGTGACCTTTTGCAAGTCGCCCTATGATTCTCATTGAACCATGACCTTGGTTGGCTCCAGTCTTTCTGCGGCTCATTTGAGTTCGAGCCACGCTTCTTGACTTGCTCGGTGGCACGACTGTATTCAACTTTATCAGAGAATAGCTCTTAGATCCAGCAAAAAAATTCCTTGCCTTCGGCTACTGCGAGCGTCTTACGCGGATCACTCCGATGCGTCCTACGTGTTCCCAGCTGTTACAAAATAGCATCCTTCACGCGATAATGCGTGACATTTCGGGGACCACGACTGGGCGTGAAGAGCTATGCTGAATTCGCTGGGTCTTGGAGAGCCAATACAATATGTCTTTTCCCATCCACTGTCCAGAACAATGTACACGTTACGGAAGCTACGTGCCCCGAGAGCAAAAACATACTTCTCCGCAAGCGACCGATAAGTGGTACAAGCTTCCCACGCTGTATCGGTCCAGACTATGGTATATGATCATGGCTTCCCTTCTTGGCCAATCGTGGACAAGGTGACCACGACTCTCTTTGCCACCTGGATACTCGATATTACTGAAGCTCACATCCACCACTTCAATGCGTAAAGGTTGCGCATCAAAGGGCCTCTGTTCTACGAGGGCCAAGTAATGTTGGAGTCATGTCCGAAGACCCTACATTGATATGGTAAAGCACCCTCTAATGGGAACTATACTACTTACCCAAGGTCAGCAAAGCCCTCTAGCTCATGACGTATCTAGTGTCTTATGAACAATTCAAAAGTCTAGCAATCAACACTGACTGATATGCGGGTGGCGGTGGCCTGATTTCGCGTGGCAGGCTCTAGGACGCCCTACTCGACGTCGCTGACCGCACCGCCGTCGAGGTCGACCATATATTCGCTTGCGCCGATGCACTGTAGATGTTTCCCCCCGAAATCGCCCCAGCCCACGCAAAGGTCATGGCGTATTGGTAGCATTTGCTGGATCTTCGGAAGACCATGATGCCCGCAGAAGACGCGTCTGACTATCTGAGCGGCACATGCAAGCCGTGGAATGACTGGTTCTTTGCGCGTCAGGCCAAGTACAACACGGCAAAGGAGAGCGTCGGCGGCGGACGATTCTTAGGATTCGTCGACATGCCTTCGTTTTTAGACAAACCGACGTGGTGGCAGATGAAGGACCGCCGCGGCTACTACCACGATTTCTGGACGTCGAAGAGCTTCTAACATGAGCCTTTCACGACGTGTCTCAATCCAGGGCATTTGGCTCTCATGAACTCTGTGGCGCTCATCTGGGAGGCAGCAGAGCGGATTCGCACTGAAATCAGCTACTTCAACAAGGCCGGGAAAACTTTCAGATGCAAGTTCACTCAAGGAACAGGCAACACCACTTGGCGCATCGAAGTTCCAATCCAGATCCCGCAGATCGAGGCTGGAGAACCAGCTTTTCAGCCGCCCAAGCATGGGGCCAGTGTCTTGGTAAAGGTGCTTCTGAGGGACCTTGAATTTCCGGAATGGAGAGGGACCATCTTCGACTCTGCCGACAAGTCTGTGTTGCTAATCATTGTCCGCAACCCAGAAGGCAACTATGTGGACCAGCTCATGACCAATCATTCCTATCTGTGTCGAGTTGAGCTGCGATACCTGAACATCAATCTGCATAAAGAGCTGTCTGCATTGCAGCTGCTATGTCTCCCCCAACTCCTCCCAGCAAATATCAGCATCGATCGCTTCAGTCTTGTCGAGGTAGTATGCGGGATGATGGATCCTGAGCGTGCTGCAGTCGACCTTCGGCAAGAGTTCAGTGACCTCTGGACAGGGACGCAGGACGAGTATGTGGTCATTATGAAGCACATCCATAAGGTCAGAGAACCACTGACGAGAGTTCCTCAGCAAAAGCGCTTCTTTGACCGAAGCCTTATAGGCAAAGTGCGCGGCTGCGTTCTTCTTTGGGAGGGTCGCCCGGGTTGTGGCAAGACCACTGTCGACGCACGGCTTGCTATCGCCCTTGGACTCATGGGCTACAGAGTCCTAATGACGGCAAACACCAATGTCGCCGTCAATGCCTTCATCCAGAAGGTCTACGAGGTCCTTGATGAGTTGGAGACCTTCTTCCCCGGCTCAAAGCTGGTCTCTTCATTGAAGGACCATATCATCCACATCCACTCGAACGCCATCGAGTCCCGAATTGGTCGCCAGCTCGAGGCGGGTAATGCAGGCACCAGTATTACACTCGAAGAGGAGGAAGAAATCGACGACGGAGACGACAAGATTGACTCGAAATTCTTGTTCGCGTCAATGACTCATCGCATGGACGAATGGGCCCGACAAAACCTATGGGAGAGCTTCTCCCCAGAGTACCAGCTTCATCGTAAGTGCCGCGCGGAAGGGACCGACATCGAACGCAAACGCCCCCAAGCACCGGCATCTTACGTCACCGAATTTGGTCCGCTGTCTACCATCGAAAAGGCAGTCTTGAAGGAAGTTATGATCGTCACCGCAACATTCCGCAACATGGCCGACCTCAGGCAAATATTTCGAAGCCGTCGTCGCCCTCCTTGACGAAATGAGCCAAGCCACAAACAATTCTTCGACGAATCAACTCAACTTGAAGCTAGTCGTTGGAACGGATGACATCACACGAGGAGCTGGTATCGATTGGGTCACATCCAAAAGGCTTGCGCCAACGTCGTAAAGCGTTATATGGAGGACAGTATAGGGCTTAACAAAGGCCGGCGCAGCCCGATGACTCCTGACTGTTTCGTGACTCAACAGGTACGCTTTCCTCGCACAGCTGGGCCCTGTCGTAACATGGGAGTGCGGTAGGAACTCTGCCCGTGACGTGCTCAGCTACGCATTACTAATAAAGTGGCAAGCTGGAAACAAGACCTTAGAGGTGGTGCGCTTCAATGAGCAGATGAGAGCGAAGAAAGAGATCGCGGCCTTCACCTCGCCACCGTTCTACGGCGGGCGCGTCGTGACCAACCCCAACGCTCCTATTCTCGCCGAGCAGCGTGTCACAAACGCCCTCATCTAGATCCTGTCCGACCTGAGCTTCTTCGGAGGGAGGTTTCGCACTGCGGCGAAGGGAACATTCATCTGGGTCAATGTGGACTCTGAAGAGGAAGTCGATCGCGCCACTGGATCATCTTTCAATCGTGAAGGCGCTCGCCAATGCTGTCTTCTTGCCTACAGCCTGCTCGATCATCCCGATCTGAATGGAAAGGATGTGGTGCTGCTATCTCACTACGCCGCTGACATTGGGAAGTGTGACGCACTTTAATTGGTGCATGGATTTCCTTTCAATGCATGCGTTGTAGGAGATCGTCCCAGTTGTAGTAGGCGCGTATCCGTCGGCCCCGATAGTATCAGTTCACGCCAATGCTTTCTGTAGAAGTTCCGCAGACAATTAATAAGTCTTGCCGATATCTGCGTTCGAGCACCCCAGAATGCTATCGTCGAGAGCTTGCGGTACGGATGAAGGGATATTGCCCATAACGGGCTCCCTTTGAAGCTCAGTGCGCTGGGATGACGATGTGCTTACAGTTGCGTTGATCTGTAGCGCCGATGGTGTTGCTTGTCTCTCTTCCACGCGAGACGACGATGGCAGTAGTGCTCCAATGGAGACACCTTGAGCTGGGCTGGGCTGGTTGGCTCGGTCCGTTACTTCTTGGCGCACGGTCTCTTGCAATTCTTTGATCTGACCGTCTCTGAGAGTGACTAGCGCCATCTGCTCCTGGGCGGCTTCGTGCAGCCTATTGATGGCGTCCTCCTTGACAGTCATTTCGTCCTGGTGGTTATCGATGGCTTCCTGGAGGCGTTGGATCTTGGTATCTTTCCTCGTCATCTCGGTACGGACACGCGCAATGGTCTCACGAAGATCTTTGATGACAATTACCTGGTCCTCGCGTTCGTTGATGGTGGTCATGAGGGCCTGTATCTTGCACTCCTTTGCAGCTATCTGGTCTTTGCGTTCGTCAATGGTGGCTCCGAGCGTCTGGATCTCGTTCTGCTTTGTGTCCATTTGGGTGTCGTGGTTTTCGGTGGCGGTTCTGAGAGTTTCGATCTCGCGCTCCATATCCACCATCTTCTGACGAAGCTCACCAACCAGACGCTCTCTGTCTGCAAGTTCGTCACTGTACCGGCGTTTGTTGTCCCTGTCGCTCATCTCACTCATGTCAACCAGCATGGAAGTGGCGATGTGACGGCCAAAGTCATCCGCTTCATTCATGTGGCTCTCCAACCTAGTAGTGATGTGCATTACTGACTTTCTATCCTTGTCAAGTTTTGACAGGAATCGATCAAGGTATCGTTGGCTTTGTATACGCGAGGGAGGCGGCGACGGCGATCGAAGAGGATCTTGGTGTAGTGCGGGCGTATCCTGTCCGTGAGCCGGCGGTGGCGTAAGCGCTCAAGAGTTTACAGCGGCTTGGGGAGCCGTGTGTTCTTCCTGTCTCGTTGGCTGATTGGGGTCTGTATTGTAGGACCCACATGTGGTAATGTCGTGAGGCTCCTCTGGTAGGCGATTCGCTAGAAGAGGCTGCGGAGCAGACAGCGGTTGATGCAAGTTATTACTCGAGGCGCTGACTGGGGGCAGACACTGAGAGATATTATTCCCTGGTACTTGGAGGCGAGGTCTCCCCTTGCGACCGTTATATTTTCCCCTCCTCAACGGTACCGGACCAGGACCGACACTACCGGGGTCTTGAGCGACACCGATGTACCTTAACTGTTGTTAATGTTGATTCCGGAGCCCAGTAATTGCTGGAACTTGCAGATGAGGGCCTTGAGAGGTCATTCGGATCCATGGATGCTCTATGCCGGTAATCGTTGGGTTACGTGGCAAGCAAAGCGTTTGGATTTCCAGTACTGCTGGATTGCATCCTTGACTGCCGGTATCAGCTTCCGTGAAGCCTTCTTCTTGTACATCTTCTCGCAGGTCTTTTTGGACAGGTTCTTGGGAACCATGCCATGAAGCAGTTGCATTTTCTTGATTCAGCTGATTGTTGGCAATGTAATCTGACTGCTCCATCAAGGGGCCCGTATCAAACGGGTCTTCTCCGAGCGTATTCTGGTGCGGACATCTTGACGGTGTTGGAAAGAGGCGTTTAGGTTGCCATCTACGCTCTCAGTAGATACGGGTGGTTGCCGTGGCAGAAATGGTGAAGATCTAGGCCTTCTACAGGCGTCAGTGTCGCTCACGTCGATGACGCTGTTTACTTACTTTTTGGAAGGATGGCTGTTATCGGGTGCGTGTTGGCTGGGAGCACTCCGCTTCAATGCATTTCAACTCTCTCGTATTGCCTGATATGACCCTCCACATATGGCAGGTGTTTGAGCAAACTGCCGGCCTCATAATTCACCGTTGGCTCTGCAGATTTGACAGTCAGGTTGCTCCCAACAGACCTGGCTCCGCGAGAACTGTTGCCAGTCGCTGAGAAGAGGGAAATGCGGTTGTGCGGGACATCGGTCTCACCCATGACGCTAGTCCACGAAAGGCAGGTATGGATTGAATGTCGAGATATCCTAGCAGTACTCGGGATAAATGTTGCAAGACTTTGTATGAATTAAATGCCAGTAATGGGTGAAGACGTTTGTAGTGAGAGAGGGCTTACTAAAATTGAGGCAATTAAAGAAAAGAGTGGTTGTTCAGCACTGCTGATAACAAATGGCGTCTCGGTGACTCGAAGCCAGATGACCAGCGAAAGCTTTCGGCAATTGAAAGTTGTCGACCCTAGGAGTTTTGCGAATGCAGTACATTCGGTCTGCGTTCCTACCAGGCGTGGGCAGAAGTACCTCTACCGGGTGAAGGGTGCATCTGCAGATCTTGAAAAGCTATCGTCGATGGTGAGAGAAGATGACGTGAGAGAGGTCAAATCTAGAGTGAACATAGAGTGAACAAAGTGTACGACGGTGAGAGGAAGATGCTAACAACAGGCTTCACTGGCCTCAGTACAGATGTCTTGGAGGCGTATCAATAGCCTATACAAGATCCAATTCAGAACTGTATCGCCAAACGAATACATTCACTGCATCGAAAGCCAAATTTGTTGAGGTGGGAGTAGGCTCAGCGCACGTGCCTATAGCTAAACCTACCCGTTCGCCCAAAGTCACGCGAACTCGTGACGCCTATCCACATCTAAGCAGAAGCCTTTTACTACCTCGAAAATCCACTTAAGTCACCCTCTCCGACTTCTGTTAGTGCCATGGATCCGAATACGCCGTCAGCAACTGCTACTCAGAGTCTTCCCTTCCGATTGTTGGACCTTCCCCCGGAGCTTCTGGACATCATCTTCGTCAACATTTCCCAGAAATGGGACCTCTTCAATGTACGCTTAACTTGTCGTTATTTGAAAGATGCGTCCGTGAATGCGTTCGGAAAGAGATGCTTCACCACCGTCGCCGCAATACTCCACCCTATCAGCCTGACAATAGTCTTAGAAATTGCGCGTCATCCCGAACTTTCGCGATATGTGCAGCAACTGTCAATCTCTAGCGAGTCGATAATTGCGCCTAAGACGGTAGCACGACCTGAAAGACATGCAGACGAGCACGGAGAGGTCAGGTCTCGATCTACTGCTTTTGACGGAAGCACTCCGCGGCTTCACCAATCTCTCCTGGGTCAATGTCAATCCTAGACCGTCTCGTTTCAGTTACCCATCGATGTCTGAGCTGGAACATACGATCATGTGCGGTCTACATATGTTTAGGCACGATGATACACATGCTTCGGATCCCCTATGGGTGCCGTGCTTACGACTCAATGCTGCCACGAATAGTCGTAGCACTGGTATCGTCTCCACCGCAATGGAGGCAGCAGATTTAGACAGTTATGTCACTCTTGACTTGGACTTATCCTACTTAGATGAGCTTCCAGAATCTGGACACTTTGATATCACCTCTGAACTCTGGAAGAAGGATACGTGCCAAAGGGTTTGGTACTTTGGAGTGCTGGTCAGTCAGCAGTTAGCCTCGTGGTCCCAAGATGTTCTCTGGGAAACGTCCGACCTGCGGTTGCTAAGACTACGCAGCGACAATCATGAGCGACATGACATCTCTTTCTCTCATTATGCGAATGGTCCGTTCCGATGGCCTCACCTGCATACCTTGGGACTGGAATACTCACAAGTTCCACGGGATTCGTTTCGAGAATTTCTCGCTGCCCACAAGGATTCGTTGAGCAGGCTTGGAATCTTTGACAGCGAAGCAAGAGAGAACGGAGTAGTCGATGTGTGGCAGCCAATCTTCCAGAGTTTGCGGGACTTGGACTTGGATGACATCTGCTTTCGGAGGCTGCATTCGAGAAGGACGCAATCGGAAGCTAATATTGACAACGATGGTACAGCTTCAACTGAACTTGACACGGAATTTGCAGAACTAAGGATTAAGGGTAACGATCGAATCTACACTGCGATGCAGACCCTACTGGATGACTATCAAACCTCTGATCACAAGAATACACGAGATGAAATGGATGTATTGGTGGATATGCGGAAAGCTAAGCACTTGGAAGATAAGAGCGAACAAGCGGTGGGCAAGACAAAAGATGCAGCAAATAAGGGACATGTGGAGGCTGGAGACAGAACAGATGGGCAGGGTTTAGATCAAGGTGCAACTTGACATTGTTGACAGAAGACATTTGGATGCTCTGGAATTCAATAACGCCCTAAGAAAATCTTCCGGACTACGGTATAAATCACTCTAGCATTGGCGTCCCTTTGTTTCCACTGCGCCTCTAGTTATTGGCTATTGGCGCTCCCCTTTGTGAGAAATCTATCACCCAAATGCTTTATAGGTTCTGACTTATTTGAACGATTAGGCAAGATAGCTAGCTATGCAGCGAACATATAATATCTAGCCTCAATTATTGCCTGCACAGCCGTTAGTGAATCTATTCGCCGCCTGCATAGCCTTGCTGTTCTTGAATTATCGTGCTCTGACCAATATAGATGTATGAAAAGTGGCCTTCCGCTTACAACCGTCTTTTGTCGGACTGTCGTAGTAGTTGAACTTCCACGCTGTCGTACCCATCCCATAGCCACCATTATTCTGTTCTTGGTACAGGTTAATGCTGTTCAAGTGATCTTGCCGATATGAAAGTAGCACCTTCGATACCAGCGAGCAGGAATACATGGGTCATAGATTTGCTGAACATGTTCATTGGCTGATTAGAAACGCGTACCCTATCATGAACCTGGCTTTTCTGCGAGCAAACTTTGAGACATATACTGGAACAATCCTCTCTTCAGAGACGAGATCATCGACTCCTAGGTTGGGTGTCCAAGGACAAAAGAAGCTAACATGGGATTGCTGTAGCTTCAGAAACATCTAGCTATGTGATGGCGAAGCGTATCATCCAAACCATCTACAATCCAGTATCCACGTGTATCTGCCTGAACGTCTGCAACTGTACCTTCGCTCATCTCGCTCTTATCTCTCCTAAGCGAGCGAGTTTCACCATTCCACCATATTGGTCGCGAAAACCAGCCACTGCGGAAGAGCTCGCCGTAGGTAGGTTCTACATTTCTTTTAGCCAAATCCGTCCGAAAGCCTTCAAACACACTATGCGGAAACGCAATATAAGTCTCCTGCAACCCAGACAAATTCTGTAGAAGCTCATCCATCAGCTCAAGTACACCAGTAAAAATGGCGGCATCGAGAGATCCACAGCGGAATCGAGTGTGCAGAGATATCAAGAGTTTATGCAGGTGGGGCAGAGAACTCCTGATAGCTTTAAACAGCGGGCGTAGTTCCATCCTCGAGATGTCCTTTCCCCAGGAGCTGCTATCCGGATTGAACTGCATTACCTCGAGATCCCATTTGACTTCTAAGGAGCGTATCGAAGCGAGATGGCTGGGTAGTAATAGCTCCTGAATGTTGAGCATGACGTGTTTTTGGGAGACGTTGATTATGTTCGTCGCATATAGAACGTCTATGCCTTCTATGTACCTATGCCTGAAACTTAATAATGGACAAGTTCAAAAAGGGGCGACAGAAAGTTTCTTACGCTTGCCGACTAGCCAGAATCCACCCCATGGCACCCAAGGTATGGTCGCACATAGTACTATGGTAGTTGATCTCCTTACAGCTTCGATCCAGGCAAAGATCGTCCCAAGCATATATACAGCTCAAAAAAGGCAGCGTAGGGGCGTCCCGGTGGCATCTCGGGCTGGCCCACAGCCATGTCTCACGACTTTTCTTTCTCCATTTCCGGGCGGGAGGCAGGCTGCGGTCAAGCCGAATGTGCAACCTTTGTTTTCCGAACGCTTCGACGAGTATTTGACGACGAATTTCGGTAGGAAGCACTTGGAAAAAGGGACTTGATGTTTTAGGGTCCGCGACTGACAGCAAGGACGTATTTCTCCGATCAAGTGATCGAGTGAATGATCGAGTGCCCGTATTAGGGAGTGTAGGAAGAGAGACGGTGGTTTTTGTATTTTTACTTTCTTTGCTAAGACCGAAATGATTGAGAATTCGCTTTTGCATGATTTCGATTAAAAGGAGTCTACCACTAGCACGAGACGTGAGTAAAGGGAGGAGAGGTAAGAGTCTCGACGAAGTCGGCTGCCTGCTTTATGTATACCTCGTCAGCCTAAAGCTGACTAAGCGTCTTTTCGAGCCCTAACCTTTTCCTTTGTACGTCAAGGTCGACTGGTAATAGGGAGGCCAAATATGTCAGGATCTAGGAACACTCTAATCGTTTCTCTGATCACTGCTATTTCGGCGTATTTGTTGAGCTAATTCGATGTTCACACTCAACGGAACAGATTTTCCAAGGTTGTCCAAGAGGCTTGATCTGAGTCAGCTATACTTCGTGATTTGTGGTAGAAGGAAGTATGCAGCGGCCGCTCAAGATTGCAAGATCTGTGACGTGAAAGAGCGAATCACATGGCGTGGCTTGGCAACCCAAACGGGAAATTACAAACGGGCTCAGTTCGAACTCGAGCCCTCTCCTTCGCTCGACGAAACACAAATCTGGTTCCACCACCAATTCAATCACACTCCATCATGGCGGGCGGCACTGCGAAGCTCCCCGAGCTGCCTGCTTTCCTCACAAAACCAGAACCACGCCTGGACGCTCTACCAGCTGAGATTTGGGACAATATCAAATCGTCACGGCAGGGTACAGAGGACGACGAGGAGCCCACCATTCTCACCCAGTCGGATCTGATCAAAGTTCGCCTCGTCAACCGCGCAATGTGGGCCAAGGTGGAGGCCGACTTCGGACCAAAGTTGTTTGCCACGATTAAATTCATGGTAACTCCATGGAGTCTCAAGATGATGAACAAGATTGCGGAAAGCAAATACGCTCACTTCGTTCAAGAGGTTGCCTTCGGACCTGAACGACTCAGTCCTGGCTTGGTGAACCCTGGCCTGGTCAACTATCTCTCATTGCCGAGAAGCGTCAGCGGTCAAAATTGGAGCAGGGCAACCTACGAACAATGGAAGAAGAGACACGGGCCGAGGATTCGACAAATGGCCCAAGAACAGAGCTCCATGGAGAGGACTGGCGCGGACGTTACGCTCATTCTGAAGGCGCTGCGTCAGTTGCCTAATATACGAAGCGTCACTGTCGAAACAAGATTCGGCTTCACACCATGGGAAGAAGGCGATGCCCCAAGCGTCAGTTGTGGTACACATGCCTTACTACGTACCGCTGGTTGTAATATGATTCCGAGAGCTGATAAAGACTCCATCTCCCGGGAGTATCAACTCTTTGTCCTGCGCGACACCTTACATGAGGACCGTCACTTCGACATTGTGGCTTCCGCTCTCCAGAGAAACCACCTGAGGACTGGTTTCAGTGTCCTTGCAGGGTACCCAAGTCCCGCTATTAGGCACATTTATATCTATTATGGGCCACATGCTCGAGATGCCTTGTTTGCGATATGTGAATATTGACCACATTTTGCTCAAGACGTCTTGGATGAATTGTCTCCACATTTTAGGAGATATTGAAGAGTACCTTCAAGGAACACTCCAGTTTCTGAGCGAGGGCGAAGATCTGTCATCTGGATTGGGCCGAGCGATTGAGAGCGTCAGGACGTATCCCCATGGCAGCACCCAATATCTTTACTTTGTTTGATCAATTGCCTGGCTATAGCGGGGTATTCAGATCCCTTGTTTTTGTTTTTTGTTTATATATACAGGAAGGCTGGGTGCTAAGGAAGAGTGGATTCAGATCCCTTAGTGACCCTCGGGAGACTGCGAATGCAAACAGAGAGGATCTCAGACTTTCGACCTGTTTTGTCATCACAAAAAAATGGAGCTATGGGCATACATTCCCGTAGGCATGGACGTAGGACGCACCTGAATTTACCCATAATGCGGAAGCTGGCCTCGTCAGAACGACAAGCTGGTTTGCAAATGATATCAGGGGGGGTCCAGCTTTTCGATTGCGCATCGGTCCCGTTTGCTCGAGCTCCAATCTTAGACACGAAAAGGCTGAAGTTTGTAAGCAAAAGCATAACAGCACCAAATTATACCTATTGAGCCCTTACATTACATAAATGCTTTACCTTGACCGTGATACTTCTTCGTCTCTTCCGTCAATAGCCACCACTTGTTCGTTAACAATGTTGCTCGGCTACCCATATATATATCCCTCCCACTTCAATTTTGAACTCTATAGTTTCACCTAAGACCACAACAACTTTCAGACATATCCATACCATATCTAACCATGGAATTTATCACTTCCAAACCATCTCCCACCCTGGAGGGAATGCCGCAGGAAATCATGACTATGATCATGAACAGCGCAGAGAAGTCAACAGCCCCGAGCGATGTCGACAAACATGAGGCTCCCTATGTGCTCAGCGCTCAAGATGCGTGCAACATGCGTCTTGCGAGTCGCCGACTGGAACAGACTACGCTCGACTCATTCAGCAGGCGGTTCTTTACGTGTCGGAAGTATATGATCTCGCGCCATAGTCTCGATGCTTTGTGGAATATCAAATTCCACCACGTCTTCGGCGATTATATCCGAGAGATCGCCATCGGAGTAGAAGGCGTCAACCCCGACTTTGCGTTTTGGTTATCCCAAGACCCCAAAGAGAAGGCCATGTGGATCGCGAAGTTTGGAGCCACCCATAAGAAGATGCTTGACGAGCAGAAGACCTTTGAGGCAAGCAACGATGCAGTCGACATGCTCTCTAGGATCTTCAAGTCGCTACGCGGGCTTAAACATGTCCGGATCGACTCGTTTCCGGAAGGGGGCAACAAAGACAAGTGTTGGCTCGACTGCTGGGGAAGTGCAAGTATTCTCCGGAAAATGGGATACTATGATATTGAGGAGCTCTGGCGGCCGGGCTATCGATATGGCCTAGCCCGAGAATTTCCGCAACACCGGCATATTAGTGTGGCTCTGCGAGCTCTGTTGGCGATTAAAGACCGGCATGAATGGACTTTGGATCTGGACATGCGTACGCTAGCCATCGGAATTGATGATGCGAAACGACCGTTCGAACTTACTAGCGAAGCAGGAAAGTCGCAAACGGGTTCGGCGATTTGTTTTGGATGAATCGATCGGATATGAGCGCATGTTCTTAGACGCTAACTGGGTCAATCAAGCTCTGGGGGATTGCGTCAATCTTGAAACTCTCCAAGCCAGGCGAGAGTTCCAGTTCCAGCACATATCCGATTCTCCGACTTGGAAGGCGCTCAAAGTTTTGTCTCTCCAGCAATGTTTCGTCCAAGATACCTTCTTCCAAGATTTCTTAGAGCGACAATCACAATCACTTGAGGTGATTGTGTGTAAGAGTATTCAACTGGCTTCCACATGGGAGATAAGGCCCACAAACCTGCTATCTGATAAGTACGAGACAGAAGATCCATCTTGGTTTGAGAAATTGGAAGCGATGCAGAAGATGCCGCAGTTGCAGAAAATTGTCTTGGATCAATTGAAATAAGACAACTTCAATGATACAGCGAAGAACTATCGCGAGGGGAGGGACAACAAGAAGGGTAGCCTCGCACTCACCGTCACTGGTAACGAGATCGCACAGACGCTTGCGCGTCTCATTGATGAGCAATGTACCGTGGGCAATGAATCCGGGCATAAAGTATTTGCTTGGGTTTGGTTCCCTCGGTCATTGGAGGAGTACGAGGAGTTGTTGTATAAGGGCTTTCGCGAACTTTTCATGGACTAGAGCATGGACTAGAGAAACTTCCGTCACCTTGCAGGTGGCTATAAGGGTTCATGAGACGCGAGTGAAGCGTTGGTTGAGATATGAGGAGGAGTAGGATTTGGTTCGTCCCAGCTTCTACTTCTCCCATCAAAGGACAAGAGCATAGACGTGAATACAAAATTGGTTTTCCAGATGCCGACCAGTGTTGATAATATAGGCGATATTATGCTGTGAGCATATTGTGTACGTGCGAGAGTACAGTCTCGAGTTAACAAACCTGTTCACTGCTGGCTCAAGAAACGTAAAGCCATCGAAAGTGAGCGCATCGATACTGCAGCTGCAGTATACCCGGGAGTTATGCCATCAAGGCCGAGCGGTGGCATCGAGGTAGGCGTACAGGTATGATGATAGGTGCTCTCGCTCGGTGGCCACCGTGGAGGGACAAGAACTTGGCAAAGGCACAAGGTCCCCGCGCCAGACAAATCATCGGTCGTGTTTTGCAGACGTCTGATAACCGCCGCCCATTGTCCGGTACGATGAATGACGTTTGGTGCCGACTTCCGTGTTGAGCGGGCTTGGGGTGCACAAGTTCTAGACCGATTGGAAAGACTTCTGGAAGCCCGCTTGGCTAGTGCCTTGGCCGCCCTTGGCAGGAAAGAGGCGAGCGGAAAACCAAGCATTTCCGCTCGTTTTCGCCACTACCTTAGCCCTGTCAGCCCTCAACATCCCTCTCTCGTGACAATGGGCCTCAACCCAACCCTCCAATTGACCCAATGTCTGATCCACGTCAGCGTCCTCATTGATTAGACTCGCTAAGCGACCATGCAATGCTTGTGCCCGATCCAAGGATACTGTCCCAGCTGGCCCCACGTTTTCCGCTCCAGTTGAACTGGCTCCGTTGTTAGCCATGCCACAGTGACGTCTTCGGACGTTTCCCCCACCCGTTCCAAGATAGCTCAACATCGAGCCAAGATGTTCTCTTGGCCTTCGCCCGACTGTGTCCCGCCTTACAGACTGCGAGCATGTTTAAAGGGCTGGCGTTCCCCCGATCTCAATTGCTTGTCTTTTTCAACTCTTCTTAGCATCTCATTGCTTGATCATTCGTTATGGGAAAGAAGAATCAACCCTCACTCGAGGGACATGTCTCAGGACAATCGAACAAGCCTCTGTCTAAGCCAGCACACGCTCTCCCCTTCACACAGGTCATCGAAGAAACAGGATGTAGTCTGGCCGACGGTCTTTCACCCTGTGAAGCCTCATCCCGCTATCAAGAGTACGGCAAAAATGATCTTGGAGAAGATGGTGGTGTACAACCGGGAAAGATTCTGCTCCGTCAGGTCGCTAACGCAATGACATTGGTAATTTGCGCCCAATTGAAATAACATAAACGTCTGTACTGATCAACTCACAGGTGCTCATCCTAGCAATGGGCGTGAGTTTCGGAATTCAGTCTTGGATTGAAGGTGGTGTTGTCTGCGCAATCATCATTTTGAACATTGTAGTCGGGTTCTGGCAGGAATTCAATGCCGAAAAGACCATGGATTCGCTCAGGTCTCTGAGCTCTCCGACCGCAAGTGCAGTTCGCGGAGGAAAGACTGATACGGTATCGACCGTGGAGATCGTTCCAGGAGACATGGTGGAAATGAAGACTGGTGACACTGTTCCAGCAGATGTTCGGTATGTCTTTGCGCTCCGGTCTCTTCTTTACGAACTTGCTAACGACGGTACAGGCTCATTGAAGCTGTAAACTTTGAAACCGACGAAGCCCTCCTTACTGGCGAATCTCTTCCTGTTAATAAGGACGCGGACGCCGTATTTGACGAAGACACCGGTCCGGGCGACCGCTTGAATGTTGCGTTTAGCTCTTCCACGGTCACCAAAGGTCGCGCTCGTGGTGTCGTATTTGCTACTGGTATGCACACTGAGATTGGATCCATCGCTATGTCTTTGCGCCAAAAGGATTCGCGACGCCGCCCTGTCAAGCGCAAGCCCGATGGTAGCGCAGGCCCACATCGATACGCGCAAGCATGGGGAATGACAGCAGGCGATGCTATCGGGCACTTCCTTGGTGTGAACGTTGGTACCCCATTGCAGAAGAAACTCTCTCGACTTGCACTACTTCTCTTTGGTATTGCCGTCATTTGTGCGATCATCGTCCTAGGGGCCAACAGGTTCTCCAACAATCAAGAGGTCATCATCTATGCTGTCGCAACGGGTCTGAGTATGATTCCTGCCTCACTCATTGTGGTTTTGACCATCACCATGTCTGCCGGCACGAAGCGTATGGTGGCAAGGAATGTAATCGTACGCAACTTGAAGGCCCTAGAGGCTCTAGGTTCAGTTACAGGTAAGTTTTTCCCGTCGCGATCAAATGTCAGAATCATTGACGGTTGCACAGATATCTGCTCAGATAAAACCGGAACACTCACTCAGGGCAAAATGGTTGCTAAGAAAGCCTGGATTCCGGCAAAGGGGACATATTCCGTTGGAGTTAGTAATGAACCCCACAACCCTGGAAACGGAGACCTGAGCTTCACCGCCAAGCAACCAAGAGAGCTTGATTTTGAGAAAGAAGAGCAATCCACGTCCTACTCTGAGTTGTTAGAGGATAATCAACATCTGCTGGAATATCTCAAGGTTGCCTCGCTCGCTAACCTTGCAACGGTCCACGAAAACCAGGAAGGAGAATGGACAGCTCGAGGAGATCCCACCGAGATCGCAATCCAGGTCTTTGCCTCCCGATTTGACTGGAATCGTCTGAAATACACTCAAGGTGACGATGCGCAATGGAAACAGCTCGCGGAATTTCCCTTTGACTCGGACGTAAAGAAAATGTCGGTCGTCTTCGAAGAGGTGCAAAGCTCGAAAAAGTATGTCTTCACCAAAGGGGCCGTCGAGCGAGTGATCTACTCCTGCACTCAGATCTTCAACGAAAACGGGGATGCACCGGACGACATGACCGATACGACCCGAGAGGACATACTCGCGAACATGGAATCGTTGGCAGCTCTTGGCCTACGCGTACTCGCACTTGCCAGTAAAGAGTTCACCGGAACGATCACCAAGGGCGAAAATCTTGAGAGGACTGGCATAGAAGACAACCTGATCTTCCGAGGCCTTGTGGGCCTATATGACCCACCCCGTCCAGAGTCTGCTCCCTCGGTTCGCCAATGCCAGAAAGCTGGTATACAAGTCCATATGTAAGAAAACTCCACTACAAGGTGCCTAAGGCCTATATTCTTGAAACGTTACCCAGGTAGCGTTTCGCGAAGTAGGCTGAAGGTGCCCGTGCACCTACCTCCACTCGAAAGGATGTCACTGACCTTGTACTTCGCTATTTGTAGGTCCACTGGTTTCGCTTTGATAATGCCGACAAGGACGAGGTCAATGTTACCAAGATCACAGGCCAAGACGGATGCTGGGGAACCAATGGATGGGCCCCAGGCCTCAAGCCTAGACTGAATCTTAACCCTGGCTGTGGATTGGAGACTGCTGTTGCCTTGCTTGGTATACTTCAAGGTAACTATTCTAATCTCACTCAAACCCAACAGTCGTTTCTAATATACGTACAGGCCTTCAACCAGAGCATCAACGTCCTGACCGAGAAACTTACGTGCACTTTGCGTGCGAAAATTTGGACCCCGTGTGCCATAATATGCCAGCAGGCAAGACGTGCTGCGACTCAGGGCTCCCTCAGGAATGTTGCGGAATGAAGAGCGCTTTCGATGTGCAGCATCCCGGTTCTAATTTCTTCCTTGGTCCTACCTACGATTTCGGCTCCGTAACGCACTGGGATGCCGACGCATATGCTCTTCCAGGCAAGAAGACACTCATCCCCGTCGACCCTGGTATCACTATTCCGCCACGGCCTACTAAGCCAAGTGGGCAGGACGCCTTCGGTATCTGCGCGCTCAATCAATACGAATGCCAGCACGGGCCGCATTACTTTCCCCCGTGCCACTCCAAGCGTGACGTGCAGTGCGGTCCCGGGCGGAAGTGAGACAGCGAAGGTACTCCGTGACGTGTTACGAGGGCTGAATGGAAGAATCGACTTGGAAACGTCAAAACGGCATGGTTTCCATAGATCGATAGTCAAGTTCACGTGTAGAAGATCACCTGCAATACCTAGTCTCGACTAATCAAGCCACTACTTTCCAACCTGCTTGCCCAGTCTTTGTTCCATTCATACCCTATCCATCAATACTTCGGTCAGACACCGTCAAAGGGCACCAACAGCCTCATACTTGACTAAAACCCCGTCAATTCATTCTCCACCTCTCCCACCTTCCTCCCGCACCTTCGCCTCCTCCATCCTCTCCCTAATCCTCCGCAGCCCTTCAATCGCATCCCCATAATGCTCCCCCAAGATCTCCCTCCCATGCTGAATGAACCCGCGCTCTCCATCCTCAATCTCATAATACGACCCCTTGTTGCTGTACACCATCTGCCCATGTCGCTGCTTGTCCGCCATCAGCAAGACGACCGATCGCGCGACGACGTCGGGTGTCTGGTACGCGCCGGGGCCGAGCGTGTCGAGGACTAGGGAGGGCAGGATGCCGGTTGCGGTCCAGCCGGGCGCGATGGCGTTTATGCGGATACGTGGGGTGGAGGTGGAGGTGGAGGTGGAGGGTTGGAGATTTGTTGTTAGGGCGCGGAGGAGGCCTGGTAGCTTGTTCAATCAATCATGGATGGTGAAGATAGATGAGAAGGGAGTGGGAAGGGTATCGCCAGGGTGTTGAATGATTGCCCGGTTCCACAAGTGGCAGGTCAAATGACATCCTGGTGATGGGAAAGGGGATACCTGTCCACGTACCTAAGACGCCATGTTTTGAAACCGCTGTAACTCATCAGCAAACTCTCCCCATTCTCGCCTCGTTCTCAATGATGCACATACTGTAGTCCGTAGCCTGAAACCGACTAAAACCTGCCCACCGTCTGCATCAGCGATCCATAGGACACCAAAATCAAACTATACTGATCAGTAAGTTCAAAGGGCATAAGTATATACTTGACTCCGAAGCCGTCAAAACAATCGACCCTCCCTCCCCACTTTGTCTGATATAATGAGTCCCCAACTTCACCGTATACAAAATCCCAATCACGTTCACATCAATCGTTTTCAAACTCGGCGGTACCGGATCGCCGTGCTCGTCGACCGTATCTTCGAGAAGTGTGTTGCTCATCGTAATCCCTAAATTACCACGTTAGTTGGATGGCAGATATGCAGCATCTCATCTCATCCCATTCCACCCCATCCCACTCCAATACCCAAAACAAAACATCCTAAACACAACAAAACACACACGACAAACCACAACATACATACATACCAGCATTCCCAAAAACATGATGCACGGCCCCGTACGCCCTAACCGCAGCCTTAAACATAGCAAGCTGCTGATCCCAAGACGTGACGTCTACTTTCATGAACGAGACCTGCGTTGCCTCGGGTAAGGGCATGTCGTTGAGGTCGCTTGCAAAGACTTTGGCACCGTGGCGTAGAAGGAGTTGCACGGTTGCGAGGCCGATTCCGGATGAGGCGCCTGCGGTGTGTTAGTGTTAATGTGAAGGAGAGAAGGGAAGGGATGTAGACCAGTGACAATAACGACCTGGTCATTGATGCCTTGCAGGTCGGTGGGGGATATGGTTAGGCTGGTCATTTTATAGTTTGGTTGGATGACCTTCAGGAAGGGAAGGAAAGCAGAACGAGTAGAAAGGATGTAGATGGAGACGAAAGGGGCAATTGACGACTAAATGTTGCTTTTACAGTACAGCGAAAGGGAGCAGTTGCATTTGGACCTAGGCTAATGACCCCGCATTCAATAACACCGAGTCGTACGAATCGAAGCAAAAGTGCGGATGCGGAGAGACGTGGGTACTGGAAGATAATTCCGAAGTCTTGCGAAACGCGCTTCAAGCTGCAAGATGAGATAGGTAGCTAGATTAGTTGGCAGGACACTGCGCGCATCGGTGATAAGCCAAGGTGGAACGGATTCGATATTATTGTTTCAGGCCCAGAATTGAACAATGGGACACGGGGTCCTTGAGTGGTATATGTTTGAGTCCATTGCTCAGATCGGTCGTTATCCTGCTGTGCATCTTCCAGGCCCGGCAAGTCACAGCTTGACGTGGCTTGAGCCTCCCGTGGTAACATCTGAGGATCATGGGTCCGTTTTCGAGGGTTTGAGACCAACGATGAGTGTGGATCTGCAAACTGTGTGGCTCGGGAGAGGCGATCGTAATGTCGTTGCACCAATATGCCCGCGTTCCTACACTCAAGCACCTCCGCCACCTCCTCTTCCACGCCCTCGTCCGCGTCCACGCATGCCCCTTCCTCCTCGATCCCCACGATGATCTCCACGTTGCGACATTCCACCTCGTCCTCCTCTGTTTGCTTGGTCCTTAACCTGTTGGTCCTTCACCACATCCACGATCTCGTCTGGCACTCGGAGGTACTTGATCTGGACAGCATTAGCTCTTGGGCCAGCAAAGCAAATCTGACACGGCACTGACCGTGCTCCCCCGCACATATATCTCAGGTAACCGCCAGAACTTGTCGCCGCCGGAGCTGGTCTGTATCACCTCCTTCAATGTAAGGTTCATCCATGTGTCGCAGCTAACCAGATGTCCATTCAACGTCTCGCCGCTCTTCAGCTCGACTAGCATAGGATGGCCGATCGCTGCCGTGAGTAGGCCTAGAGGAAGCTACAATAGGGTGTTAGGACAGCGATATGCTAGGTTCGGAGTAAGTGGTAGCTCCCGAGGACAACCTACCATTGTGATACCCTGCGGATCCCGCCGCGGAAGCGCTCAGAAAAGCCGTCGCAGAGATACGCGTAGTGTAGCTAGGGCTGGATAACAAGGGGGCAGCTGCTTGCGTAGATGGCGGTCGCGCAATGATGAATGTGGGTTCGGTGGTGGGTGCAGTTGCGCGCGCAGATTCGCTGTCGGTCTTGCAGAGCTAACGCACGGGCCACTGTGTAGAATACGATTTTACGATCTGCGTCGTCACACCCACGCGAATCGTCGCTTTGGTCTTTATGCTTTAAGCACTGGCCAGAACGAGCTTGAAACCGCCATTCGATTCGCGTGAAACGATTTTGCAAGCGCTGCTCCAGTCTTGAGCCTCCTGTCACGCTGAACCTTTCGCGCTGAATTCAATCGACATGACGAATGCTCCCACCTATACTCCGGTCGAGCAAGCAATAGTTACAACCATTTGAACTGATCTAAGATAGCGAGTTGTGGCCTAATGGGGCCTTTTGTCATAGTTGCGAATTATGGCGAATCAGAAAACCACTTGACACCCTCGTAGTACAGATGTCCAAGTGTCATCGCTCAGCGGACAGCATAGTCTTGAAGCTTTCTGTTTCTGACATGCTTCTATCACAATGAGCGGCTTCCATTGAGTAAATTTTCCGAAACATGATGGATATCGAGTCGTTCAAGAACTCGTCATGCACGGAAGTCGACTGAGCCGTACCATACTATAATGTTGTACGGCTCAAAAATCTCTCAAAGAGCGTGAGGTGTTCTCGTTCGTCCGTACCTGCGGTAGAGTCCTTAGTTTGGAAAGAGCAGTGACGTCCAAGCTTCGCTCTTGCCAGCTTGCCACAACCCTCACTTCTCACTTTCACTCACCAAGACTGCCGCAAAAGGAACTTTCCTACTTCCTCATCCCACGGCACAATCTCGCAATTCTCGTATTCTGTCGCATCCTGTCCGTTGTATGCATGTTCCTTAGCTGAATCGCAAGCCGAGGTGCTAAGCCCCAGTACGCTACCGGATTAGGCGGAACACGCGGCCCTGCTGATGGCTTGCCCGTCCTCTGCGCCTCAGTAAAAGAAGCAGCATCCGCTGGTGCCTAGCTTCTCAAGAACACGCTGTTCTCTTGTCTCACTGCTGCTGTCCTGGGTGTCGAGTCGCTTTGTGACTTTGTAGCATCGTTGCGGGCGGCCCACTTCTCGTTCCTGTCGCTCGTTCTCCTACTTTCTCTGTACCTTTTCGCGGCGGCACGGCTATAACAGAGCTCAGAGAGTCAATCTGAATCTCTTGGCTGTCCGCTATAGCGATCGTGCTCTGCGTCACGCGAGAAGAGGTACGCGACAATGCGCTCTTTCAAATCAAAACTTTTCACAGCATGGGCTTGGGCGGCACCTGCGCTCACTGCTGCCGTCCCACGAGCTCGAGGACTTCCAGCCGGGACGCCGTCGCTGCTCGACCTTGGTACGTGACCTTGCTCTTATACCGAACTATTTTGCCCCTTCTAGGCATCTACTACGCTTCTGACAGAACCAGACCTACAAGAGACGTACGCGCAAGCTGTCTTCTCCATACCTTGCGAAGGATGTCTTGGCCAGAAGCATCCGGCGGATGACGACACTCTGGTAAGGCCCACTTCAGGCAACGATTTTTAGTACCTTTGTTAACATGATCCTAGATACTCAACTTTACAACACACTCTTCGGAGGAGTCTTGTGGGTCATCCAACATCACGTTGAACGGTGTGTACCTCCCTCAAGAATGGAAAGGTGACGTTGCTACCGGCTCTGGAAATTTCTCTGCCGTCTCCGATATTGAGGAGAATGCCTGGTATCTGCAACACGACTTGGAGTTAGAGTGGGAGAGTGCCTGTCTTAGGTTCAACGACACCAAGACTCGTGATGCCGCTCAAGTCCTCACGGTCTCCATCACAGGGGTCGACGGCAAGACTCTCGAGAAGCCATCAGGGTTCACCATTTCTTTCAAACAGACTTCACGACCGGAGCTTCTGAGACTAGAAGCCACCCCTCACCATTACGCTGGCGAGCAAGCAAACGCCAAATCCTGGCGTGAGCCCCCTGCTCACCTCCGGCTCATCTTCACGTCTGTTGAAGATAAGGAGTCCACGGCAGGTGACAAGCCCAGTCACTCGTCCCTAGAGGACGACATCCGCGAGTTGAGGGCACTTCAAGCCGAGGTGCAGCAGCTGCAGCAGGTCATTGACGAAAGGAAGAAGGCCATCAACTCACAGCTGAAGAAACAAGCTCATGGATTCAAGGAGCAGTTGCAGCAGTGTGACAGTGTGACGTGTGTCGTCAAAGCGGTCGCCGACAAAGCTCGCGGTGCCTGGAGGATCTTCTATATCACATTCCGTCCTTCGCGACATTCTCACGGACCAGCAATGGGTCGCCATCGTCTGGGCCCAGAAGCGACGATGAAGATGGACAACTTTACACCACCATCGTCTTCTCATGGTACGCCTCCAACCGAGGAATTCCCTCCACCACCCCACGGTGACTTCCCACCACCACCTCGTCATCGCTTTCATCCGCCACCACCAGACTCCCCCTTCGTTATCGCGCTTGAAATTCTTGTCGGAGTTCTATGCTGCGGTTGCATCTATACGGTGATCCGCAACCGTTGTTCATCTGTAAGGGCACGTACTGAGCGTGCAGCTGTCCGAGAAGAACGACGCAATGCACGAGCTTATCGCCGTGCAGCCCGCAAGCAGGCGTGGCGAAACTTTTGGCGCTTCAGTCGTAGGGACCAGAACCGCATTGAGGACTATGAAGAGAAACGAGCTCTGATCCAAGACCAAGAGTCTATCTTGGAGGATGCGATGCAAGAAGAGATCCGACAACTACGAAACGCACACGCAGTAGTCAACTCAATGGTGCAGGTCGAAGAGGGTCGCATTAACACGCATTGCAGTGGCCACGTCCACTGTCATTGCCATCACACTTCCGCACCCCCCTCTCCCGCTTCCTCGGTCTACTCACGCAACTCTCTTGCTGGGCTCTCGTCGCGTCCTCTTTCCAGAACGAGCAGTCTTCCAGGATACATGTCGGACGCATCTGGCGACCCACCGGCGTACGAGGAAGACGAGGATATATCCGACTTCGTCCCCAACGGATTTAGACGATACGCCCCATCTTCATCATCGGAGAGCAGTAGGTGGACACCAGACAGCAGCGTCATTGACGTGAGTCCTCGTACCAGCGTCGAGACGGTGCGCTACGCAGAGACAACGGACACTGGTGTAGGCGATGTGAAGAATCCACGCGTTTAGCGATGCGCACTAGGTGTCTATGGACCACTGGAGTAATAAGAAGGAGGAGTTCAGTCTCCATCTGCTGTGCGCCAAGGTTCGGGTATACGGAGTTAGGGGAAGCCAGCTTTTTGTCATCCCATCTTTTTCTATATGTTTCTTCCTATTTACCCAGCACGCCTTCAGGGCCGGCGTTCGAGGTGTCGGAAGCTGGTTTCTTAAGGCCACGCGCATCATGCATTGTACGAACGACTTTCTCATTTCGATCTCGGATCTAGCGCGAGGGATTCCAGGCTCGTCACTAATAGCGCAGTTTTCATACTGTACACTACCATGTCAGCATAGCATAGCAGAGCGCAAAGCACACAGCATATGCAATTCAGAGACGCTCTTTGAGCAAGGCCTCTTTCGTCAAGACTTCGCGTATGATAATCATGCTCTACATTGATTCACGTCACACCGTGCTCCCTGTCACATTGAGCAGCTTAATATGTATGATGCAGCAGCGTCTCGTGATCAGCAATGCAATACGCTCGACAGGTCATCGTTGGATAGGCAAAGGGCAATCCCGATCTCGTGACGTACATCCGTTCTCTATTCGACATCTGAGACGTATAGGCCAGCCGCACCAGGTATAGTATATTCCGGGTTGCCATGCATACAAACCTCAAATCTGCAGGCTGCATATTATATTGTCCGGAGACCGACTATATGCTGTGCGCCTTCGAGCTTCGAGTTTCCACAAACCCCAACGCCAGCCCAACCCGCTCCAGACGCAGACGCTAGCATAGCATAGCATAGCGGGGCGCTTTGCTTTCCCAGACGAGACATGCAAAGACATGCAAACCATTGCTGTGCTCCTAATGATAATGATGATGACATCAAGCGAAGCGCATCAATCCCTCGCACCCCTCGCCACGTCCCGGACAATTCGATGGCGGCCTAGGAAGTCGTTTCCGGCGTTTGGACCAGCACCAGGTCTTCCGCGTCCTCTAGCCCTCTCTGCATCGTGTCCTCTGGCCCTCTCTGCATCTCGGCCTCGACCTCGATAATCCCCTCTATATCCCCCGTCTCCTCTGTCCCCCCTATCTCCTCTGGCCCTCGCTCTTCCACCTCGTCCACGACCCCTCTCTCCATCGCCATTCCTCTGCCTGTCCCTATCCCAATCCCAATCCCTGTCCCACTCCCACTCCCTATCTCGATCTTCAAATCCCTGCCTCCCCCTACCCCTACCCCTACCCATATCCCTATCCCAGTCCCTATCCCTCTCGCCATCCCTCTCACTCTCAAAGCTCCACTCCCTCGCCCTCGCCCTCTCCCTCTCCCATCCTTTCTCCCGTTCGGCAGCCGCATCCCCACCCCTCAACACCACACTGCCCCACCCACGATCCCTGCCTCGCACAATCCCAGGCTCTTGGGTATTGCTCGCGGGCGTCGCAGGCCTAGGCGTCGCAGGTCTAGGCGGAAGCGCAGACGGAAGCGCAGGTGTAAGAGTTGGTTGAGTCGGGAGCGGAGTCCGGATTGGAGTCCGGATTGGAGTATTGGGTCTGTATCCCGAGTACGTAGACGTAGATGTAGACGTAGACGTATGATGCTGCAGCTATGGCAATCTTAGCATAATCTGCGCATGGAAAGGCGTGCGGTTCGAGTTGGCCGAAGCCGAAACCACGACAAGTCAAGCAGAGCAGAGCAGGCAGGACGGGAAGCAAGGTAGCCAAAAAGCCAAACAAGCCAATCGTGCAAATCAGAAAAGAACAGAAAACAAAGCCAATCAGAAACCAAACAAAAGTGCAAAGAAGTCAGGACATGCCACGCACAACGCGCGGGGTTTGGGGGATGCAAGCAAAACGAGGCAAAATCACGCATAACTCAACGCACGCGTCTCCGATCCCCTCCTCCTGCTCCTCCTCCAGCCTCGACTTCCACAGTAACCGGCACCTCAACCTCATACTCCTCCTCTTCCGCCTTATGATACCGATCCACCGCCACCTTCTCCCCTCTCGCCCTTGCCGCATCCAGCATAAACCTGACCGTGCCATTCTGGCCCCGAATCCCAATCGCCGACGTCGGAGCCGCCGTGCCCGGCGAAATCGTTCCGGGGGTCGCTGGGGTCAGGGGACTTGGGGGCTCGACGCCGTTGCGTGGTTTGCTGGTCGCGGTGTTCGTGCCGGTGCCGTTGGTGGTAGGGTGCGGTGAGGTGGACTCGGAGGCGTAGAGGGCGTAGCGCGGGATGTGTGCGGCGGAGGCTTCTTGGTTGAGGGTGATGCGGATGTTGATGAAGGTTTCGAGGGGGTAGAGGGGGCCGACGGTGGTGGAGGGGCGGTGGTGCGTGTAGAGGTCCAGGAGGTCCAGGAGGGTTTCTGGGGGGTTGTTAGTTGGGTAGGTAGATTAGGGATGTCAGTTTAAGCCAAGCCGAACCAGACCAGACCAAACAGCACGTAGAGCAGTCAAGTAGGCCACTCTCATACAAGGCAGAGGAGAGAGGATACAGGAGAAAAAGAACATACCCATAACCTGCCCCCTCGACGTATTCAACTTCCCATACCCCACCCGCCCGCGATCCACAAGCTGCTCAACAACATCCATATCATGCAGCCTCGCCGCCAACTCAACACACGCGACCGCCATCGTCGTCGTACTCTGCTTAAGCGGCGCCCACGTCCTATACAAATCGAGCCCGGCATTCCACGCCGTCGCGCCCTCAGCTTCCTTCCGAAACCCGACCTCCCTCCCCAGCTTCACGACCAGTTTCTGCGGATACCTATTCCGAAAATCGAACCCCGCGCTCTCCAGCATAAGCCGTTCCAGGCCGATGATCAGCTTACTGTGATTTTCGAAGCGCGCGTCGTCCGGGCTGAGATGCTCCCCAGGCGCAATCTTGAGGTTCCAGTTGGCGCACAGAATCTCCCTGCTCTTCTTGAGCGTGTCCTCGATCTTGCAGGCGGTGAAGAGCGCGGCTGCGCTCGCGTCCGCCCAGTTGTATTCTGCCTCGCCGTGCAGCAGCCGGAATTTGTGGTAGTAGACAACGGCGGTGTTGAAGGTGCGGACGGGCAGCTGCAGACTGCGGCGCACGTTGTCGATCCAGGTCACGCCTTGGAGGCGCATGGCGTCTTCGCGCGATTCTTTCATTTGCAGGTCCGAGAGGCATTTGTCGATTGCCGACTGTAGCATGTACGGCTTGGCGACTTCGATGTAGGAGGGGTGAGGGCCGACGAGGGCGTCGGTTGGGATGGCGGGTGCCATGGTGAGCGGGAAGGTTTCGATATGTCGGTGGGTTTGGGTTGTGGGTTGTGCTCCCAGTGGGTTGACCGAAGGGAGTGGTGACGGAGGAGCCCTAGGTCATGGCACAGAGAATACCTGAAACATGCAACACGCTCTGTGCTTCTATGCAGTATAACGGCGTGGTGATTGTCGACAGGTGCGAGATGTTAAAAGTGTGAGAAGAACAACGATTGGAGGTGGCCATAGCTTCCAAAACCTTAGCGTTCCAAGGGTCGTTCAACTGAGCATGTGAGAACCTAAATTCAGCCCCACGCTTCCGCCTACAAACGTGGCACAAATCAGGCCACAGCCAGAACGCTAGGAAGCTTGGAATGACTAGGATTCAAAGTTGGTATTACTACTTCTACTTATGCCACCAAAGGCCCCTCTCACACCCGCCCTATATACTCCATGCCTGGCTATCCTCCTACAGGCACTATTAATACTATACTCTTCATCATTCGTAAATCCCTAGTGGAACTCCCGTGGAACTATCGCCGCCGTGATGTCACCACGGCTAGCCGAAACTTTTTGTACGGCGAGGCCCAGACAACAAACGTGAAGCCGGCCGAGTGTTGGGCCAGACTATTTGAGAAGAAATTGAAAACTCCAGGCTAATGATGCGAATGCCCAAGACGGGCAGAGACTCGCTCGGAAAGAGCATCGCCCGACGAACATGATCGACTTTTGCGACTAAGCGGTGCGGTCTTTCATGGTAAGCAAGCAGTCGTCCTAGGTATTGTTAGTATCCATCCCAATGATAAGAGGCATCAAAGAACATGCTAACGACTTGTGTAGACTTACCATTGGAAAGATTGTTGCAAACACCCTAATCTCCTCACTCAGAGGGGTGACTTTGTGCTTCCAATCCAGCAGCATACTCGCCTTGCCAATCATCAACATTAGGTTAGCCTGGGCGTATTGTTGCCCGAGACAATAGTGGGGGCCGGTTCCAAAAACGAGCCAGTTCTTGACTTGCTTGTCAGCATCTCCCGTTATCCATCGTTCGGGTACAAATGACTCCGGATCAGGGTATGCTTCGGCATCGTGCAGCGCGAGATAAGTGGTAGGCACGACCATGGCGCCTTTAGGTACGGTATAATCAGGTGTGATGGGGAATTCCTTCTTGGCCACATAAGGGACCATGATGACAGGTGGTCGGTACCGGAGGGTCTCCTTTACAATAGCCCGCGTCCAAGGCATTTTGCTTTCCAGGGTGTCAATGCTGATCGGGGCGTGGACGTCGCCGTTACGGATAGCAATGTTCTCCTCGCGGATTTTCTCCAAATACTCGGAACGATCAGCCATGATCTGGAAGAGCCAGGTGGCGGCCGAAGAAGTGGCGTCCTGACTGGCGAAGAGGAACGTGAAGATGGTCATGGAGATTTCGAAATCCGTAAAGTCGCGGATGAGCATGGAAGGCTTCTCGGTGTCAGGCACCTTCTCTCCAGCCGCGATCCTCTCGCGGTACTTGGCTGACTCCATCATAGAAGAGACCCAGAAGTCGAGAATGCACGTCTTCTCGCCGCCGGCAGCCATGCGGACCTTGCACTTGGTAGCGCATTTCGAGAATTCAACCAGTACCATGTCCGCAGCCTTCTTGCCATACCAGCTCTTCGTGAATGGAAGGATGATGGGGAAGTTGACAAGCTCCAGGGCCTCGGTAATGAGGTAGTAGTCGTCCGCGATCTTCTTCATCGCCTCATCGGGCATGTAGTGGCCAACGAAGGTCCGGCACGACAAAGCGCACATGACTTCACGAAACTCCGGCATGAAGGGAGCGAATTCGCCCTTGTGCTGCACCTGCGAGAATTCCACCCACTTCCTGAAGTACGTGTTGTACACTTCCTCCTGCCCCGGCAGATACTGCTCGAGCGCTTGGCGCGTAAAGAGACCGTTCAACCCCTTGCGGTAGTCGACGTGTGCTTTTCCATCGAGGAAGACCCAGTTCTGAGGGCGAAGGAGTTTGTAGGCGGCATCGACGACGCAGGGCTTGACGAAGTTGGGCGAGTTGAAGACCTTGCGAGCCATATCGCGAGTAGAGGCAATGACCACAAATCTGGGGTGCCGTTAACATGCGCTCAAGAGAAGTAGCTACGGGATCAGAGCTTCGAGACTATACGCATACGCACTTGTGGAAGACCGAGACACAGCTCAGGGGAGCCGATAGCCATTTCTCGTGGTACCTCTGGAATTTGGGGTTCACAGACTCGAGGAAGGGTCCAATAAAAGGCGCCTTCCAGGCAGGACCGACAATGGAGCCCTTGTTCCAAATGTACATGACTTCGCACAGTTAGTTTTTCTCATCTACATAGCTACAGGCGCATGACTTACACTGATCATAGGCAACGAGGCCCAGGAGGATAGTTAAGACCAGTGTCCATCCATTAAGGCGGTTCAGGATCCCAGTGAGAATGCCATTGGTGTCCAATTGGGCCACCATATGGGCCACCTTTGCATCCGCCGTTGGCGACACGAAGCTTGCGTTGACAGCCATAGCGCCGGTGACAGCACGTCGCGAGGAGGGGAGAAAAAGGAGGGAGGCGTGCGCAACGCCAAAAGCTCACAGCGAAACCAATTGTCTACTACGGTAGGGAACCGACACTGGAGAAGGTGCAGATTGCGCTCTTGTTGAAGAAGGCGACTCACCGCCGGATGACTAACGAATTAATTTGCCGGGCGACGCGAAAATGCTGGCCACTCACGAACCGTGCTCGACGTCTTGGCACAGGGGAACGGTCCCGGCTCGAACTGTTCCGAGCACCTCAATCATCGCGTCACAATTTCTTTTGTGCATCTTGTGCCTGATCGCCCATCGGCCGAGCTGTCAAACGAGCGCACCAATGCCTTCTAGTGCGCGAAAAGGGTCCACGAACAGCTGTTTCGCGTATGATTTCTCCTGCAACAAAATGTCTCTCACACCACGTGGAGTCTTAGTATCCACGTTGACCACCAGCAGAGTAGCAGCAGTCTTCAAACTCCGAATTTCGACTCCACGGTTTTTGGGGGACCTGTAGGCAAACGTAAGCAACACGAGAAACCCATTGCACAAAAACGCCCCGTCCCGGACCGCTTCTCCCTAGATTAAAGCCCGATCGAGAAAGCTAGCGGCCGACGTGCGAAGAACGCGACTTGATCATGAATCCGACTCCGACCATCTCGGTCTTCGTACAGGTAGTAGATACCCATATGATTCGCTAATACGTAGGTATGCTTTTCGCTATTACTCTCCCAGCCAAATCGTGACCGTGGAGCGAAGTAGTGTACATAGAACCAAGACCAAGTATAGACAGCCGGAAGCGCGAGAAGCATTCCCTCAATCCCTATGCGCTCCTCCACTTGATCAGGCGCCCATCCACCGATCCTCGTCGTCAGCGACGTCCAAATCTGCTTCACCACCATTTACGTTCCCATTGTGTTCACCGATTCCATTGGCGGCTGCGCTTTCCGAGGTCTCATCCTTGGACTCGTCCATCTTCGTGTCCGCATCCGAGGTCAGATGGCCTGGTTGATCGGACGTGGGCTCGCTCTTTGCAGCTGTCGTCGTGTTAGGGACCCAGGCCAGCTCCATCTTGTCAACGCCGGGAATTTCAGAAGAGTTATCGAGGAACTGAGCATGTTAGCTTAAAGCTGAGGTTTTACAAATTCTCAACAGAACGTGCCATGTCCGCAACGTAGCGCTCCTTAAAAATGATGATCTGAGTGTCGGACTTGTCGGGATGCGGGTCGATGCTCTCAAAGTCGTAGCGGCTCTGCAGATATGATCAATAAGTGGTTACCTCAAAACATGTAACACAGGACGCTTACCAGTAGATGCTCTCGAAGTGTCTCATCCAGCTGAGAACCAGGCTCGACTCCAGTGACGGCGATCCGCTTCGGGCGATTGTCCAGACGTTTCACCCCACTGCGAGCGCCCGCAAATGGAGCTCCGGCGAAACCTCGCCCACTGTATGCTCCTCTATATGACCCGTAACCTCGTCCACGGGGCGCATAATAGCCTCGCCCGCGGTAGCCTCCACGTCCGCGGCCTCGGGGCGCGTACTCTGAATACTCAAAATCATTCAGGTCCTGAGCCTCTGCTTGCAAAGAGGACAGTTGGTCGATAAGAGCGGCACTCTCCTTAGACCCATTCTTGTTCGCAAGCTTTTCTCGCAGTATTCTCATCTCTTCCTCTCTCTCCCTCAGCTTCTCCTCCACCTCTTGAGCACGCGCATCTGCTTCTTGTGCTTTCTTTTGCCGCGCTTCGTAGGCTTTTTGGGCTTCGGCCTGGCGCTTTTCAACTTCCTCCGGGTCCAGCATTTCTTCGTCTTGTGGATGTGTATCTGATGTGTCCTTGACCGGGGGCTCTGGCAAAGTGTCTGGATTGTACCAGTAGACCTTGACAAAACGGTTATCGAATATCACTTTGGGACTGTCGTATGCACGCCGTGCGGCAAAATGGTCATCAAAGGTGACGATGGCGAGCCGTTTGTAGGCTTGCATGTCGACCTCCAAGGTGTTACCAAACTGCGAGAAAAACTTCCGAACGTCATCCTCGCTGAAGTATTCTTCCGGGATCTGTTCGACGACAATCGTAGTTTTCGAACGGTCGGATGTTGGTCCAGCCTGCGAAAAAGGAGCACGTGTCCAAGCAGGAGCCCGCTGTCTGCCACGCTTCTCGGTGTTGCTGTGGCTACTTGAACCCAGGCCCTCTACGGCAAGCGAAGCTCTAGTAGGATCATATTCTGGCATGCTGTTAGTGGATCTCGGGTTCAGTACCTCTGATAGACTATTGCCAGCCCGAGGGAAGGGAAAAGAGCCTGTAGGAGAAGATGTTTGATTACCATCTGCGGTATTGGACATGACGACCTCTCCTCCATGCTCATAGGGACATGCACTTCCGAGCGCACAGAAACCCTTGGTGTCATAGTCTCTGCACCTCCCTTTTCTGCCCTTTGCTTTTTTCCGACGGTGGGGTTCTGATTGCGCGGTAGGTAATTGAGGAGTTGCTTGCGGGAGATTGGATAGCACCTGCGGAAACATCATGCCCATCATTGTAAGGAAGGACATAGGGTTTGTCGGATCGAGTGGGGGTAGTCCTTCGGGTAGATTGGAAAGAGCAGGAAAGCTCGGAGGCATTGCTGGTGGTGGTGCTCCGTTCGTGCCATACATGGTGCCCGCGTTCAGGTCTGGCCCGCCAAAGCCACCCCGATTCTGTCTGCCACCCCTCCGCGCTGTCTGTTTGAACGGTCTATCACCGCCACGTCTGTAGTGTGGATCCTGACCGTCCCGTGTCTGGCTAGTCTCTCGCTCATTGAATCTCCGCTTCCTAGACTGATCCCCTCGACCGTTCGCAACATCACTGCCGAGGCCGGGTAACCGCGTTGCAGAAGGTCCCGTGGGTGGGTTGAAGGGGCCGGTGGGAGGATTAAAAGGCTTCGCTTCGGCGGATAGTGCGGGTGAGGGAAGAAGAGCTGGCGCAGACGGTATAGCAGAGGCGGGAGGTTTCGCATTAGGGAGGAACGACTGGGTCTTGATAGCGCGCAGCACCTCATCGGTGAATATAGCCGTGTCTAAGAGCTGTTAGCATCGCGTCGCAAGATGGCTCCGAGCAGGGTGTCCTACGTTCATGGAGGAAATCGGGCAGCGAATTCAAGCAATTCTTTCTTGCCGAGGCTTCAGTCGTCTCTGCGATCACGAGTGCGATCACGTAGTCCGCCAGAACATCGGCATCGGCATCAGAGCTGGGAGTGTTAGCAAAGTCGCAAACGAGTCAGCTTTGCAGCGTGGACTCACATCTTCTCAAGCCTTGGGCTGATCCAGGCCTTCAAAGCTTCCCTATCCGCCTCCGCAACCAGCATTTTGGCGCGCTGCTCCCAGATTCCAGTGTTACCAAGCTTCTCAAGTTCACTGCCGGTAGCGAGTCTGCGTGTACGCCTGTCTGGACCAACAAGCGGCGTGGGTGGTAGCGACCAAGGTTTGTTTGCGAGATCCGGGTTCAAACAAGAACATATGAATAGGCGCAGTCGAGGGTCCCAAAGCGACTGGGAATGTGGGAAGTCAAATGACGACGTGAGTGAGAGCTTAGGTCGGCGCGTTCACGATCAAAACCATGAGATTCCGTGTGGGGTCTAGCGCGACTTGTGCCTTACCCCACCACGAAGGAGCCAATTTTTAGTGAGGAATACCCTGGGCACCTTCTTTAAGCATCGTTGTATGATATTCGTTACTGTAGGTTTCGATGTTTCAAGTATCACGAGGCCGGAATCACACCATGGACCAGTCATTTTGTGTAATGGCGTTTTCATTTTTGAACAATTAGAAAACTACATCACATCTCAGAACATACAAGGAAAAGAGGGTCATGAACCACCTCATGCTAGCTTAGATGACCGGACCTGGGGCACAGCTGCTGCCCGAATCGACATTTCTCTTGCTCTGGAAGCTCCGTATTGGGTATTCTCTTCTATACAGCCAACCAGCGATCGCACGCAGGCCCAAGGCTGCCGGTCGCGCCAAGATGGGAGAGAAAAGGAAATCTACGACTTTTGATATATTTTCTCTATAGCTTGTCATAGTACTAATTGCCCAGTTAGTGATCGAGATTACGACTTCGAGAGGCCATGAACTTACGTTGTCGACACCTGGAACTTCAACCTTGATACCTTTGCGCTTCCGCATGTCCGTGACAATCTTACCGGGCATTGTTGTGTTGTCGAGAGGCGAACCACCTTGGAAGATCTGCCAGTGGTCGAACACCATCTGGGGGAAGGCCTGGCCGGAAGTGGCCGCACGGAGATCGGGCGTGAAACCGAAGGACTCGTTGACGGGAAGGTAAGCCTTGACGTTGAAGAGAGGAGTTCCAACACGCTGAGACTCCTCGAAGACGTGACCTCTCCGTCGGGTGAGGACACCGTAGATACCGCCCATGGCCTGTTCAGGCACTTGGATCTCGACGAGGTAGACGGGCTCCTGCAGAGCAGGCTGAGCGAGGAGCATGGCGGCGTAGAGTACACGACGAGAAGTAGGGATGATCTGGCCACCACCACGGTGAATGGCATCAGCGTGGAGGGTGACATCCATGATGTTGAAGCGGACCGAGCGCATGGGCTCTTCAGCGACGGGACCTTCCTTCGTTGCCCATTGGAAACCAGAGTTGACGGAATCCTTGATTTCGTTTAGGTACTGGACGGCCTTGGTCTGGTCAACCAGCAAGTTGGCGCCAGTGGTATCAGGACCGAAGCACCAAATCTTACGGGCATCAGTGACATCCCAGCCGAAGTCGTCGGCGAGGATACGAGCACGAGCCTTGAAATCGTCCCTAGGGCCGATCTTGCCTTGCTCGATAGCCTGAGAAACCTCCTCATCTAATGGCTGGGCGACGACATACAGACGGTTGTGCTTGTTGGGCGACTTGGAGAGGGCAGTGATGCTCGACGTACCGGCGACAGTCTCGCGGTACTGCACGACGGGATCCGAGACACGGAGAGGAACACCAGCGTGGTCCTCCTCGAGATCCTTCAAGCAGATTTCCAAGTGCAACTCACCGGCACCGGCGACGACGTGCTCACCGGAGGGGGAGATGAAAGCTAAGACGCAAGGATCGGACTTTGACAGACGCTTAAGACCTTCCACAAGCTTGGGGAGATCCTGGGCGTTCTTGACCTCGACGGAGCGCTGCACGACAGGGGAGACGGAGAACTTCATGACCTTCAAGTTGTGGGCAGTCTCGTTGGTGGTCAGAGTACCTGACTTGAGCAAGAACTGATCGATACCGACAAGACCAAGGATGTTACCAGCGGGCACATCCTCGATAGGCTCGATGAATCGACCCATCATGAGAATGGTACGCTGGACGGCCTTGATGAAAAGGTCCTCCTTCTTTCCTGGAACGTAGTTCGGGCCCTGGATGCGGACCTTGAGACCGGACTTGACAGTACCAGAGAAGACACGACCGAAAGCGTAGAAACGACCCTTGTCGGAAGTCGGCACCATCTTGGAGACGTACAACATGAGGGGACCCTTGGGATCACAGTCACGGATACCAATGGCATTGACATCGTCATTAGGACCCTCGTAGAGAGTCTCCATACGATACCTCTGAGCGACAGCTGGGGACGGGAGGTGGAGAATCATCATCTCCAGAAGAGCATCGGCAGCCGGGAGGAATTTCCTCATGACGACCTTTAGGAGCTGCTTGCCTTCGAGGGCCTTCTCATCACCAGTGAGTTTGATCTCAAGCTTCTCGAGGAGCTTGGGAATTTCTTCGGTCTTGAAGTCCATGACAGCCTTGAAGATCCTGAAGATGGGGTCCAAGATGAACTGGTTGAAGGCACGCTCGACGCCTTCGCCACCAGTCTTTGTCCACTTCTTGGTCTTGGGGTTGAAAAAGCTGTCACCCTGGGCAAAGTTAGCACCGAATGAACAGGCTATAGATATCCATTAAAACATACCCAGAGACGCTCCATCATCTTGGTCTTGTCGACACCGAACTTCTTGGAGTATCGGTTGGCAAATTGGCGGACAGTGAAGGCCCAGCCGTGGAGACCAGAGCCGAAAGCGATCGTACCCTTTTCAGGGTAGACCTGGACATCACCGAGGGTCTTGTCGAAGTAAGTTGCGATAACGACATTCACGGACTCGATGACACGCGAGAAGTTCTGATACAGGTCCTCCTTAGAGAGCTGGAGCTCGAGAAGCGCACGATCGACCTTGTTGATGATGACGACTGGCTTGATACGCTCACCAAGAGCCTGTCGGAGCACGGTCTCGGTCTGGACGCAGACACCTTCGATGGTGTCCACGACGACGAGCGCACCGTCAGTGACACGAAGCGCAGCGGTGACCTCGGATGAGAAGTCAACGTGGCCTGGGGAGTCAATCAAGTTGATCAAGAAGTCGTTCTTCTCCGGCTTGCCAGCCACCTCCTTCAAGTCTTCCTCGTCGTTGAGAGTGGCGTACAGAGAGATGGCAGTGGACTTGATCGTCACACCACGCTCCTGTTCATCGGCGCGGGTGTCCGTAAACCGGGCTTCTCCGGCTTTCGCTGCGGAGATGATACCGGCGCGCTGCACGAGAGAGTCGGTGAGGGTGGATTTTCCGTGGTCGACTGTGCGGGGAAGTCATGTTAGCCATCTTGATATTATCCTTGCAGTGGAGCTCCTGGGTGTGTATTTACCATGGGCAATGACGGACATGTTCCGAATGTTGATCGGATTGTCCATGAGACCACGGATCTGGCCATCTTGTCAGTATCGTGGTGGCGGCGATATTGGGTCTCTCTGTGCGCGCTACATACCTCCTCGACTGTGAAGCTGCAGACATGCTGTTAGCATTAAATCCGAACTCCAGAAGTATCACCCAATTCCAAATGTATCAAAACACGGATATTGCGATGAGGGCGACGACTTACTTGACCATTTTGGCGGTGTAGGTTGCTTTCGCTACTGTGGGAAAATTGGGTGGGGATGTTCAAATACCCCGCTCGGGAGGGTTTTGCAAGGCTGTATAGAACGCGGGAGGCTCTTGTGTTGCTCTGGCGGTGCAGGCCAGTCGCAGTGCGGGAGGCGCTCTCTTTAAAGCCCTTGCTGGCGGAGGTCGAGGTGAGAGACTCGGGTGAGCAGAGAGTGGGAGGGTGCTGAGAGGGGACGAGTTTTCTTGGTGGGGCAAGCACTCGCTTATGGCATGTTAAGTCCGGCCCTGCTTTGTGGCGTTGCCGCATTCATTCACTATCAGCACGAAGAGTCATCGAGGAGCCAAACCACAGTGCGACCAAACGCCTCCGAGCCCCTCACGCTCGTGTTGAGCGCCAGTGCTTCCGTGTGACTCTTTCCTGTGTTCCTTAGATCATGTTGCTCGATGACTCCTCGCAGCGCAGTCCTGAGGGCGGCCCGAGCCTGATTGGGCAGCTCTACAGGCTTCATCAATGCGAGACCGTAGCGTTTGCAATACTATTGAATGCTGCTAGAATCCTCACGTATTGGGGTGACTTGAGTTGGCCTCAGCCACACTCGTGGGAGTCATAGCCTGTTGAAAAAAGGGCTGCGTTATGAGCGTGGAAAGGCTGGTGTTACTCCAGGCATGGCAAACTCGATGAGTATTCATGTGGCGTTGCGAAATGACCTTTGAGAAGTATCTTGGAGAACAGCATTGGTCAGCGAAACCGCTGCTCTTGTCTAATTAGCTTTAGCAACATACCATGATATATTACATGACTGGCTTTGGAAGATTGAACTTCAATGGTAGTAAGTAGGGAGGATAGGTATTCATGGCAAGAGATATCCCCGAAGATCAGGACCCAGCACAGCTCATTCAAGCGATATATTGATTCATAATCATCCAAGTACGTGATATACCTACGGTGTAGTACACACATGCAATAGTCGATACTGAGAAACTTGAAGATGCCGTCCCAAACCCGTCCTAATCATCATGTGGTATCGCAAAAGACATCCATCAATATGTGAACAATCCGAAACGCCGGCAAACTACTTTTAATGCAGGTCTTCAATGGCGCGAGTGAAAGAAATAAGGACAGAGATGGCAGTGCCAAAGAAGATGGTCAAGAAGTCAGTCATCAGGACTGAGTCCCTCGGTGCGTGACAGACTTCCAATCCTTCTGCTTGATCAAGCGTCTTCCTTGATTTCGAGCTTCGTCTTCTTGGTGCCATCTTCGCGGTCGGAATCGTCGGCCTTGCGCTTGTTGTTTGGACGACGCTCAGAGTCACGATTGCGGCCATCGCGGCCATCGCGGTCACGGCGATCACGCTTGTCTCGACGATCGCGGTCGTCACGGCTGTCGCGTTTGTAGTCTCGAGACTTCTGGAACTTGTCGCGACGGCCATTCCAATCCCGGCTGTCCTGGGAATCTGGCGATCCGCTGCGATCACGATGACGACGACGGTCATCATCTCGGTGATCACGTCCACGGCCTCGACCACGACCTCCACGACCTCCACGACCACGACCTCCGCGTCCACGGTGATCATTCTTGAATCCACGGTTGTTGTTGTAGGTGTTGTAGGACTTGGAGGGATCGATGCCCTTCTCCTTGCACTTGGCCTCGTGATACTCTTTCTTGCCCTGGATTGTGAGTTCATTGCCATTGAAGGTTGGCTTGGGGTCGAGCTCCATGAACTGTTTCTGCGCCTCCTCGCTCTCGAACTCCACAAAGACACTGCCCTTCCAGTTTCCATCTTCATCGCGTCGCTTCTTGATCATGATTGAGCCGTAAGGTTTGAAGAACTGCTCGAGCTCGATCTGGCCGGCTGCCTCTTCGTCGCCGAAGCCTTTGGCATATATGCTAGCCTCGAATACATCGTTCTGCTGCTTCATGAACTTGTAAAAGAGCTCTTCGACCAAGTGCTTCTTCGCGTCCTCTCCCTGCGCATCTCGCACGACTATGGGCGTCTTGCGTTTGACGGCTTCCTTGCCTAAGCCTCGGTACTCGCCGTCATCGAGCACGTCAAGAGTCTTGCTGTCGCGCAGAGCAGCGACCACGGCAGTGTATGGCATGAAGCGCCGCATGCGCTTGAAGTTGCAGAGGTGTTTGATAGAAACGGGACGGTTGAATGGACCTTCGCACTGGAAGAACATGTGATTGTCCTGGCGGAGGTTGGCAGTGGAGAAGTAGAACTCGACCTTCGAAGGGTCAGAACATTGTCATTGCAGAGTGTGGGGGTAGACATACTTGCTCACGGATCTCGGTAGGATCGTCTGAGTTCGGGAGCTTCTCATACTCATCATGGCTAAGGAGAGTGGTCAGTGAGAAGGCACAGTTGAGTCGAGTGGAACATCCTACTCGTTGTTGCGGCGCTTTGGGCGGTCGTTGAATTTCTTGTAGCCGCGATCCTTGCCGCCATCGCGATAGTTGTTCTTCTTCGAACGATCATCCTTCTTCTCTGCGGTCACGGTTTCGCCATTGCTCTTCTTCTCACCACCGTTGGTCGTTGTCTCTTTGGATGACTCCTCGCTCTTGGCTGCTTCAGCGACGGGCTCAGTTGCAGCAGACTTCTCGTCGGAAGCCTCTTTAACGAGTGTATCAGCTTGCCCGACTTCAGTAGTGTCGGCCTTCTCAATGGTCTCTTCCTGCTTGGGAGCAGCTGCTTCAGCAGTCTTGGGAATATCTGCGACGGCGGGGCTGATGCCGGCCTCTTCGCCTGGAGAATCGGCGTTAGTCATGTCTTGCGAGTTGAAGCGAAGTAGTAGTAAGCTGTGAGTGAAGTGTGTGGCTGAAAATTGAGGTTTTGGGTGCAAAGTTGTGGGTAGCAGTGAGAGGGAAAAAGTTGTCGCGGGAGTGAAGAGTAGCTCTGGTGGGGAAGCTATCAGCGAATGAATTTCGAGTCGCCAAGATTTCGCTACCAGGCCCGTGCCCTCACTCCACCGCGAACCTGCGTCGGGACAATAGCGCCGGGCGTCCGACGCAATCTCTGAGCCTCATCTGCATTGTCGGGATAGCATACAATAGAGTACAATAGGAGCAACTACCGCGTCAATTGACTCCAACCACCATGAGGAAGAAGCCGAGGTTCCATTCACTCAAGAAGCTTGTATGCATGCTTGCTGCCGCCCCTGACGCTCCGCATGCACACGATTGACAGGTCTTGTAGAAAATCAGACAGGACTGGTCGCGCTGGTCACTCTATTCGATCGCGCGCCTCGCGCAGCCCAATACCATAAGCCGCACCTACTTCCAGCAGAAATGGACGGCCAAGTCCGACACGCGAGCGTACCACGGTGAACAGATACGGGAGAAGAAATGGAAGCGGTTGTTCAAGCGGAGCCTGCCCGCCGTCGTCCCCATGGACCACAGATACCTGGCAAGGCACGATGGATCTGAGCAGGCAGCCGGCCGTGGTGCCGGAGTCGACGAAGAGGGCAAGAAACAAACACCGCGGATGACGCCCTATATGCAGATGACATACTATCCAATAGAGCGGAGACTGGACAGCGCAATTTTCAGGTCATTGTTCGCAAGCAGCGTGCGGCAAGCAAGACAGTTTGTCGTTCATGGCCTCGTCACAGTCAACGGCAAGAAGGTGGGAACCGCGCATCAACAACCAATGACCCCCTGAACACCGCCTAACACCACTCGCAGATACCGTACCCCGGATACATGCTCAACCCGGGCGACATGTTCCAAGTCGACACCGAATCCGTCATGTTCGCAACCGGCGCCCAAAAGATCCGCTCATCGGTCGCCCGCAAGATCGCCGCCGAGAAGAAAGCTGCGCGCGGCGACACCTCCGGCAGCGCACCCGCCCCCCGCGAGCCCACCATCGCCGAACTCATCTCGCAATCCACCACCACGAGCGAGACGCCATCCCACACGTCGCTGAAAACTCAATTACAGACGCTAATGGAGAACGTCGAGGACGTGCTCGGCACCGAAGTCAGCGCAAAGGATAAGCAAAAGTTCCGCGAATTCCGGCAAAACGTCAAGAAAGCCATCTCGCTCTGGAAAACCGCATCCCCAGAGTCCGTCACCACGCTCGACGCGCAATTTACCTTCCTGCAAGACCAACTCGCCGCAAAGCGGGACCCCTCGTCTACCCAACCCGCCGACACAAGTCTCTCCCAAGACGACGCGGCCAAGCTGAAAAAGGCCTTCGAACGACTGAAACAGCAGGCCGAATATGACGCCCAGTGGAACAAGCGCGATGCCAGCCGTCCGTATCTCACGCCGTGGCGGCCGAGGGATTTCATGAGCGCGTTCGCGTTCATACCGCGGTATCTGGAGGTCAATCAGAATATATGCGCGGCGGTGTATCTGAGACATCCGGTTGCGCGGCCAGGGCTCGCGGAGGTGCCGACGCCGTTTCCGTATGAGACGGGGCAGTTGGCGTTTAACTGGTACTTGAGGAGACGGTAGACGGCTGGCTCATAGAGGGGCAGAGGGGGAGCGCGTGTACAGTATGTAGTGTGGTGTGCGACTTGTACTATATCTGTAGAGATCTCTCCATGTCGCGTGTAGGGGTCTTGGAATAGATTTTGCGCTGTATGACATTCCTGTAGATGACTGCTGTGTATAATATTTCACAACCTTGAAGATATCTCGAATTTCATTGTCTGTAGCGCTGCGAAAATAAACTAGGTGGGCTTTCTGTCTTCACTCCAATCTAAGTACACCGCCTGTCCAAGGGAGAAGGAGAACTCAGACTTTTGGCTTGCTTAGTACTCTTGTAGGATCGCCGACAAGCCCTCTTCCACGGGTATCCCTCATGGCGTTGCGCATACCGGCAAGCTCGAACATGAGAACACCACGGCAGGCGATTGCGGATGCAAAGAATCGCGCGATTATCTGGATGCTGTCGACGTATCCTCGCACTGTCAACAAAACCGCACTATTTCAATTCGCAAAGTCGCGGGACTTACCGAGAAACTGCAACGAACTGAACGCGACAACGCCATAAAGGATGTGTGCTACAGTCAAGATAGACCCAATCCAAGACACGAGGATAAAGGGAAACGTGTCTTGCTTGGACTGCAGAACCAGCTTGTCCTGCGCGACGCACGGAGTCATCTCATATCGAAGCCATTGCCTGACTTCCCATGCCCAGGTCTCCGATCCCCTGGACTCTCGAGGCACAGTCATGACCTTCGACCGGAGCGCCAGCATGCCCAAAACATGCAGGATCGGCGCCAGCGACGCCCAGATGGCCGTGTAGTACATATCGCTACATGAGATGGTATTCACAGCCCACGACCCGGTATAGTAGCACGCCAGATACACATTAGCAACAGCACCCAAAACGACGACATACTCGCCCGCCGTCACGACCGCGCCCCGCAACGCCGAGATCTTTGTCTCCTCGACAAGGCTTCCGCGTTCCTCGAGTTGCGCGACCGGGTCCGTATACTCGAACGACCGCAACGGACTGACCGACGGCGCGCCCGCCGCGATCAGGAACGCGAGCAGCGGCCGCCTGCGCGCCAGCAATGCCGATTCGGCCGTCGTCGACCCCAGGTAGACCAGGATGGTGGGCATGAGGCCTAGCGCAATCACGCCGCTCGCGAAGTCGCCTTTGATGGACTCGGTCGTGTTGTCGAGCATGCAGTCGAGCAGCGCGGAGCAGACGGACTCTCCAGTGGACGTGTATACGACGCCGCGCTCTTTCGTCGCGAACAAGGAGCCGCAGACGCCATCGCGCGTTGCGATGAGCTGTTTTCGATAGCGGGGGAAGAAGTTGTGGAAGCGTGAGTCGTCTGCTGATATAGCTGTGGTTAGAAAAAAAAGAATGAGAAGTATGTGGGTTTGCGTTTGGGTTGCCATGGTGTGTGGAACGACGCGTTGGTGACTGGGACGGGGAATAGCTGGATATGATATACGCTCACAGGTGCTCGCTCTCCATGCACGAATTGCCCGGATGTGCTGCTGTCAGAGTAGAGGTCTGGACAAAGCGCGGGGTAGCAAGCCATCTGCAGTAAGACATATCTCGTGTACGGATATCTCAATGCATATCCCATGCATCATTCAGTGTGATTGGCTGCCGTTATCGTTCATCTGTTTGCTTCGAGTTAGCTTTGAGTATCCTGCAGTGTGCTTCCAGTAGGAAGACCATGCCGCCTCGGGAGCTGTCGTCAGGTTCGGGGGCCATGGGGGCCAAACTGTAGGGCCTCATGACGGAAGCCTTTCTGCTTTCTCGCCAATAGCTGGGTAGAGGGCTTGTATAGAACGTGTTGACGCTGGGTTCTTCTTTTGGGTGGTACTGCGAGTGAGTATGCAAACCAAATGATCAATGCTGTATACTTCCAATCTAGCAAGATGATGCTATGCAAGCCATACTCGAGTATACATCCAGAAGCTCTTTCTCTCCCATCTTCACATAATCATATTCATCTGGACACGCAGATTAATTCCTTTCAACCTACCTCCACCACCACTCAAGGCCTCCATCTAAATCCCGGATGTTTCCAATCCAAATCCTGAACCTCCAGCACACTCTTCCCCGCCAACTCTGCATCCACATTCTTGCCCTCTCTCTTCTTATTATCCATCTTCATCCACAGCAACAGGCTGATACTCAGTAACAATATCGTGGAACTCGTCGCTAGATTCAAGCCATTCCCAATATGGTAGTCGGGCTTGTCGAAGGGCAAAAAGGACCAGGTGGAGATCAAGCCGCCAATGTTGCCGAACATGACGTTGGTGCCGATGGCGGCGGCGCGCGCTGTGTCGGAGACGACGTTTGCGGAGACTTGCGCGTTGGTGAGGGCGCCGAAGGAGAAGGCGCCGCTGGCGATTAGGAAGGTGGCGCCGTAGCGGGTCATGGGTTCTTTGGAGGCGAGGACTGGGGTGGGGTTAGTTTGTGGTTAGGGTTGGGGTTGGTATAAAGAAAGAGAAGAAGAGAAGGGAAGGGGTTAGGGATCGCGTGGGGTATACATACACATGATATATCCAATCATCACAAGCGGTGCACTCGCAATGAACAAGATGAGCCGCTGGTCGAGCCTCCAGCTTATGAACGGCAGCAGTACAGTAAAGAATGCACCAACGACGTACGGAGGCACCGTGTGCAGCTGTTGCGAGATGACTGTCGCCTTGGGGTAGATCGTGGCAACGATAGTAGGCGCGAAGAACGCAAGACCTTGCACCGTGATGTTGTTCAGTAGGAAGATGAATGCCGTACCCAGTGTCCCCGGACTGAAGATACCGCGGAGCACCTTCTTCTTGTCCATCTTATCGAGCACTTCGGTCTGTGCAACGCGCTCCGACTTAACGCGTGCAATGGCGAGATCCCGCTCCTCCTGCGTCAGCCACTTGGCAGTGGCAGGACGATCGGTAAGAGTGAAGAATGCAATGACTGAAAGTGCGCAGGTGATGATGCCCTCGATGGCAAAGATCATGCGCCACTGATGCAGGCTTCCAAAGTGGCTCAACTTCAGAATGCCAGATGCCAAAAGGCCGCCGAAAGCGCCGGCCAGTGGCGCCATGACGATGTACAAACTGAGCCGGAAGGCAAGCTCACTGCGTCGGTACCAGCGGGAGAGGTAGTAGGCGATGCCAGGCAGCATGCCGGCTTCGAACACACCGAGCATGAACCGGACGCCCATGATAGCGCTCTTGCTGTGCACGAATGCAGTCCCGAGTGAACAGATACCGAAACCGAGAGATGTGGCTGGGATAAACCAGCCCGGACCAATCCACTTGCAGCACATGTTTGCTGGGATCTCGCAGACGATGTAGGAGATATAAAAGATGGAGAGGACAGCATTATAGTCGTAGCCTAAAAGGTGGAGATCCTTTTCGAGGCCCGCGAGTTTTGCATTGCCTGGTATGTCTCGTCAGCAAAGAATCATGAACAAAGTTCGAAACTGATGATATATGGGACCAGATAGCGGATATCGAACCCGGCATGAAGGTGGGCATCACGTGGTGGGGCCAAGGCATACCGATATTTGCTCGATCGATAAAGCAGAAAAGATACAGTGCGGCCACAGTGGGAACAATCATCAGATCAATCTTCATTCGAAGTCGAGCTTCCCGTTTGGGATCGAACTCGATGAGAGAGTGCCCGTAACTATAGGTGACCGTCAGTCTCGTCCAATCTCTCGTGCGGGGAGGCTGCTACATACACATCCGTCGCGGCATGACCTCGCTCTGCCGCCTCATGTGTCGTCTCATGCTTCAAGTCTTCATGCTGGCTCATCGATCTCTTCTCTTCGACAGCTGCCATGGTGCTTGTTGACTGTGAAGGGCAATGGAGGGTGCCGACGCGAAGTTGGCAAGTAAGGCAACTCGAATCGCAGAGACGCGTCGACGTTTATACTTCTAGACCTTCGAATGAACCCCAGATATCCGCACGGTTCCCAGATACGGCTGCTGTCCCCGCCCCCGGTCTGGGGCAGCATCCTCGGTGGAAACAAAATTGTGGCCGAGCCAAGACTCTCGAAGACAAGTAGACTTGCTTCGAAGAAGTCTAGCGCGTGACGTACAGCAGAAGGACACCAATAGGACTGAGGGAGTCTTGTCTTGGCAACACGCCGCTCCAGTAAGATGCGGAGACCCGAGACGGCCAGCTCAAGCCACTGTGCAGCGGGTGATCGCAGCGGGAAAGACGACCGTGCCGCCTAGCCACTTATGCTCCCCCCGCCGACCTTCGAGACCACCATTCCCCGCATTGCTCCCCAGCTTTGATACCGGATAAGATATCTTCCTCTAGTTCGAGCCCTATTGAAACGCGGACTCTAGAATCGGCAGTACAATTGCATCCGACATACGGTGGGCTGGCATGTGGCACGCAGCAGCCCGTAGACGCAGGCTCACGTTAGAGGTAAACCAAAGCGAGTCCATCGAACTCTACCTCGCCTTCGTGTCTGCACCTATATACCCTGGCCTGATCGCGGGTAAGGGACATCCCGACAACCGGGAAAGATAGATGTGTTACCGCATCCCACCCTGTTTCCTCTTTCGCTGAACCAACCACAGGCAAAGCATTATACCTGCTGCTACCGTGTACGCCAGACCAGCAAATACCTGGGGATAGAGATATGGTCTGTTACTGTGGGGTCTTCTGATTTTCAGAGCAATGACCTCTGAAAACGTGGTTGGCAATATCACCGTCTCGAATGCTAGTGCTAGCATTGACGGCAGCTCTACCAGACCAGCGACCTCAACGGATAGTGGGCTGATTGTCTATATGCTAGTCAGTGATCCATTCGACTATCGTACAGATTGGCTTTACCATCCAGAACACTCCCAATACGGCGCCACTTATGATTGCGAATACAACAGTCAACGCGTACGTCTTGGCCGGTATCCAGAGTGCCCATACTGCGACTGAACATGTCAAGGTCGCCCAACCTGCTACCTCTAAGCGGCCAAATCTGTCACTCAGGAAGCCAACAAGAGGACGACCAACTGCTGTGCCAAGATTGAGCAGTGCCGTTACCGAGGTTGCTTGTGTAGTCGATAGGCCGATTGATCGTGCAAAGTCGGACATGGAATAGAGAATTATCATGTACCTTCGAATCTGTTAGTCTAAACACTAGCATGTTTCGCGTATCTTGGTTACTTACCCCAGCATGGATGCGAAGGCCCAGGACAAAAGGAGCAAGACCGGTAATCGCCGCAGCAATTTGACATCGAATGGATGCATCGGAGGGCGGATGATGTGGTTGCGATTGCGAATTAATATCGTGGCAATGATGTTCATTACGCCTGCAATGATTCCGATGACTCGCAGTGACCATCCAAGCGAAAGGTTGTTGATCATGGGGGTCGTCGCATATGAGACGATGAGGCCACCGACCCCAGAACCGGCCGAATTGATCGAGTTTGCGAGAGATCGCTGTCGATTATCAGTCAGCTAGAGGTATGAAGAATGCTACTTGAACTGCCACCCTCACCTTCTTGTCAAACCACTGACTAGTAACAGCGACGCTCGGGATAAACAGAAAGCCGACTCCTAGTCCTACGAGCAATCCCTGAGTGAGATACAAGTGCCAAATCGATGTGGCAAAACTCGCAGCTATGTAGCCACCAGTCATCATTGCGACTCCAAGAAACATAGGAATATGCGTGCCCCATATACGCGTTAAGTATGTTACTGGACTGGCGACAATCATGGAGATGCCGAAGTTGAGGCCACCAATATACGCGTAGTCCAGAGATGTAGCTCCGGAAAACACCCCGTGTTCTAAGTAGTAGGCCAGGTAAACACCGTAGCTGGCTAGAACACCCCATGTAAAGGCATTGATGGTGAAGACACAGCCAACGCAGACCCAGCCATAGCCACCATCTGGAGGTGCATCAGATGGGTCTTGCTGTGGTGGGACTGTTGGCACCCCCAGCGACCCTACGCTTTCGAGGGGCAACCCCGCCTCTGGCTGTTTCCTTTCTTGCATTCCAGTTTTCCTCGATTCCTTCTTTTTCGTGTCGCAAGTGCTAAGGCGTGCTTAGGTGGTCTTGATCCGGACCCAGTGATCCTTCAGTGAATCGTATATCGTAGGAGGTTGTGTCATCCATGTGCATGCTCACGGAAAGAATGAATATTGAGTCTTTTCATCAACGGAGTATCCGACAATGACAACACGCGAACGGGGCATCCGACGGCCTAGGACTCGTGACGAGCGGCTACACTAGTGAATTGGTCATAAAAGCGCAATATGATGTGGGCCCCGACCTACACCGCAATATTTGTTTCCTCAATCCCTTCTCAATTGTTTCCAGGTTGAAGGAAGAGAAGCAGGAGGAATCATAGGAAGGCGATCAACTTCCCCACTATGCTAATATACATTGTCTCACGGGTCGCTCGGGAATAACCGACTCTATTGGGGAACCCGAGAACAATTTTCCGGATCGATATGTCACTGATGATTTATTCTCCGATGCCTCAAAGTAGGTTTGAGCGGGAATAGCGTGTGGGTTTCGACGAATACGGGAGGGAGGTGATGCATCGAAGTATTTAAAGGGTACAACTCTGCACTCCGTTTCGACTTGGAAAATCTCGTGTTTGACGGCATGCTACGATCGTTGGTTGAATGACCCTGAAGTGATTGGACGTGCCTCAAGAATATGTGATGAAGAAATAGCTGATGGGATGGTGAAATGCGAAGCCTCAAAAGTGTCTCTGAGAGACGTCTCGACAGTCGCTGCTCATCCGAATCTTGTTAGCCTTCAGAAAATACTACTTCGGCTTCGGATTGCTGCAGACACTCAGAGCCTAAGATAATGTACATATGGAAAGAATCATCATTACCCAAACTCCAAAGATGACACAATGAGAGGTTAGCCGTTGCGCTTGTGAAGACTAATCCCAATTAGTATACCTCGGTAACTAACCCCGCGACCGAGTCGGGCCGGGGAGATTCATCCTCCATGCTTAACAACGCGACGGCTGGATAGCCGTCATGGCTGCTCGAATCAATTGCTCGAGCGTACACGTTATTACCTCGTGTAGTATTTTCTTCAGCTTTAATCATCTAGATCCTTGACCGCCCAACGTCTTGCTACTCTTCTTACAATCTCCAACTATGCCATCCGCCATTGCAATAAAGCAGGTTCCTGGCAAGCCTGGGCAGGTGTACTATCCATTAGAGAAGATCACAATCGATACTCCTACACCAGGAGACAACCAAGTATAACGCCTCCATACTTCCCAATCAGACCCAAGCTCACCACCCACCTAGGTCGTCATCTCCCTCACAGCCGCCGCCCTCAATCACCGCGACCTCTTCATCCGCCAACACCTATACCCCGGCACGACCTTTGGCGTCCCGCTTCTCGCAGATGGCGTCGGCATTGTAACATCGACCGGCTCTTCGGCCAAGAAATGGCTCAACAAGCGTGTCGTGCTGAACCCCGGGAAGGGCTGGAAAGACTCACCCGACGGCCCTGAGGACCCGAAAGGCTATGCGATCCTAGGCGGCACGAAGACGAACCCCGCGGGAACACTCGCCGAGGTCGTGCTCATGGACGAGTCCGAGCTCGAGGAGGCGCCCGAGCATCTCTCAGACGAGGAGGCAGCTGCATTCCCGCTGTGCGGGCTGACGGCGTGGAGGGCGCTGTTTGTGAAATCAGGCAATGCGAAGCCGGGGCATAATATTCTGATCACAGGGATAGGAGGCGGTGTTGCGCTCATGGCGCTCAGCTTTGCGGTCGCGCAGGGGTGCAATGTGTTTGTGACGAGTGGGGACCAGGAGAAGATTCACAAGGCGAAGGAGTTGGGTGCTGCTGGTGGTGTGAGCTACAAGGAGAAGGGTTGGGAGAAGAAGCTGCAGGAGATACTGCCCCCGAATCGGAAGTGGCTCGATGCGATTATTGATGGTGCGGGTGGGGATGTGGTGTCAAAGGGGACGAGACTTTTGAAGGTACAGCTACATGCCATATTTTGCTACAATAGCGACGCGACTAACACACTCTAGGCCGGTGGTGTCATTTCGGTCTACGGGATGACTATTAGCCCAAAGATGGATTTCCTCATGGGCGCTGTGCTCCGCAATATCGAAGTGCGAGGATCGACCATGGGCTCTCGGAAAGAGTTTGCAGATATGGTTGAGTTCATCAAGAAGAAGAACATGAAGCCCGTAGTCTCGCGATCCGTAACTGGCCTGGATATAGAAGCGATCGATGGTCTCTTTGACGACATGAAGAACAGCTCCCAGTTTGGGAAACTGGTGGTGAATATTGGTAAGGGCTCTCCATCTAGTAAGTTGTAGATAGCCTCAAGTAATGTAGCCAATATAGATACCAAAGGCGTGTGAGCGCCGCCACATATGTCGGTGGGAACGAGCAGAATTCGATGATGTGATTAGGGCGGTATTGAGGAAAGTCGTTATAAATGTCTAAAACCGCGAAACTATGAACAACTGGTATACCGTCTTGACCTTCCGTACTAAATCAAAACATTACAGATATTACCAACATAGATCATAACATCGTAAAGTCATCGCGACGTGAGTCACCTTCCCCCAATTGCCCCGAGACACCTCACTCTACAGCTCCGTCATCATGTCACGACCCTCGGCCACCCATCACCAAAATCCAGATAGTTAGCCCCAAACTGGAAATCACCCGCGCCATATCCAATACTCGGGTTGACTGCATTCACCAATTAGCAAAACGATCTCATCTCATCTCCCCCGGACGCGGACTCACCATAATGATAATAAACCACCGTCCGCCCACTCTTCTCATCAAACAACACCCCCTGTCCCCCCGGCGCATACACATCCCCATGACTCTCCAACACCGTCGACCCCCCACTCTGCGTCAGACAATCCCTGCCCTGCTCATCCGCATACGGCCCCTCGACCTTGTCCGCCCGACACACATTAATCCTATACTCATCCCCCGGATTCGGCAAGTTCGGCGGCGCGCTACAGCACTGCCCCGACGAAAAAAACAAATAATAAAAACTCTTCCACTGGAACGTAATCGCGCCCTCGACGACCGCCGCATTGGCCGTCGTGTTGGACAGGATGTTTGTCAGCGGCTCATTCGTGTAGGCGGTCAACGAACTCATGGGGAATTGGTAGATGCCGTTCCAGTAGCTGCCGAAGGTGAAGTAGGAGTCTGTGGATGAGTCGCTGGTTTGCTGGAACAGCGAGGGGTCGATCAGGTTGTAGGCGGGCGATTTCGGGATGTTGAGACTGCCGTGGTCGGTCCAGGAGCCGGCATCGAGCGAGGTGGAGGTCGCGAGCCCGATTTCCGAGTCTTGCGAGCCCATGGTGCTTACGGAGTAGAAGGCGTAGTAGGTCGAGCCTATTTTGTTGATGTTGGGCGCCTGGCAGGGAGGTGTAAGTATGGGGGTGTTTGGTAATTTGGTGATTTGGGGGGACGATATGTGAGGAATCAAGGGAGACAGAACGTACCCAGATGTCTTGATGAGCATCGACGTCTATTGAAGTGCCACTATGAAGAAGAGCGCCTTGGTAGTTCCATGGTCCCGTAAGATCTGGTGCTGTTGCAATGGCAATGTTGCCACTTGTTGAAAACCTGTAATATGTGCCATCTTCGACATATATATTAGGATCGTGGATCCAGGAACAATTGCCCGAACACGGCAATGGATCTGGATAAGCTTTGTTGTATCTAGGGTAGGTCGGGAGTGCAGTGATGCATTGTATGCTAAGAAGCGATGCGAAGAAAGCTATGCGTGTTCGTAACATTGTCAACTCAATTTCATCGACAAGACAAGAATGATACACAGAAGCGGAAAGCTGGAAGTGGGAGGACTGACCTATCTTTATGTATACAGAGATCTGAGAGGCCCCGAGCCATCTACGCCTCCCCAGAGCAGAGCACCTTACTGCTGCCCTACTGTCCGCCGGGCAACCAAATCACAGAAGAATAGCTTCATGGCTGACAATCTAGGGGGCGCATGGATGGGCCCGCCTCATTTGCGGCGTATCTCCAAGACATTACGATCAAGGCAGGCCATCCTACTCCAATGGCCCCCACAGCCAAGGTAGTCGAGTCGTGATTTGGCAGACCAGCTGCCTCCAGATAGCCTGTTTTTCCAGCAAAAGTATGCCACAGATTGCAAATAGCGCTGAACCATTCGGCCATGGACACGGACTAAGGGAAACGATGTGTCGACCTCGAGATGGCCAGCGCTGGATGGTTCGAAACATTCAGCCACGTGCAAAGCCGCTGTTGGAAGGCGTCTCTACATCAGACAAGCTCACTGTGGCTCAGACGGGGCAGAGTATTCGGCCATATCAAGTATTGCAACTAAGATTAGACGACTATAGCAGCCAATCCGTACGCGGGGCCTGGAAAGTCCATGGTGAGCCCAGTAGGCGCGGGAGTTTGAAGTGCCGAACGTAATTTCAGGTTTACTGCAGTAAGCGTCACGATGGCAATCTTTTGCGACTTGCTGTTCGCTAGTCTGGAGGATGTTGTCAGTGTGCTGTGCCACGTCGGAGATTTTTTGTCGGCTGGGTGCAACGTGGCTGTGGTAGCCGCCTTACCCCTGCTTACCGGATAGGAGACCTGGGCCACTAAATTAAACATGCATGTTTCATCCTTGAGCATTAAAGGTAGTGAGATAAGCTTGTTATAGCAGGATTCTTATTTCTACTCAGGTATTGCGTCGCTGGAGTGACCGCTTCTCCAGGTACTATCAAAGTGCTCCACTTTCGACCTCAGCAGAGACTCGCGAGTTGTATGGATGGCTGTAGCAGTGGTACACGACATGCGGTGAGAAGGATGCTCTGTTGACAATTCCCTGTTCTTGAAACCCAACAAAGCACCTGCCTACTTGATGCCCTTTATGACGGGGCTTGATAGCCATCCACGTCAGTGCTGTTACTCAACTTTTCGTATTGCTTCACCTTTTTCGCGTATAGCTCGATCTTGTCGTTGATCCTCTGGTACGCATCAGTGCCAACGATGCATCGAAGTGGAGGATTGTCCATGACGGCCAGCTCGTAGAAGACCTTTGCTCCTTTGACTGGATCGCCTGCTTGTGTACCGTGGCGCTTCCCCATGGCCTCTTTGGCGTTGATGTGGTCATACGCTGTCTTTTTCGTGCCAAAGTCCATTGAGCGACCTGACCAGTCGGTTCGGAACCCACCGGGCTCTATGCAAGTGAACTTGATGCCCCATTCCGGCTTGACCTCTTTCGAAACCGCCTCTGTGAACCCCTCTACCGCCCATTTGGAAGCGCAGTAGGTGGAAAAGGTTGGGACACCTGTCGTTGTTGTTAGTTTGAATTTGTTCAAGTAATATCTAGACTTGTGGGAGCTACTCACCTATTTGACCGCCAATCGATGTGACTTGCTGAATACGACCGCCGGTCTTGAGATCGCGCATGACCTCCATAGCTTTCCGCGTAACATTGATCAGGCCAAAGAAATTGACTTCCATCTGGGTCCGGATCTGCTCGTCGGTATACGACTCGAACTCGCCACTAAGCCCATACCCGGCGTTGTTGACCACCACATCGACTCGCTTGAATTTCTTGAGTGCTGCATCGAACGCTTTCTCGATTGAGTCTTGCTTGGTCACGTCGAGGTCCACGAGAAGGCTGTTTGAGGAATTGGCGCCATCGAAAGAAAGCTTCGAAGAGTTACGGGCTGTCGCGACGACGTAATCTCCCTTTTCTAGTACAATCTTCACCAATTCAGAGCCGAAGCCAGTCGAGGTCCCGGTGATGAGGAAGACGCGAGGTGCCATTGTAGATGTGGGTTGTAAGTATAGCTTAACTGGGTTTCAATAATGCGCCTGATTGCAGGTCTGTAAGTGAACTATCTTATACCTTTTTTCAAGCTCTACGTAGGTCGCCGCTGAATTAATGTAACCCCGCCTTAATCCCGACAACGACGGGTATCGACGTCAAAATCCGCTGGTGCCGGGGCTCGCAAATATCATATCCGGCGTAAAGCATGCGGGTCATATCTCCGGTAACATTACTCGGGACCACAGTACTACACTGTGGTACCACCTAGAAGCCAAATGAGGTTGTAGAGAACCCGACATGCGCCTGCGGACCTACTGATGTTCATAAGAGATGGCGGATAGTGTGTTTTCGGAGAAGCAACGACGAATTACATTTGTAGTAACCTTGTCCATTTCGGTGTCGTGATATCCACGGATCCCGATTGATCGCGCATATCACGTGCCGATGCTTTTTCAGAGCTGCCCAGGTGGCGACGGGGGCAAATACAACGCTGGCGCCAGATGATTCCCGCGATCGATGGATGCGACCTCCATATGATGTGAGTGTCGAAAACTTGATCTTAAAGGAATCTCAACTACAGGATCCATAGCCATGTAATCCGCAGTTGTGTGCTCTGTTCCGCGTACCCGGTAGCCTCTCCTCCCGTCCAATGAGGCATATACAGCCTGCATGCCCAGATATGCAAGGCCCGGCATGAGCCCGAGATGCTCGATATAGGGCGCCTTCGAGGAGTTGAACACTTTGTTTTCTAAATGAGCATGTAAAACGAGCCAACGCAATGGGCTCCATGCTCAATGAAGGTGGACGATCCAACTGCGATGCTTCGAAGACGTTGATAATATTGCATTAGCAGAATGGAGAAGCTTTTAGCCCTAAAGCTTAGGACTTCTATTTCGAAGTCGCAGTGGTCTAGTAGCCGAAAGAGGAATGACCCCTCTTGGCATGACGCGCGCCAAGAGCAATCACGCTCGCACCCGCCGTGTTCAACAACCTGCCAAGGACGGCATCGTGAATACAGGTTTCTTGGGGACCCTGCTTCTTAATACAAAATTGACCAGGTGTCCCGCCACAGCCACTCGAGCCACTCGACTCCACACCGTCGATCTCCCTCCAACCAGTCGTTTCTTTGACTCCCGGACCTCAACATGGCTGACGAGCAAACCGACGGTGCGGGGGGACATCACGGCATGAAGGGCAAGCTCGGACACCTGCGCGAGAAGCTCAAAGACACGCATCTCTATGATGCGAAGATCAAAGCGACCCACGCTAAGAATAAGGTTGGCAAATTCGCCAATCTGTTCAACGCGAATCATCGTCATGACGAGGAACACGAGCAAAAGACGGACGAGAAACGCAGCAGGGTCGCCGAAAATCACCGCTTCAACTCTTTCGCGCCTGAGCGAGATGGAAATCTGATCAAGTGGTACATTGATGGGAGAGACTACTTTTGGGTACATAGTCTCAATGCTGCCAATGGGACCTTTCTAATCAGAATGTCAGGCTGTATCTGTCGCATTGGAGCATGCCAAGGAAACCATCTACATAGCAGACTGGTGGCTTTCTCCTGAACTCGTACGGCGTCATTATGTATGATGCTGTTCCATACTAAAGCTATCAGTTTTTACGCCGACCTCCATTCTATAATCAAGAATGGCGCCTAGACCAGATTCTGAAGAGGAGAGCAGAAGCGGGAGTGAAGATTTATATCATCGTCTACAAGGAGGTGAGTGCCCCACCGCGAATAGCATTGTAAGGCCATTTCGCTGAACACACTCAGGTATCGGCAGCTCTCACCTGCAACAGCCAACACACGAAGAAGGTTATGATGAATCTTTGCCCAGAGGGAACCCCTGGGTATGGGAACATCTCTCTCATGAGACATCCAGATCATAATGTTCTCGAGAACGCCAGTGACATGACGTTCTACTGGGTAACAAATATTCACTCAATCCCATCAGATCGAAGTTACTAACATCAGACAGGCGCATCATGAGAAGTTTATAGTCATTGATTATGAGCTAGCTTTCATTGGAGGTCTAGATCTATGTTACGGCCGCTGGGACGAAAAGCAACATCCCTTGGCGGACGTTCATCCCTCTGGTGTGCAAAACGAAATCTTCCCGGGCCAGGACTTCAACAACAACCGCATCATGGATTTCCAAAACGTTGAAGACTGGAAGTCGAACCAGCTGAGCAAAGCAGAATACGGCCGGATGCCCTGGCACGACGTCGCCATGGGCGTCATTGGACCGTGCGTGTACGACATTGCGGAACATTTTGTGCTCAGGTGGAATTTTTGCAAGCGGGACAAGTACAAGCGCGACAAACGCTATGACTGGCTTACTCTCGAGGGACGCGAAGGCGACGACGAGGATCTTGTCGGCGTTCAGCGTCCAAAGTTTCCGGTCGGAGGTTACTCGCATCATCCTCTGCAACCTCTCAGTACTAAGAATCTGGACAACCGCGGAACGGTGCATGCACAGATCGTTCGAAGCAGCGCTGATTGGAGTAGTGGCATTCTGCCAACGGAGCATAGCATCCAGACTGCCTACTGTGATCTGATACGAGAGGCTCAACACTATGTCTACATTGAGAATCAATTCTTCATAACAGCAACGGGCGAGGAGCAGAGTCCTATACATAATCAGATAGGAGCAGCCATCGTCGAGGCCGTGGTTCGAGCTGGGCAGGAAGGGCGAAAATTTCGCGTCATCATCCTCATCCCAGCAATACCGGGCTTCGCTGGTGATCTCAGAGAAAACGCCGCCGCAGGAACACGAGCCATTATGGACTACCAATACAAGAGTATCTGCCGAGGGGAGCATAGCATATTCGAACGGGTCAAGGCGCAAGGTGTAAATCCAAACGAACACATCTTCCTGTTCCACCTCAGATCGTACGACCGCCTCAACGTCACAAAAAAGCTTAGGGAGCAAGAGGAAAAGTCTGGGATGAAGTACGAAGAACTGCAGCGTGCGGAGGTGGACGAAGTCGAGGCTCCAGCAGATGATGGCGGGGAAGCTCGCGAGAAGGCCGCTGATATGAGGCGAAGATTCGCTGGTGACGAACAGTCCGTCGGGCTAGGTGATCAGGGCGGAGTCATTGATCCGGATTCTATTGCCGATGACGCCATGCTCACAGATAAGAGGCCAAGCAAGGAGCATTGGGATGGCGATCCAGAGGATGAGAAGGATTTCTTCTTCCAGGAAGAATTGTACATCCACGCCAAGGTCTGCATCATCGACGATAGATATGTCATCTGCGGCAGCTCCAACATCAACGACCGCTCCCAGCTCGGCTACCACGACTCCGAACTGACAATCGTCATGAATGACAGGGACAAGGTCGAGACGCTCATGGACGGTGCTCCATACCAAGCCGGTCGGCATGCCTACACGCTCCGAAGCATGCTGTGGCGCGAGCACCTCGGCCTTTGCCCGCCGCAATCCCTCGACGCGAACGACGATCCCAACGCGCAGCCCCCGGGCGACTCTCCAAACGACAACATGGAAGGCCCCGAGATGGACTTTGTCAAGGACCCGCTCTCAGACGAGCTCTGGCAGGACTGGCGCACCAAGGCGGATACCAACACGTCTATCTTCCGCGACTTGTTCCACGCCGATCCGGATGATGGGATCCTGACATATGAAGACTACGACTCGTTTACGCCGAACCCGAAGAACGATAAAGAGCACAAGCAGGGCCATTTGTGGGTGAAAGATATGAGTGCGGCGGATGTGCGGAAGGAGTTGGATAAGATTAGGGGGCACTTGGTATGGATGCCGTTGAAGTTTTTGGAGAATGCCGAGTTGGCGGAGAGGGGGTTGCAGGTTAATGCTTGGACGGAGTCGGTGTATACGTAGACGAGCTTCGGAGCAAGTAATGATGCTATGAGAGGGAAAGGTTCGGATGCATGAATGGATGTTCGGTCTGAACGGAAGGGCATTATGAGAGTACGTCTGGGTTTCATTCTATGCTTGCGTGCTGCTCTGTCCTGGCTGGCTCTGCTTTAGCAGTCTTAGTCTTATGATGCGGGTCTGGTGGGACCATTGTCGATATTAGTATCTGAATCAAGTAAAATTTCATATTCGATCGTAAAAGATAGCTCGTTGTAAGACTATTGATAGTTGTCTGTGTGATTTCGATGTGAGTGTTCAGATAGCAGCCCAGCTAGAAATCATTCAAATGAGATCTATTTTGCAACCCATCATAGGACATGTTTCCTAGTCCACGCACACATCCTCCTTCTCAGCGGGTGAAGGCATGAGATTACAAATCTAGGCAGGCCCTTGCCGCAGCACACGGCGTACTTGTATATATGTAAGGTGGTCGCTCGGGGTTTGAGGAGAATTGAAGCCAGAACGAGGAGAGAACTTGGGTATGATATTATGCGCTGCTTAGCTAGGAGTGAACACAAGGATACTTATATCGCGATGTGTTCTGGAGAAGCGATACCGCACACTGACTGAGTGTGACGTGTACTCAAACGAGGGGGGTCGCGGTGCTGGCTGTTGGTGTGTAATCGCGCGCTTGACTGTTGGGGGTCGCGAGTAGGATAGTCGTGGTCATTGATGATCCTGCGGATCGACCTGGGTTATGTAGTTGTATGCTACTGTTCGCATTTTGTGCAACCGCAATGGAAGTCCACAGGGGTGACGAGTGATCTTTCGGTTCTTTGGAGATGATCTGTGAGAACCGAAACGATGATATTAGGGGGCTTTCAAAAGCTTCATCTGGCTACATCAGAAGCTGGATTGAGTATATGCGTCTTGCTTTCTAAGGCGACTTAGTGTTGAACTGGAAAATCGCGCGACATGCCTACTACCTACCTGTGTTGTGGTACGTATGAGGGAGGGCGTAAGAGACGGAAACGGGCAGACGAATGTGTACAATTTTTCGCAACTAGGGTTTGATTGTGGCAGTCGATTTCTCATCTCGAATAGGTACATCGAACGGGTCGAGACGGGGAAAGATCGAGCAGCCTTTGCCAGAGCGCCTCCCATCTCTCGACAGACATCAGCCATGCAACCACAACGCTCCATCAATCAACACCGTGCATGCTGTTCTTCTACCCCTTCTTCTTCTCCTCTTTCCAGCATAATATTCATCTTCCCTCCATTACTTTTCCTAGCCGAACCCTTCCCCGCAACGCCCACCCATCCATCTCCTACCTCCCCATCCTCCCCACCAAGACCTTCGCGGATGCAAAAAAGATAGTAGAAGAGCGCAAAAGAATCATTCTAATGACAAGAGGGGGATTCGAACCCCCGCGGGCGAAGCCCATGAGAATACTGCCTCGCTAACGGAGGTAAGCTTGCGCTTGAGTCACACGCCATAACCACTCGGCCATCTTGCCTGTTGAATTATAGATTCTTGACTAATAGAACATTTATATTGGTAATGTCAAGAGAGACGGAGAAAGGATGGTTCATGTGTTGGGATGCATGGGTATGGGCGGTCAGCATCGACGGTCGGTGTCATTGGGTTGGATGGCTGTTGGTGCGGGGCTGTGGGGCGGGCGCCGTCCGAGACCCCTAGTAGCGAGCTATTGGATCCATGCGTGCCATGGCAATCAAGGGGGTTTTGAGGACAACGGATGACAGGAGTGGGATTGAGATATGCTACCTACGTACAGTCTGTATGAGGTCATTGAATAAGTAACGAATCGGACTATACTATGCAAGTGGGAACGACAGCGAGTGCACAAAGCCTAATTCTAGCGGCATCGCAGTAGAAGAAGCGTATCGGCATCGATTGCTACGAATGCACTAAATATAGCACAGCTCTAATCCAGCAGCATGATTTCAGGACACATATGTACCCAAGGCAACAGTGCTGTTGTCGGTATTAGATATGGACATGCCGGTATAGTGTTCAAGCAAAGCAGGGGAAAACAAAAACCGCTCATCACGCTTTCCGAGTTGCTTTGCTTGGATGGGTTACTCGAGGTATGAGTATCTGTTCAGCATGTACTAATGCTGATAGCAATGTTAATGTCATGGGGAGGTGCGTACGTTCTCAGCCAGATGCACTCTATACAAGCCAAGACCACGACCATCTTCAAAAGGCTGGTAGCTCAGAAAGATGCATTGACTCTCCCAACCTCCTCCACATTTCTCTAATCTTCCCCTACTCTATCTCCGAACCCCCTCACTTCCTCCTCTTCTCCCCACCCCCCTGTCCACCCCCTCCATCCTCATCCCCACCCTTCCTCTTCCTCCCCTCCCTCCTCCAATACTCATCCCTCTCCCTCTTCTCCCTCTGCCTCCTCATCTCCTCATTCATCTCCTTCTTCCTCCGATACGGTTCCTTCCTCTTCTCCTGCGCCTCCCTCCTCTTCTCTTGCTTCTCATTGCGAATCGTCATAACCTGCTGCATGAGTCGTCTCGCCACCTTCTCCTCGCCCTTGACAACCACCGCGCGCTTCTGCAGGTACGTCGGGTGGCGCTGCGGCTTCATGTGCGCGATTTGCGATTTGAAGGGCAGGTCGGCGGCGAGTTTGCGCGGCACGCGGAGCGGGTTGAAGTGCCGGTCCTGCCGCTCGATTTTGCGGTATGCGGAGTTGGAGGATGAGGGTGTGGGCAGGTTTTGGTCGTGCCGGACTTGGCCGGTGAGGCGCATGCCTTTCCAGCCTGAGGGCGAGCTGTCGTCTCCGTCGGCGTCTTTGGAGGAGATGGAAGAAGGTTCGAGGAGGTTGGTGACGGGGTTGTAGAAGCGGTGGGGTTTAATAGGGTACCATGCCCTCAGGAATACGATGTCGCTCATCAAGACCTTGTCTTCAAAGGTAGCGCGGAAGTTGCCTTCTGGTTTGCTGAGTGCGCGCTTGATTTGGCCGCGCACGCCGGAGACGGTTTTGATGGAGGCGCCCTCGAATTTTGCGATTTCGAGAGAGGTCTGGAACATATCTTTGATGAAGGCGGTGTTTTTGAAGATCTTGTAGGGGTGGCCGGTCAACTTGAGCTTCTTCACGATTTCGGTCGAGGAGTCGACGTTGAGCACGACTCCTGTAGCTGCAATGCGGAAGCCCGGGTTGGTATTCGAAAACGTCTGCACGCAGCAGAAACCCGTATTCGGGGCCACAAGCGGCCCGTAGAAGGTGCCGAAGCAGTGCATATGCTCGGGCGTGTATTTCAGCATGCGATTGCGTGTCCGCGAGTCGGAGATGCTGTATAGAGGGAGGGTTTGGAATCGTCGCCAGCCGAGGGAGAAGATGAGCGGGTCGTTTGTTTTGAGAATCTTTTTGTGCCAGCGGTGCCGTTTTATGCGAACTTGAACAAATCCGAAGCGTTCTTCTGTCGGCGCGAGGCCGCCGATGAGGATGGGAAACCGGGGGTTGAAATTGGCGGAGAACTCATAGGGTACCTGTTCCAGCACTATCCTGGCATATGTGCCTGCCTTGTGCCCTTCGACCCGTACGCGCGAAGCTTCATCCAGTTGGTCGAATTCAGCGCGGTTAATGTCCAGTTGTTTCTGGATCATTGCCTTTTGCGCATCGTACCAGTCGTCCTCTCCAAACTCTTCTTCCTCACCAGCCTCTTTGCGAGCGTTTGCCTTGTCGTTCATGAAGCCTTCTCTATCTTCTTCCTCGAAGCGGAGCTTGAGTTCTTCTTTTCTACGAGCGTTCTTTTCTCGCTCTTCTTCGATGGTCTTAGCCTCGTTCTCCGCGTGGCCATTCGCTTGATTCGGGTGGTGTGACTCTCCTGTTTCGAGATCTTCAAACTCTCCATCGCCTTCGTCATCCTCGTCGATGCCTTCAAAGCTTTCTTCCTCTTCATCTCCGTCGCCCGATTTGCCGTTGAGATGACCAATTGCAAACCGGCTTTTGAATGCTTCGATATTTTCCTCATCCTCCCACTTCTCCTCCAGCGCAGCGTAATCGAAAATGGGTATATAGCGATCTTCAGCATCCTCAGGGTTGTCAGACTTCCTCTTCTTAAAGAAATCATCATCTACTTCATCCTCAATCTCAACGTCTTCTTCATCATCTTCCAATTCGCCCCGCCACTTCTTGACTACCTCTGCTGGAGACAATGTCAAGTTGTACATCATCTTCGCCAGGTCTGTGGTGCGGTAAGGCCTGTTCCGTCCATGCATCCGCTTCGCGTTTTCCCGGAGGTTTGACTTCCATCGTAATGTGCCTTCTTCATCGTCTTCGTCTTCGTCGTCATCCTCTGACGGTCCCTCTTCAAGGTCATCCAGATCTTCTTCATCTCCAGATATAGACCCCAGGTCTGAGTCGCTGTCAGCAAAGGCCATCTCTTCATTAGTCTCAACATCTCTCCGCCGAGCAAACGACGGTTTGCCATCCGATGTGCCGTTGGCTTCCAAGTGTCCCTCATCGTCCTCATCCTCTCCATCGAGCATATCCGCCTCGTCAAAGGCTTCCTCATCAGAAGCAATGCCTTCAAGATCAGCGTCATCGACATCCTCACCTGCAGCGATTCTTGCTCTTCGCTGAGACTTGCGACCCGCATCATCCTCTTCATCCGCAATCGTCCCATCCACAACCTCTCCCCCACTGAACAGCCTCATCGGCGCATCCGCTTCACCCAGTAGCTTCCTACCACCCTGCAGGCTAACCATCATCTGCTCGCCCAGTCCGCGCTCCTCATCACTATCATCCTGATTGAAAGTCGACGTCTTCACATCAATGTACACAGCATCTTTATCGACCAAAACACCACCCACATCTGACATGGGCGCAAACAGAATCTTCTGCTTCTCGCCCAACCTCCTCCTCTTCGACTTGCCAGTGACCTTGGCAAGCGCTTGCTCCGCATACGGCGTCGGACACGGATCCGGGAGTGCTTCCGTCGCAGACACGCTCAGGTCGCCCACACCAGGTATATGCACTCTCGAGCCCTGCGCCGGAAAGTTGGTGCCCCTCAAATATCCATACAGCGCAACCGTGCGATCGCATTTCGGGTTCTGCTCGATATCCGTTGGCGGTGTGATGTCCAGAAACCGATCTGCCAGACAGTACGGATGCGCGTTTCTCCAGACCAGCGGCCTCGGGTTCTTCATGACAGACAAGAAGCGTGACAGGTTCATGACCTCTCTATCGGGGTATCTTCCATTCACGACGCCTGAGAGGTAAAAGAGCTTGGCGCCTTGATATAGTTCGCTCCAAAACCGGTGTTTTAGCCTCTTCTTCTGTAATTTGAGAGTCTCCTGCTTCTTGAACAGATCCAGATGCGTCAGGATACCAAAGACGTTGCCCGGCATACCGCTCGCAGAAAGCACGTTCAGAAACTCCATAGTCTCCATTTCAAAGCCGTAGTTGCCATCAATCATGAGTAGCACGATATCCACCACTTTCGCAATATCAATCATGCTCGCCAGAGACTCGGCCGGGCATTCTATAAACGTCAGACGCCGCCGCTTCGAGGTGACGACTGTGAGGGGCCCGGTCGGCGAGGAGAGGGTTTGTTTGGTGTAGCGTCGGATGAGCGACTTTATGAGTGTGGTTTTGCCTACGCCGGGAGGGCCGACGACGCCCACGATGATGGGGGGTGCTTCTTCGGGGAGGCGGTCGACGAGCGGGACGTGGAGGCGCTTTTCTTTGACCTGAAATTGTTAGACAACGCTTGATATCGTAAGAATGAGAGCGCATACATCGTGAGAGCGCGCTGCCTGCTTCTGGAGTCTCCCGGGCGTCGCATATGCAAAAGCTTTTGGATTCGGACCTGCATCAATCAGCTGTATTCTGTACGAAACTCGAGGGCATGCGCGTACCGCCCGAATGCGCCTTCTTCTCCTTCCCCTTGCGATGCGGACGATTCGCCTGATCCGCCATAATCTTCCCTTTTTCGCGTTGCGCTCGTGACCACACCTACAAGAAACTTCCTTTCTCGCAAACGTCCAGATTCTCAAAATTTCCTGGCCAAGATTTCCATGCAGGGATGTCTTATCGATAAGCCCTCTAGCGCGGCGCGGCGAAGTGGGATGGTGGGCTGCGCGAGGGTTCCGAGGGAAAGCGAAGGGTCGGGTGGGTCAAGTGGTGTGGGTGTGATGGGTGAGGGCAGATTGATCGAGGCGCACGTCATCGTCAGAAGCATGTGCGCCAGTCGCGCAAGAACCAAGGCCTGTCTCGTAGCAACCTGCCGACGTAGGGGTAGTGCGTAGGCTATATAAACATCACCAACGTACAGCCCACTTCACTCAACGACTGCAACCCCATCTCACTTGACTACTACAACTACAACTGCAGCACTCATACCTTTCACGACTCACAGAAGAAGTCAAACTCAACCACCTCACCATGCCTTCCCAATACAACGTAATCGCTCCCTAATACCTAGTACAAGATAAGCGCCCATCTAACAAGCACATCTAGATCACGCTGAAGGATGCCTCCAAGGACGACATCGAGAAGGCCAAGCAGGACGTCAGGGACAAGGGCGGCGAGATTGTCAGCGAGTTCAGTCTCATCCCAGGCTTCACGTACGTTATTGTGTCTAGCTATCCTACCCTACCTGTCCTATCCCACTCTGCCCACTCTGCCCACCGACCCTACCAACCCTACCAACCCTACCATACTGCCTCACCTAAACAGACAAGAAGACTGACTCTTATTCCACAGTGCCAAGTTCGACGACGAGCACGTAGCCACCTTCGAGCAGAACGACAAGATCACCGTCGAGAAGGATGCCGAGGTCAAGACGCAGTAGATACCCACTAACGAGGCAGCGATGCATGAGTACTGGAGTCTAGAGAGGGAGTTCATAGACACCTGTATGGCACGACGTGGCACGACACGGCACGGCACGACATGGCATGGCTCAGTATGAATACGCTTCATGACCCGTACACGACGACATATCTGATAGCTTTGTAATGAATCTGCGATCTATCCTTCTATGCATCCCTCTATGGCGCACCGATGGTGCAGACTGTCGTTCACCACCTTGTTCAACCCTCACCCACCACCCATCAAACATCCAAATCCCTCCCCTCCACCCTCCCGACCCCCCTAAGACTAAGATAAACATCCGACCCCCACCCCCACAAACTCTGCACATTAATCCCACCCCCAAAATACTCCGCATACGCTCTGCCCAACGGCAGTCCGTACCCCAATCCCGCCAACGAATTCGCGCCATCGCCTCCGGGCCCCGCAATCGCATTCAGCGCATCCATGCCACCCCCCGCGCTGGGCGATGCTCCAGACAGCGTCGACGAGACTTGGTCCTCGCTGAACGTCGTGAACGAGTAGTCCCAGATGTGCGCGTAGTTCTCGGGCGAGATGCCACCGCCGCGGTCGCGGATGCGTATGGTTACGCCGGGCGTGGAGTGTGCGAGGGGGCGGATTGAGTCGTCTGCTGTTGGAGACGGGGATGTCGAGTGGCCGGTGAAGGTGCGGGATGCGATGTCTACGTTTCCTTGATCTGTGTTCTTGATCTCGCCTCTAGCCTCTGCCTTATTGCTATTGCCATCGCCATCGCCGATTCCGTTGGTCTCGGCGGAATCATCGGGTAGTGGCGCGATGGTAACTTCGATTGGCTCGCGCTCCATGCCGCTTTCAACGGTTGCTCTGAACGCGTTTTTCAGCAGCTCCGTGATGATGTACTCGAGGTGTACGGGCACGTGTGCGAAGGTGTACTCGGGCTCGCCGTTGATAACGACGTGCGGTCGGACGCCGTATTTCAGCTCGCAGATCTCGCCGACGATGTTCTCGCAGTGCTGGACGATTTTCGCGGGGCGCAGCTTGGTGTCGATGACGCCGATGAAGCCCTGGTCGTCCAGGTCCTCGTGCATGATGTCGTTGTGTGGCTGGCTCGAGAAGTGCAGCGCCAGGTGCTGCTCGGCGATCAGGCGCGTGCCTATCCTAGCCCGTAAGTGCTCGTCCAGAAAGCGCGTTACGTCTTTCGGACTGATGTATTTCCGCGCTTCGAGGAAGCCTCTTGCCAGAATTGAGATTGTGTTGGCGTGCGTTTGGACGAGGTCGGCCATGACCTCTGTAAATTTGACCTCGTCCTCCAATGTGGTTATCTCGCGCTCCGCCCATGGCAGTAGGGTTGACAGGGAATGGATGTAGTTTGAGTGTATCTTGGAGATATGCGGATTCGATACGACGATAAAGGGGAGGTTGCGGAGGGATTGTATACGATGTGCGAGCCGGGCGGGGAGGATCGATAGGGTGAAGTTGGCAGAAGTCAGGAGCTGCTGCGTCGTGAGCGGAGGGCGTCCGTGTCTGGATGTCGCAAGCTATGTCAGTACAATCGCATACTGAGCAGCCTTCTACAAGCACGTACTTGACGAGGTCCGCGAGCGTAAGCGGGTGTAGAGGGAGAGTGGCTAGTCGCGCAATGTCATTGTCGGTAACCTGCTTGGTATGCAGAGACTTGTACTGCCGCAAGCGAGAAAACGCAGGCCTTCTCAGATCGCCCCGAGGGCAGTAAAGACGAATGAATTGCGATTGGATTATCAAAGGTCTCTGAACCTGTGCCATCTTGTCTGGAGTCAGAATGCTATGACAGCATGCTAGTGCACAGAATTGAACAGCGTGCAGAGGATCTGGAGAACAGCTTTCAGTACAGCTAAATATGAATTGGTCCAGAAAATCAATGTTTCGCTTTTCGCAAAGATCTTGAGAAGCAGCCAGCAGAAGATGGTGAAGGTTTGGGTGGGGTGCAACATCAGAGCTACGAACTCTTAGGACGATGATCCCTGCAGGTGTAAGCGGTGAAGAGATCACATGAAGGAGCGGAGCGTCATAGCTTCCAGGATCTGGAGACGGCTAGATCTCTGACAAGCCAAAAAGCAAACACTTATTAGCATATGTTACGGAAGGCATACACGTCATTCTAGAATTGCTGTGGGTGGTAGCACTACACTACAACGGTGTAGCCGAGTGCTCTGGTAGGTGGCACAGCAAGCGACCATGACTGCGAAGGAGCTGGCTTCCAATCAGGAATTCCCAAGTACCTCCGTCGAACGTTGTTACATGCTGTATAGGCATCAATGCGGGGTATAACGAAGCCCGATGAAGCCTTCTGGGTGCGGGCTGAATATGGGTGTCAAGGCTTTCTCCAACTGAACAAGAAAGGTCATTGGAGCCTACTTGTAATCCCGATATCAAATCGTGCGAAGACAGACGAATCGAATGGTAGAGGCTCTCTGGGCACTCGGACTTGATAACTTGGATCATTTCCCGTCCATCACCGGCGCTTACAGGTGTATCAGAAATCGAGAAAAATCTTTACCCAGTGTACGAAGAGCCGATATGAATGGGATGACGTCTAGAAAGCTTCAGCGAGCGTTGTAAAACGACATCTGGGGAACACCATAGGGGTCAACAAAGGCCGATGAAGCCTCTTGGCTGCTAGCAGTTTCAGGACTCTAATATACGTGCTCGTAGAGCTATGGGATATTTGAAATTGGTTTATACAGCGTCGAACCGTCGAACGAATACACAATGTGTTATCGACGTTGCATTTGGGTAGTGCGCGGGTGACCGAGTCCACAGACTTTAGCCAAGCGGGAACGACTCCACTGATACAAGAAGTTGACAAAGATTGAACTCAAGTACTACAGAGGTGTCAAGTGGTACTTAATCCCAGTGTGTAACAGTCAATGAAGTCGATCTGATGGAGTAACGCGTGGCCTGATTAAGCTTGTTGTCTTGGTTGCGATTTCGGCGAACCGGAAACTCGCTCGACACCACCGTTATGGTCTCGTCACGAACATGCAGAGAAGAAAGAAGCTTGAAGTGGTAATAAGATCTATATCTATCTGCAACACGAGGTATAACATGCCCCCTTGTGTAACGTTTTGATATCCAGACGCCGAACCATGACACCTCTCATCCATTACGGTCGTAGGCTTCGGTGCCTGTTTATCCAGAGACGGAAGCCTGTAAATGCATATCTGAAGCTTGGAAACAATGGAACTTTTCGTGATACTTGAGTCGTCTACTCGTCCTCGTCGGAGAAGACTTCCTCGCCACGCTTGCGGCGGGCCATCCGATCCTTCTTCTTCTTTCGCATTTCTGTGAACTGTTAGTAAGAGCATTGAATTGAAGGGACGGGAAAGCGTTCCGCTCGAGGTCAACTTCTTTTTCTTTCCGCCACCCGCAATCTTGTTCCCCCTGTCCAGAGTGTTAGCAGTCATTCTAAAGTCAAAAGGGGCGGGTTTCAAACATTGCATCGAACTAGGCATAAGTTAGCGGTGATAAAGCGCAAAGTCAGGGGCAAACATACCTTATCCTCCTCATCGTCACCCTTGTCAGTCAAACGGGGACCGGCACCCTGTCCCTGAACCCAGTTGTGTCCCGAAGGCGTCATCTTTCCGTCCATGACAGCCCAGACTTCCTCGGTAATGTTCTTGGTGAACTCAGCAGAGTGAGTGATGATGATGACACCGCCCTCGAAGGACTTGAGCGCCTTGGAAAGAGCGCCGAGAGAGTCTCGGTCAAGGTAGTTGGTGGGCTCGTCGAGAACGATCAAGTGCGGGCGTTGCCATGAGCAGGCAGCGAGCACAACCTTGACACGCTGGCCACCAGACAAACCACGCATGCGGGAGTGAGATACCAACTCAGCGTCAAGACCAAAGTTGGCGCAATGAGCTTCAATCTCCTTCCGGACCAAGGGACGGAACTGACCCGAGGCGAGAGCCTCCTTCTGATCGACCTCAGCGACCATCTTGGCGTGAGAAGCGAGAATCTCGCCACGGGGAATCCAGGCGTTATCGGCAGTCATCATAGGTGTCCACCTCTCGTTCTTCAGGCCAACGTTCTCACCAAGAGCGAACGAACACTCATATTCGTACGAGTTCTTGAACTTCCTACGCGAGTTGATACCGATGACACGTCGCTGGGTGCCCTCAATCTTGTATATCTTGTCCATGGCCTTCTCATCCTCCTCGGTAACGATCTTGTTGGCACGGTCCATGGTCTCGCGGTCCTCACCAGTCTGGAAACGCCATTGAATGTACTCGGATGGTGTGCTGTCCAAATGGTGATCAATGTGTGCGAAAGCATGCTGCTTGATGTAGGCGATACGGATATTCTCGTGCTGGTAGACCTCACCCTGAGTGGGGACAAGTTCACCAGTCAAAACGTTGACAAGGGTGGACTTTCCAGCACCGTTGGGACCAATGACAGCGATACGCGAGCCAAGCGAACATTGGAAGGTGACGTCTGCAATCTGCGGCTTTGCGGTACCTGGGTACTGGAACGACATATTGGTAACACGGACAATGGCCTTGGCCTTGGTCTTGACACCCTCAAGGAAACCCGGCTCAGGGAACTTGAATTCCATATCAGATGCGGACAGCTCATGGTAAGAGCGGGCAGAAGGCACACGTTTGACGAAAGCGCTCAGGTTGCCACGGTACCGCTTGAGCTTGAAGCGCTCGTAGTGGATGACGTGCTGAATGACATTGTCCAAGAACTTGCTGTCGTGCGAGATGATGATGGATGTGCATGGCGAGTTGACAAGGTACTCTTCCAGCCACTTCACGTTCTTGACGTCCAAGTGGTTGGTGGGCTCGTCGAGGAGAAGGATATCAGGATCTTCGAACACAGCACGAGCGAGAGCGAGCTTCATCTTCCACCCACCAGAAAGAGACGTAATGGGGCCATCAATTTGTTCCTTAACGAAACCGAAGCTGATAAGAGTGTCCTCAACTTCTTTCTGGGGCTTTTCGATGCCGACGGAAGCCAACTTCTTGCAAGTCCACTCGATAACGGTCTGCTCAGTATCCGCGGAATCGAGATCGTGCTCAACATACACAGTCTTGACTTCGCTCTGCTTAGGGAAACCCTCGACTTGCTCATTGTTGATAGCGCGCATGAGGGTGGTCTTGCCGGAACCGTTGGGTCCGAGGAGGCCATAACGCTGACCACGCTTCAGACGGAGGTGGGTCTGATTGAGTAGAATCTTAGCACCGTAGGCCAGATTGAATGTGCAGTTGCAGAGATCTTCACCCTCCTCCTCATCGGGCTCAGCTTCGTCCTCCTCAACACCAGCAGGAAGAGAGCGCTTGCGGAGATTGTTGGCAACGTCCTTGGAATCAGCGTCGCCGATGACAGCCGCGATGAAAGGACCAGCGTTCGTTTGCCAGCTGATAGCCTCGTAGTCCTTCTCATCAATGAGCTGTCCGCCAATGGCGCCGATGTAGTCGACAATGGGCTGGAATTTGTCATCGATCTTGTACTTGGACGGCAGAACCTCCTTGAACGAGGCGGCAACAGTGGCGATATCACCAGCCTTAGAGATCTCGGGAATCTTGCCATCCTTGACGTCACCGACACGGATGAGGGTGTCGAGACCCTGGCGGGTCTTTTCACGAGCCTCAGGATCGGCGAGGTTGTCAAAGTTCTTCTCGAGGGCAGGCATCAGCTTCGGCAAGAAAGCAGCAACGATCTGGGGGTCCTCGACGAGCTTGCACATGTTGTCGACGATGACGGCCGCTTTGCGCTTGATAGCAGTCTCGCGCTCGACAAGACCACGCTCAAGAAGAGGCACCATGATGGCGAGGGTAGGCTCGTGGACGTCCGTGACGAACGTGGTGGCACCAAGCAAGTGAACGGTTTCGGGGACGTTCTCGGGCTTGGCGATACACTTGATCAGCTCAGGGATGAAGCGCTCGATATCCTTGTTGGAAATCAGAGCGCAGAGCTTCTCCATGGTGCTGTAGGCAGTCTTCTTCACCTCGGGCTTGGTGTCCCACATGGCCCCGGAAATGACGGGGATCAGGTCGGGAACGCGGAGGGCGAGCTGAGCAGCGGCGCTCTTGCAGAGAATCTCGATCAGCTTGAGGTCGGTCATCTTTTCAGGCCACTTCTGAGCGTTCTCGAGAGACTTGATAATGTGTGGGATAATAGCCTTGACAGCGTTGGGGTTCGCAGCCTCGACAATGGCTTCCGAGGCAGTCTGGGCAGCCACCTTGACGGAGCTCATCTTGTCGCCAACAGCGGCCAGCGTGTTCGGCAGCAGTGCGATGAGGTAAGGCTCGATCGCAGGGGAGACGGTTGCGTGTTGGGCAATAGCGCGGATGGCATCCAGCGCACGCTCACGGGCGACAGCATCCTTCTTACTCGCGAGTTGCTTCTTCAGGAGTTCGACCACCCTGAATTATAGAGTTAGTTATGAGTAGAGAAGAATACTAAACGTTCCGACTCACTTGGTGGGCGCATCGCCCTCCTCGATGTCACCGTTCACGAAGGTGGCAAGAGCTTGCGCGGAGGCGTTGATCTCATCCTGGGCCTTTGAGACAGCCAACTTGGAGAAGAGCTCCTCCAAGACCTTCACCGATTTCGAATTCTCAGACTTGACCGTCTTCGCATTGTGCGGGGCGGCGTCAGTTGCAGCGGGTGCCATTTTTGCGGTTGCTGAACAAGTTGTTTGTGGGGCGGAGAGTGGCTTTTACGCGGGAGATAAAGGCAGGCGGGTTTTAAAAGGCGGTCAGGGACAGCCTTCGGAAAATTGAAAAGATAGCGAATCTATCAGGGTATCTGTTAAGGGCCGTTGCAAGCGCAAATGGGGCACTCGCGCTCTGTATGCCAACGTAGACAAAAACAGAGGAAAAAGAAAGCCCTGGGGCAAGAGAGACAGTGAGGGGAGAGGGTGCGGGCGGACTTTGGAGGGGCGGTGGGCTTTTAAGTCGAACAAAAAAATTCTGGTGAATGGCAGGGGTGCGAGTAAGCCGCTAAGATAGCACGGGCCAGCCGGCAACCGAGCCCTCACTCAGAGCCTGTGCCCAACAGCAGGTAGTCGCCGCCGATGTGACGGGCGGATTGCAATGACTTCAGACCCCAGTCATTGCACCAGAGTTTTCGCTCACGCTCCACTCCGCCATGTCTCTATTGTTCCGAGCCTTGTAGACATCGTCTTCTGTAAGGCTTGGACCTGCAGCGGTGGCAGAGTGGCGCCCGGCGAAACACTTTGGCACGTTGCGAAACCAATTTCTATTTGTGGCAATCTTGGACTCGCAGGACACGCTGACCGCCTTCGTCGAGACCACCCCCGGGCCACGGCCATCTGGGAGGTTCGATTATGCGCATAGCATTCATGACCTGCACTAATCCGCCGCGAGGCACTGCCACGGTTGCCCTTTTGGAGTTTCGTGGAGCCCTTGATCTCTACCGGAGGCAGCTGATATTGGCCCTTGGTGGCTACAGCAGAGGAAAAGATTGTCAGGTGAGGCTTCTGCCATATGCCGGAACATTATTCTCTGCAGAGGACCCTTATTTGTCTCTAAACATCCGCCGCTGCGAGGCTTGTGCAAGATATTCGGGCATTGACGATCTCGCGCTACGGCCGCCAGCGGAGGCTCCAGGCCTCTTTTTCCAAAGTACCTTCCCGGCCTACCAAAGTAGATTCAGTGCAAATTGCCTTGGCAGATACCTTTTGCCACCCTTCTTCGTGTCAAACTTGAAGCCAGCGCTAATCCACTACTACAGCCGCCTTCGAATACCGCAGAGTGTTCGTCACATTTTCTCGAAGTTTGCCGTTCGCTCCCCGAACGCCGAGATACGCATGCCGGCTTGCTTGGTTCCCGGCAAGGCGTTGCGGTGAGAAGATGTTGGTTTTTCCCTGCATACAGCCGCCCTGTCGCGGTTTAGCGCCGTTCCAGGGTATCACCCAAGAAAACATCTCGCCTAAGACACGTTCACGCCAGACTCGAAAGTGTGCTTATCCATTATCGGCAGAAAAGATGTTTTTGCAGAGTCTTCCTCCATGCGTCATTGCCTCGAACCTGCAATTTCTTCGAGGATGAAAATCATGTGGCTTTTCGCTTGACGTGATGCTCGCGGGCCGTCCCTATCAGTCGTGGCACTGGTCACAGAGCAGCATGTTCTTCAGCCATGATGCGCTCAGGGCACCACCTATCGATGTCCCCCGGATTCTCTCCGCAATTTCCAAGGTTCTCCACAGTACGCTTGTACCGATCTGTCAGCGTCAGCGGTGTGACTTGCATAGGGGCGTTGCTCGGTGCTGCAGTGCACGGGAGTACCCACATGTGTCGCCATGCGCCTCTCAACAAACAGGTACCAAGGCTTCACCGCAGTGTTCCCAATTCTAAGGCCATCTTCAATTGTCCCTTGATTCAATGTACTTGAATTGCTGGCCGTCCTGGGAGCTTTACCTCGCAGAGTTCAGTCCTTGTCTGCTCATTCCTTTCAGCTTGACAGCAACCACCAATCTTCTTAGCCACTAGTGCTGGATGTCAAGTCTAGGTGGTCGTTCATAGGGACGCTCCAATACGCTGGCTTGACCGGTCTGCCCCCAGGCTGCTTTGACGTCTTCACAGCCTACAGCACGGGCGACTTGTCTCCAACATAGCATATTGTTACCAGTAAAAATCTTTCATCGAAGCGAATGTTCCTTTGACGTCAACAGTAGTCATTCCGTACTCCATCTTTCCTAGTACCCGACTACTTAGGTCCTCGATCCCGACTTTGTTTCCCGAGGGATCATCTCACGCCTCACCTCTCATCATCTCTCATGACAAACCTCATCATTCAGATCGTTACCAGTATGCTTTACATATTTGTCCTACTCTACAGTCTATAATCTACCTGATCACCTTTATCTCACATGCTGTTGTACAACTGTTCGAAGGGCACCCGGATGTCAAGGTACCCTTCAAGCGTCCAATACCTTCAACATCTCCCTTACACTCTCAAACTTTTCTCTCGGTTTCCCAAGCTTTTGACCACGCGCTACCTCCAACTCGTCTATCCTCTCCCAATCGCTCCAACTCAGCGGCCTAACCCCCTTACTCACCACCTCCTCTCTAATCCCAGCCCAGCCGAGCCCGGTGCTCCTGTCTTCGCCACTATCGGTGTTCAAAAAGGGGACATCAGATTCCCAGTCACACGCGATTACATCAGCGGATGTAAATGCATCCTCCATGGTGCTCGCTATCACGCCGGTCGGGCCTCGCTTCACCCACCCAGCACAGTACAAGCCAGAGACATGACCCGCTGTCAGCGATCCTGGACCTGCTGAGGGTGTGATGACGCGGCCGTACGGATCATTCGGAATGATGCCTAACTTCGTATCGAAAGGCACCCCCAATTCATCGAGGCCAGGAATCGATGCTGATTTGTAGCCAACAGACCGGAATGCCATATCCGCTGGCAGTGTGCTCTCCTCGCCCGTCGGAACTACAGAAGCGGATTTCGAGAATGGATCGGTGTCAGGGCTGAACGCTTGGTGTGCGAATGTGATAGAGGAGATGTGCGTCGAATCGGAGGCGTGCATGGCCTTCGGCGCTTTGAGGAATTCAAGGCCCCATCTCTTTTCCGAGTTCTGGATTCGTGCTTCTGTGCCTTTCTGCAGGACCTCTGCAATGCGCCGTTGCACTCGCGGCAGTTTCTTAATATCAGGCGGGAATAACGACGTATCGATTCGCTCAAACGCTAGATCCTGTATATGCATCAACTCGCGCACTTCCTTGACCGTGAACGCTGCCTGTAACTCCGTCAGCTTTGCTCCCACTCCTCTCACATCCCTCACATCCCCATGTTTTCTTACCTGCAACGCGCCCCGTCTCCCCACGACCTTCACACTCCGCACCCGACTCCGCCCCAGCACCTCCAGCGCCTTCTCCGTGATATCCGTCTGCCTTAGCACATCAACCGGCGACAACAATATCCGCGCTACATCCATCGCAACATTGCCCTGCCCAATCACTACCGCCTCCGCACCCCTCCCCAAATCCGGCGCCAGATCGCTGAACTCGGAGAGCCCATTATACCACCCGACAAACTCCCGCGCGCTATACACACCGCGCAGCTCCTCCCCCGGGATACCTAGCACTTTGTCCCGACTCGCGCCGTACGCGAACAAGAGCGCGTCGTAGTGCGGTTTTAACCGCGGAAGGCTGATGTCCACGCCGATGCACACGTTCCCGATGTATGTGAAATTCGGAGAGCGCGCGACGGCGGCGAATGTGGACTGGCAGTTTTTTACCTCCGGGTGGTCGGGCGCGACGCCGTAGCGCACGAGCCCGTAGGGTGTGGGCAGCTGCTCGTACATGTCGATTCGTGTTGTTGGGTGCTTTTGGAGCAGGCGGTGCGCGGTGTAGAAACCGGCGGGGCCGGAGCCGATTATCGCGAGGTGGAGGGGTGGGCGGGTAGTTGTGGTGGTTGTGGCTGTTGTGTAGGCATGGCGTCGAGTAGCTGGGAGTTTGGGGTGGACGGGTTTGGATGTTGGGATGGTGCGTGGAGATGTGCGGGATGCTGTGGTGAAGGCATTGTGGCGGTGGAGAAGTGGTGGAAGTGGACGGGGTTGAGGACGTGTGGATTGGGCGAGGCGGCGGGTACAGGTCGCGCAGATGTAGGGGGTGGGGGGGAGGCGGTGGGATATTTGCATCTTGTGAGGATTTGGTGGATGTGAGGAGTTGAGATGGGTCAAGGGTTTTTGGATGACTCAGCGCGGAGGATGTGGAAAATTGGTGTTTTGCATTCCAAGGTTGCTCTGGTGTTCACCACCACTGACCAGACCAGTCGCTACATATGACAGTGCTACTTTGTGAACATCGATCTCTTCTCAGATGCAGAAAGAAGTTCTTTTGTCAAGCTGGATGTCTTGGGTGCGAGTTGCACTGACAGGCCATCGCGCATTCACTTACGGTCTTCACCGGTACGTAGATCGGGAACTCATGAACAGCCGATTGACCGTTAAATTTCCTGTTTTACCATCGCTAGCGCCGAGAGTGCCCTGTTTGAGAACTTGCTAGACTGTAGTCGGACGCCATGTTCCAAGTCCGGTGGTGGTAGTTGCTATTGATTGTTGCCATGGGCAACGCTATTTATGTTCTTCCCCATTGATCACCCAACCCTTGTCACCATCCCTCCAGCATTCCTCAGCTTAGCGAAAAGGTACCTCCCTCGCTCCTCACATTCTTCGCGGTTGCGCATCGAAGGTCGGCATTCTTTAGCCTTCTGCCTCGCACACTATGGGCCGCTGGCAGCCCTACCTCTATGAGCCGGCCGAGAGGCAGTCTTTCCACGACGTGCCAAAGCCGTTCAATCCCAAGTCCGTGACCATGGCGAGTCATCGGCCGCAGCCGCCAAAGAAGAAGCAGGATGGACCCTTGGTCAACTTCAACAGGCATCCGGACAGCTACCTGGTCCTTCCTTATGGCAGGACGGATGCGAAGCCCATGAGCCCGAAGACGAAAGTCATTCTCAAGTACACGAGATGGGTGCAGCTCTTCTTCCGAGTCGCTACTCTATTCGGTGCTATTGGTGTCCTTCTCTGCGCAATCTTCATTCGTGGAGCGCCGAATACTGAAGGATATATAATACGAATACCCGTACGTCAATTGCTACCCAATCTTCAAATGTCACAATGCTAATCAACATCTAGCCTGGCGTGGATCTGGTCAATACACTATACGCCATCTATCACCTGCTCCGAGCTGCCAAAGCGCGACCGGCGGCAAGCTCAGCCAGTTACCACCTTTTCGCTCTGGTCATGGATGCTGGCTTTATCCCGTTCTACATTTTCACTGCGCTACTCTCAAATCGCAACTTTAATGAGGAAGCTGGGACTAGTGGGCGTTGGAGAACCTTCTTCCCTACTGATGAGGAGACTAATAAGGTGCTTCAAACCACCTGGCTCACAGCAGTTACGGTCGCAGGCTTCCATTGCGCTTCTTTGTGCCTGGATCTGTACTTGGCTCTTGTCTTCCGCAAGATCTCGCGTCTTCCACCGGACATGAACCCGTTGGAGGACAATCTAACGTCGCGCCGCAACACCAAGCACAAACACAAGAATTCCTCAATCTCAGCAATGACGCCGTTGACTGCTGAAGAGAAGCGAATGAGTGCGCAAAGCGTAGGCGGAACAACTGTGGTTGGGAGCAGAACATCGCAAGCTGATCCACTGCTTTTCGAGAAGGGCATACCAGCACCAGAGGAGAATCAGATCAAGTTCATGCATACTCGGACGGACTCGGGCATGACATATTCACCACACAACCCAAACTCAGCCCGCCACTCTCGGGTTATATACTCGCAGCCCAACTCTGCTCGCCAGTCACGCGCAGATCTCAACACTCGGGACGACCTGCTCCGTAGAGACGATGGCAATGAAATCGAGACACTAGCTCAAAGAAAGTCGTTTCTTTCTCAACAGGCCAACATCAAGCGACACTCAAGACCAAACTCGATGGTGTCTTCGAAACAGGAATATTACACCCCACCCTCTACCGCTGGCAAGCATTCATCGACGGGAGATATATCACTCCAGAACAGCCGTGAGAGCCTGCAATCAGACAACTGGTTCGTCCACGATAACTCTTCGGACGAGCCACCAGAGCCACCAGCGCACAATGTCTCGAGAAAGTCCATGTTCACCTCAAAGAACCAGGCCCAAGGATACAACACCATCTCGACGTCAGAGGACATGTACGAAGATCAGTACGATGCTCCAATGGTCCCGCAGCCATTGCGTATGAACCCACCGACTCCGCCGCTAGGGAATGAAAGGGCTAAAGCTACTCCCCCTCCACCGGCTCTCAAGCGAACCTACACAGTGACTTCCATGTCGAGTGAAGCCACCTTCAGTCGCACGCCCACGAGCGCCTCGTCGAAGTCGCGCTACTACGGAGATCTCAAAGCAGCTACGCAAGGTATCCGTAATGGGGGCAACTCCCCTGCCCAGTCACCTGGAGCTTCACCCACAAAGGGGTTCTTCGCCCCGAACAGCCTTCCCAGCGCAACGAAGCAGTACACGACCAATTCTCCTGTGACCACAGGGAATAACTACACGTCGAACTCTCCCTTCAGTCTAGACAAGAACAAGTTCAGCAGTGTCCGGAGGACAGGGGAAACAGGACACACGCCAGTAAAGGCCGAGTCTCCGCGCGTGGTCAGTCGAAGCGGAGTGGATTACTTTGATGATGACATGTCGGATCTGGGAACTGCTGGCCGGCGCCGCGATGTCAGTGGCAAGATTGCCGAAGAGGGACGTGGTGGTGGCTGTGGACCTGCCGCCAGCAGATGGGGCATGAGAGCGAACGAGCTGACCTACAGGAAGGTAAGTGGTGTAGCATAACACACTGGCGTTTGTATTTGGCATCTCGTTTTAGGTGTTACTTGATCTGGTTTGAAGGTGTTCTTGTGAATTCTACGAGGGGGGCACATATATGGGTACGTGGTGGCATCTCAACGTACTGGAGCTTTCTGCAGCTAAAAGTCGCCGTTGGATAGTAGACGAATTCCGAACACGCCTTTGAGATCAATTGCCCGACCAAATCTTCGGCCCCCTGCTTGGGAATATGACAGTGTGATGAGTTTCACTAGGTATCTACAATTACATCCCTTTTGGCTGAGAGTATGTGTACGGAGTAGGACGTTCTTCCCTCCGATCTCGCTAGCGACGCGCCGTGGATAAACGACGGCACGTGTCCACGCGGGATCAGATGGCCTGCCCAGGCGTCGAGCGCTAACGGGCTCACGCACTCTTTGTCCGTCGACACCATCGAGACACGCCTCTGAGTGTCCTCAGTGTGTCCTACACGTCTCGCTTCTTGTTCTCGACGTGTATCCCGGGTCCAGTGCCTGCAGCGGAAGACGCAGGTTGCCGCCGTTCGCGCATCAATCAAACGCGCCTGCGCGCTGGTCCGTCCACGGTTCCCGCAAACACGTTAACGGGCCTCGCCCGAGCATATATCCTCACGCCCCAGCCATCAGGGTCCCGAGACTGCTACCGACCTATTCTGATTTCGTAGTTCATTCATATATCGCGTTCTGCCGTTGTTCCAGTAATCCAATGCTGAACAGTGGGCATGCGTTTCCGCTGCCTACCCCGCCAGGAACGATGAGTATGGGAGCTCGCTCGCGTCAGCCAACCGCGCACATAACTGACCGACGCCACCAGATAATGCCTCCCACCACCCCACCAACATCTCCCAGCTCTACAAACGAGAGCTTCCAGACTCGCAAGAGTCGTATGTGTCGGCGGCTTCCAGTACATTTGCCGCACCGCTGTTGCTATCGTCGAGTAGTAACGTATCAAACTCTACAGCTGCAGACACCGACTTCACATCCCCCTCGACTTCCAATGCAGCCTCCAGCCAGAGCCAGCCCCTGGAACGCGCTGTTCCGCCTTCGCCATCCCAACTTCGTGGGCAGAACAGGCATCCTGCACCACCGCCGATCGATACGTCGAAACCGCTGCGAACTGGTGACACAGCAGCAAGCCCCATGTCCCTTGACTCCCCGGCCTTTGTCCAGGGGGCCAAGCGAACTGCAAGCGGGATGGTGAAGAATGCCGGCCTGACAGTGGACAGTCCGACCGCTCCTACTGCTGGCCATAAACGGACCAAGAGCACCGAGTCAGGCTCGAACACTCGCATAGGCGAGGTGCGTAGGAACTAGATCGACATCTGAAACTTTCGGCTGTGGCTGACCCCTTATGCAGCTGTCCGCCAAGTTGCGAACTCGGCTCTCGTACGCCATGGTCAAGGTCGAAAATGGCTGGGAGAGGCAGTCACTCGAGGAAATCGAGGACATGGCTTCGCAACAGGGGTCACCAATCTCCGCTCAAGGCAGGATGGAGGGGACACGACCCTCATTTGATTCTCCTCAAACAGCAGACCGAAGGCGCCGACCGAGCGCCATATCTGACAACTCTGATCAAATCATGTTGTCACCAGGTCAGAGCACCCCTTCAGATGCTTCGCGTTCCCATGCTGCTACACCCTCATGTATGTTGTCTAAGTTTCGGGTTGGTGAAAGACCATACTGACTGTTAAAGCGTTCTGGCGATCGATACCTCGAGCCCAGATGAATGCCCCCTTGCTGCCTGTAACAAGTAACGCAAGTGGTCCAGTACTTGCTCCAGCGGCCGAAATAGGCTCTCGAAGAAAGCGAAGATCCAGTGCTTCCTTCGCCCCGCCACCATTGTTGGGATCCGCGCAGCGGAAGTACTATAGCGATCTTGGGGCTGGAGCTGCGCCTCGGACACCTACAGCAACGCCGCGAGCTGGCATTCTTCGTATGCCCAGTCAGCAAGCTGAGAAGGATGCTGTGGACACCCTCCTCTTCATGAGTAGCCCCAACAACTCAGGTCGCCTTCCTCATGGGAATATGGATTCCCCAGCTCAACCGAGTCCTTTGCGATCGGAAATGCCTGCAAGACGCGTCATGTTCGAGAACAATCCTCCGAAGAATAACATCAACCATCACCCGCATCCTGTTCAACGCAATGCCGCGCAGCAAGCGACGTATTTTCGAAAAGATTCCACACGTTGATCCCTTCATTACGCGTGAGCAAGAAGGACGACAGCATTCTTCTATTCCGACGGCCTCGAAGAACGCATTGCATAATTGGCGTTGTGGTAATACCCAAGAGATTCCTTGCTTTTGGAAGCATGTTGAGGTCATTGTTGCATGATGGGAACCTGCATAGAAACCTGGAACACTTGCTCGTATTGGTATTTGCTATGAGGTTGTTCAACAGCTTGTCTAAACACTTGACAGTTTGCAGCTTTCCCGCTTCGGCGATTTACGACGTTACGGTTGGATTCTTGTAGCGAGTGTGTGGCTAGGACTTGTGGCGTTAGCTTGGTGAACAACCGATGAACGACACCAAATAAACATTCAACATCATTTCGCATTGAAAGCTCGCCGAGTCAGGTACTCGCATTTGACTCACTCAGACCACTGCACAGTATGACATAGCATAGCTCGCATCGAGCCCTGATCAGTTCGCGCATGCCCCTCCTTACCGGGGTACACGGGAGCTTGAGCTTTAGCAACGTCATGTGGGTCGAGTACCGCACCTAGGCAAAGCTCAAAGCCTTAGTCAAACTTGTGATCGTTTAAATAGCTCAGGCACCCTGCCAATTCCTTATCTACATCCCCAATTACCTTCTCAATTGTCTTCTTGTCCCACGTTCTAACTGTCAGGCTGCTGGAGGTGATTGGGAGCGAGACCGAGATCGTCACATTGACGTTGCAATTCCCAAGAGCTCCCTTCTGAGCTTTCAACAACAACCCTGAAGGGAACTATGTCTGTGTCCGCAGCACTCAAAAGTCGAGTCCGACGTCCAAGCTACCTGAAGAAGGTTGCAAAGGCAGAAGATCTAATCAGTTTGTTCCCGCATAATGCGTACGTCGGCTGGTCCGGCTTCACAGGCGTGGGATATCCAAAGTAAGGTTTTACCCTCCCAATCCATTCTCCTCGTCCAATTCCTTCTTCTTCGATACCCCAGGTCCAAAAAATTCTGCTTTCCCTAGAGTTTCACCCCCGTCAGACTTTCCGAGGTCGAGCGGAGCACGCACGCGTCCCCACTCCATCCCCGAAATACGCCCGAGCCCTCCTCTCCGAACAATACCGTAGACCATCTTCCAAAGTTGCTTACGCATACTAATACCAACACTTCGTAGGAAGATTCCAACGGCGTTGGCGGACCACGTCGAGAAGAATGGACTTCAGGGTAAGCTCAAGTACAATCTTTTCGTCGGCGCGTCGTCGGGTGCGGAGACGGAGAATCGGTGGGCCAGGCTGGATATGATTGAAAGAAGGTCGCCGCATCAGGTTGGAAAGGAGATTGCGAAGGGGATTAATAGTGGGAAGATTAAGTTCTTTGATAAGCATCTTAGTATGTTTCCGGTGGATTTGATGTATGGGTAAGTTGAGAATTTCTTTGGTTTTCGATTGGGGAGATGAGGGGATGGGCGGTTGTTCGGAATTTGTGGGAGGGCATGCAAGATTTTGACTGAGTGAGAGGCTGCTTTGAGATTTCGCGTTCTGTACCATTTGATCGAAATTGTATAAGCTGCTAATCTCTTCTAGCTACTATACCTTGAACAAGCCGCACAACAAGCTGGATGTCACCATCGTAGAAGCCAGTGCAATCACCGAAGATGGAGGAATTATCCCTGGAGCTTCCGTCGGCGCCTCTCCGGAATTAATCCAGATGGCGGACAAGATTATCATCGAAGTCAATACAGCTGCCCCGTCATTTGAAGGCCTGCACGACATCACCATGACCGATCTACCACCGCGGAGGAAACCGTACTTGATCATGTCACCCGAGGACAGAATCGGCACGCCTCACATCCCCGTGGACCCGGAAAAGGTGGTTGCAATCGTAGAGAGTGACTATCCAGACCAGACACAGCCCAACGCGCCAGAGGACGATACAAGTCGAGCGATCGCAGGCAACCTGATCGAATTCCTGAAACACGAAGTAGACCACGGCCGGCTCCCGCAGAACCTTCTCCCTCTGCAATCTGGCATCGGAAACATCGCCAACGCCGTAATCGGCGGTCTCGCAGTACGTCCATACCCATCCTCCCCCACCCCATCAACCCCACTCTAACAACCCCCCTCTAACAACCCCCCAGTCCGGCGGCGCCAACTTCAAAAACCTGCGCGTCTGGACCGAAGTCCTCCAAGACTCATTCCTCGATCTCTTCGACTCAGGCAACCTGGACTTCGCAACCGCAACATCGATCCGCTTCTCACCGGACGGCTTCCACCGCTTCTACGAGAACTGGGACGCGTACGCGCCCAAGCTGCTCCTGCGCTCGCAGCAAGTGTCCAACTCGCCCGAAATCATCCGCCGCCTCGGCGTCATCGGCATGAACACCCCCGTCGAAGTCGACATCTACGCCCACGCAAACTCCACCTGCGTCATGGGCTCCCGCATGCTGAACGGCCTGGGCGGGTCTGCGGATTTCCTGCGCTCCGCCAAGTACAGCATCATGCATACCCCCAGCACGCGGCCCTCCAAGACGGATCCCACGGGCGTGTCGTGCATCGTGCCCATGTGCACGCACGTCGATCAGACGGAGCACGATCTCGATGTCATTGTGACGGAGCAGGGGCTTGCGGATGTGCGGGGCTTGTCGCCGCGCGAGCGGGCGCGCGTTATTATCAAGAAGTGCGCGCATCCGGATTATGTACCCATCTTGCAGGACTATTTTGACAAGGCGGAGTTTGAGTGCTTGAGGAAGGGGTGGGGGCATGAGCCGCATTTGCTGTGGAATAGCTTTGATATGCATCGCCATTTGAATGAGAGGGGGACTATGAAGTTGCCTAGGTGGGATTATAAGGGGGCTGAGGAGGGCATGGGAACGGCGAAGTTGTAGGTGGGTGTGGAGATTGTGTAGGTATTGGGGCGGCTAGGGTCTGTCAAAGTGTCTGAACTGTGTACTGACTGATTTGATAGGTTAGTATTGGAGGCTCTGTTATTGTACGTATGCGAAGAATGGGTTGCTAAAGATTGGGCATGACGAGATATATAGTCACCGAGCAAGCTGGGAACTCTTGCGGACTAGGGAAACTTCGGCTTATGAAGTGTTGCCGTTGCGTCTGTACCAAATTTCGAGCGCGCCCACGCCCACCGCAAGATGTGCCATGTGCCATGTCCAGCAGTCCATTTTTTTGACACTTGCATGTCATTGATATCTATAACGATCTATACGTCTTCTTGATGAAGCTCTTAAGTCGTCCAAGGTAGTCCACGTACAAAAGCAGAGACCCCAGTATATCCACTAAGCCCCTTCAAGAATCCCACCTCTCCAATCTCACAAACCCACAAATCTCAGCTCTCACGCATACTTACCAATCACCAATCATCTCAGTGAGCTCCATCGTACTCTCGACCGCTAACTTCTGAACCCATATGCACCTTTCCTTTCCCATCAGCGCGCGCAATCCCCGCGTTTCAGACTCCTTCATGCGGAACCTTCGCATGAACGCGACACCAAGCTCGTGGCTCCAAGCCACTGATCTTGGTCGCCGCACTCAAATCATCTTGACGTGGTGCCTGGATAGCCGTTTAGCCTGTGCGCTTTGCTGTGTTTTGTAGGGCTGCATGTCATGCTCGTTGGGGATGCGCATGAAGATGGTCCAGGTTGGTGATTCTGTGAGGGTAGAAGACGCTCCGTGGGGAACTGGGGGAGTTGTAGATCAAAGATGCTTGATATTTAACTGAACAGTTCCCGCGTCCGGGTGGTGGAAGGGTTTGCTAGTTGTCGTTCTTTTTGTCTACGTTCTCTACTCTACTTTCGTTTTTACGGGTTGTGAAATTGGTCCGAATGGCTATTCTTTTCAGCGCGGCGAGCTTGGGTCTCGCTGGGCTGTTGTTCTCTGCTAGCAGTGCTGCGAGTATCTTGTACGCTGGCGTTAATTCTGGTATAGCCGTTTCTAAGAGGGTTTGAGTCACTCTGACTGACTGACAAACTCGCAGCGGGCGGCGAATTCGCTCAGCAGAATCTGCCAGGTGCATTTGGGACCGACTATGCATTCATCAATGAGACGTCGATAGACTTCTTCCTTGCTTCTGGGGCGAACACCATACGGGTGCCATTTCTTTTGGTCAGTACGCCCGCCATATCTCTTGGTCACAGATCGATTGTAGAAAGGAAAGTAAAATTGATTATGAGGATTTCAAGGAGCGCATGTGTCCCCTCGAGACAGGACTCGGCAGCACTTTCAACGACACCTACTTCAACGAATTTCGAGACGCCGTAAACTACATCACCATGCGCGGCGGCTACGCCATCCTCGACGCGCACAACTACATGCGTACTCTCTTCTCCCCTCCCATATTCAATCCCTTCCCCCTCTAACACCCCCAGGCTACAACGACCCGAGCATGCAACCCTCCTCCGGCTCCATAATCGGCAACGCCTCCGACCCCAAAGCGTCCAGCACGGCCTCCCTCGCAACCTTCTGGTCCACCCTCTCAACGCGCTTCCTAACCAACCCAAACATAATCTTCGGCATAATGAACGAACCCCACGACATGCCGACGGAGCTAATCCTAACCAACAACCAAGCCATGATCGACTCGATCCGGGCGACCGGCGCCCAGCAACTCATCCTCGTCCCCGGCAACGGCTTCACCGGCGCCCAGCGCTGGCTAAACTCGACCTGCGCCAACTGCACGCCCAACGCCGACGTGCTGACCGCGATCCGCGACCCCGCGGACAACTTCGCGTTTGACATGCATCTGTACTTCGACAACGACACGTCCGGCACGCACGAAGCGTGTACCTCCGCGGCGCCCGCCAATCTCGCGCCTGTGACGCAGTGGCTGCAGACGCACAACTACACGGCGTTTCTGTCGGAGTTTGGCGCGGGCGCGAATAGCCTGTGTGATCAGACGGTTAATAATACGCTGAAGTGGTTGGAGCAGCATGACCAGTTTATCGGCTGGACGTATTGGGCCGCGGGCCCGTTGTGGGGGAGTACGTACTTTTTGAGTGTTGAGCCCGGGGTTGGGGCTGAGAGTAATAGTACGTGGCCGAAGGTGCTCGAGCCCCATATCCAGACGTATAGGCCGATGGTTAGGTGTGGGGTTAGTGAGGCGAGGGTTGGGGGTGTGGTGGATCAGGTGCTTAGGAGTGTGGAGGGGTGTTTGGGGTTGTGAGGGTGAGGTGGTGGGAAGGATTGGGGCGCTGGTGTGTCCTTCGTGGGAGTGTTGTGGGATGTGGAGAGATGTCGTTGTTTCGAAGTGCAAGAATAGTTATGTTGAGTTTTGTATGGTGGTAATGAAGTTTATCTCAGTCTTGTACAGATCATCCTTGCCTTGGCCTTTTGCTGAATCGTTGGAAGTATCTCGGGATAGTAGAAGAGTAAATTGGGATGTTTCTCACACGCTGTTATCTACATTTCTGGAAATTATCTCATATTTGATGGACTAAATTCGTTGGAAAAAGCTGATTGGTAGCTACAAGCATACTTTATCTGCTTTCCTGCTACAGACTACTTCTTCACATCTCCAACTGTCTGAATCTCAAAGTCCTTACTCTCCGAACCTCCTCTCTGATGCCCCGCCGCTCCCTTCCCACCCTGCTCGCCACTCGCAGGCACCGCGGCATACGCACCTCCATTATACTCCGTCCTCGCCCACCCCAACCCAATCCCCTCACCACCACCCATATGCTGTTCCTGCCACGGCTGCCCCTGACCTTCAAACCCATGCCCGCCCGGCGTCAACGGCGTATTCATCGGTTGCGTCGCCAACCCATAAAACATCTGGCCCCTCTGCGCCAGCACCGGAAACTCATGATCCCTAACACTCCAGGGCCCGATACCCCTAGCCTCGAGCGCCTGCCTCTGCAACTGCAGCGTGCTCGTGGCCATCCAATCCGCCTTCTTAGTCTGCTTCGCGTGCGTCACGGACCGCCACCAGAAAATCTGCTCAATGAAGAACCAGTCCAGCAAGATACATATTCCGCCCACGACGAGTATAATCGCCATGCCGAGCACGTTGATGGAGACATGGTCGCTGGCGCGCACCTTCTGGCGGCCGCAGAGATCCTGCATGAGCGGGTCTGTCGGCGCGTTGATGCGCTGGTGCGACATGAGGCCCGGCTGGATTTCGATGTTCTCGGGCGATGCGTACTCGAACACGCGCCGCTGGAGTACGGCGAGCGCGATGTTGTGCATGTTCTGCGCTTCGAGCTCCCACTGGTCGTCGTTTAGGGCTGTCGAGTAAATCCCGTTGGCGGAGTCCTGCGCCAGCAGCATCGTGTCCGCGAGTATCTCGAGAGACCATTGTATTGACGAGGCCCATGCGGCTTTCCACACGAGAGCGAAGACGGCCTTTTGGGTTGGCGAGAGGGAGAGGTCGTTCCGCCCGGCCACGGATTGGTTGATGCCGTATAGGCCGGTGAGATCAGTACATGCGCCGTTACCGAGATTGCAAAATTGGTACTGTTCCGTGCAACCAAGGACGTTGAGGTCGCTGTTCGACTTGTAGAAGTCGATTTTAGATCGGGCTTCTACCTTGGTTGTCGCGTTGAATAGAGGATCTTGGGTCTCCCCTGCATACAATGCTTTGTTCAATATAGCGACCAATGTCACATCTGCGTTCTCAACCCTAAAATCGGGGATGGGGTCGAAGTCGCTGGCTGTGTCATTCGCGTGGTATACGGTGGACGACCTGACATATATTAGCGCGTTGGCAACGAAGTGAACAAAATAGTACATGCCAGAGGCTGTATGCTGCCTGGAAGTTTTGCTGCATGTATCTGGTCACGCAAAATGTGTCGTTATAACCCCTTGTAACGTTCGCCGTTGTCCCTACACAGCCATCGACAGTGCCCTTGCCGAACTGATACAATTTTACATCCGTAAGCGACTGATTGATGTAAGCTTCCGGGACATTCTTAATCCAATCCGTCGCATATTTTTCCTCGCCGCGTATTGGAGCACAAGTCGTTACTCGTCGTACCGAAAGAGACTGCTCTTCTGGATAGTTGACTCCCAGGTCCTCGTGAGATTGCACACGACCGCTGTCGAACATGACCGGCGTTGCAGCGCATGCATCGTTTCCGAAAGGACACGATGTATTGTAGAGGGTAGCATTATTAATGCCTACGAGATGCGGTTTGATGTAGAGATTGCAAGCTGCAACACCATCGCTCGTAGAATCATTGTAGCAGGTCCGAGCGTACGCAGCACTTTGCGTTAGAGTCGAACGTGCCATCCGAACCTCGACGTTGAAGACCTCGAGTTCTTCCCTGGTCAGTTCGTCTGAATTCGTGCCGCGTGGATTCGGCAATTCAACAGGGAACCCGCAGACAGGACTCGTGATCAAGGCTGCCCCGATCTTCGTATTGGTAACGCGTGATGAGAACAGACCAGCGGCACCCCAGAAGGCAATATGGAAGGCGGTGATGGAGAGTAAAGTCAGCGACTTTAAGATGGGCTTATCAACCTTGCCTCTCCATACGATTGCAGATCGATATAGTCTCCATAAAGTGTTGGGAGCTGTGATCGCGTTGCGTAGAATTGTTTGCTGTTGATGGAACTGTCCATCCCGAGCACTTGGACTCGACCGAACCTGGTGTAGGATAAAGCATACTACGATCCACAGGCAGGCGCCGGAGAATCGTACGTATAGAGTGAGGAAAGATAATAGAATCGGTCCTTGAAACTGTGTGAGCGTAAGTGTAGATCCCCTTGTCTTTCCATCCACTTCCATCAAAGTTAGTAAATGTGCGACTTCGACGCTAAGTGCGAGTGACTGACCCCAGTCTACCCAAAATCCACTGTACACATTATTCGACATCGTCCACCTTTTGTTGAACTGAGAATGAAGGGAAAGTTTCAAGGCTGTCGTATTTAGGCAGCACGTGTCCGTCGCAACGCGATCTCGAAATGGTTTGGTCCGTAGATATCGAAAAGAGTGAGCGTGCACCACCGGTGGAAGGTCCCAACCCGGCCCACCAGACGATCAGGATCCAGATGATACCGTATGTTTGTAGTCTTGGAGAGTCTCCAGGACTCGGATGCGCCCGAACGAATGCGACGTCGAAAAGTATGGAAAGCAGAACCCGTCCAACCTGCGAGGGGGCTACGCTAGTATTTAGAGATGCCCCAAAACTTCAGCCTGACCAGGGGCTGCATGTCTACATTTGGCCCCATAACGCCGCACGATCGTCAGTAGAGTGTGATCGGGTGGCCAAACGAGATTAGGTTGGCTTGGCTTGACGAGACAATTCTGACCACAACTGCCCCAGAGGCGGAGGAGGACTTGTTGATTTATCATACAATGTCCGTGATGTCTTGCACAGACCTGGTAAGGATGCTTGGGGGGGGGGGGGGTGCAATTCTTGTGTCGTTCCTTCCTTCCGTTGCCACAAGAAAGGCGATATCCGTAGGGCTGAATCCACCCGTCTCCCGCACAAGTTGGAGTCTTGGACTCGCGTTCGCAAGGCTGACCGGTAGAGAGACTTGGCGACTAGGGTCGATTGGCTAGTTCGATCAGTATGTCTCCGCCGTGTCTCCCGGCTTCGTTGTTGGCGCTCGTTGATTGCTTTGACGCGGGTAATCAATTGGTATCAGCAACGGACAATGACGATGAGGCTGCATGACGTTCCAGCTGCTTCTGGCTGAGGTTGCGAAAAGGCGTTGGGAAACCTGGCAAGAGATATGCAGCTAAGGTGTCCGCTTCTCGCGCGAGACCGGCTGAGTAAAGCGTCCCTAAATTCAGACGTCGTGATTGTGAGAAAGCTTGGCAGCCAGGACGCTAGTACTACGTATATATGGAACAGACTGCTCCCTACGTCTCATACAACGCATGGATGGGCAATAGGGTACACATCAATTCGTTGATTTGAGTAAAGCAATAGCGAAGGCATGATCCAAGAATACATAATGCTGCCTTCGGTAAGTATCACGGATTTGAAACATGATTAGATGGTATATGTATGTAAATACACTACGCCGACCACATTGGCCCCCCTCTTCGCCAGATCAGATACTCCAGTCCTGTTGCATCCTATCCTGTTCATTCCAGAAACACCCATCAAGATGAATGCCGGCCACAACCCATGACTAGAAAGAGATATACAGCGAACAGCGAACGTGCCGACGAATGCGCGATACGTAATTCGTCAGTTGAGAGACATGAGGGGATAGAACGTTATAGTAAAAGCGACAGAGTATCATGATGCAGACATTTGCTTCCTTTGCGGCGACAAGATGCTGCTAGTGAGTGCAATTTTGTACTTGGGAATGCGGTAGGGACTGGGCGTCTTCTTTGTGGAATCAGGCTGTTCGGGCAATGGCTCTTTCCCTGTAGGTGTTTCGCCTGCGGGTGTGTCGCCCGCTGAAGCATCCAGCCTGCCAGCTACAGGCGCTGCACTGTCAGGCCTATTCCGCGGTTGGGGCGACGGCGTTGCGGGAGGACTTATGTCGCCGTGGAGGGCCATGCTTGGTGATTCGCCATTACGTAGCATATTTGGAGATGGAGTTCCAGTGACTGATGAAGCAGCCACGAGATCGTCGGACGACCGCTTCGTCTGGGAGAAGAACGAAGGGTCAACCGAGCTGGTGGCGATCCCTAGGCCTTCAAGCTTAGCCGCGGCAGCCTCCTCCTTCAGCATCTCGTTGTCTGGATCCGTCATTGTGGAGGATAGAAGACTGAAGTCATCGAACGATCCAGAATTCGAGGTGATGGCCTGCGGCACACGCCCTCCCTCCAGCGCACCGTTTACGGCCGACGTCGCAGCCTTCGAAGTCATGACCCCAGGTATTCTCCATTCAGTGTGTGGTCGAGTGACACCCAATCGCCCTGTGCCGAAATTTGCCCATTGCCAAAGTCGCCTACGCGGCGACGTGTCTTCTAGCAACGACTCTGGCACGTCTTTTGGCGCATCTAGTTGGTCTGTACTTGTACTCTGACTACTATCCGCGCTCTTGTATTCGTTCTTGCCACTCTCTGCACTCCCATCGGTCTTGCCGCTCCTTACGCTCTGTTCGCTCCTATCACTCAGGACGCTATCCTGGAGTGGGCGAGACTCGCCTCCTGAGCTTGGGAGGTGGTCGTCTGGGGCTGGGTGTGACACTGCCTCCTCTGGCGCTGTCGGGAGGCGCCTTTCTGGGGGTGTAACTTTGCGGAACTTGTCTTTGGTCTTGGTCTCCTGTGGACTCGGAGGACTCGCTGTCGCGTTTTCTTTCGATATCTTGAGAGTCGAAGTAGCCGGACTGGTGATTCGACGGCGGAGAGGACCGGCGTTTGCCTCGTCTTGTCGGCGAGCTTGCAGCGGAAGAGGGTGGGGAGGCTGAGGCTTCGGATTCCGATCGAGGGGACTCGGGCGGAGATGGGGGAGGGGACGGTCGGAGTTTCTGGGTGGATCTCTGGCGAATATAGGGTCGGGGCGGCGGGCTGAGGCCTTGAGTGCTGAGAGTCAATGAGTGTTATTATCGCCTGTCTGAACACGAACCGATAATGGGTGCGATGTGATGCCCGTCTTCGTCACCGAAATGACGGCTTGAGCATGCGGCAGAGCGGTGTAGGGTGTGCAGAGTGTGCAGTACTGGAACCACTATTTACCTTGCTTGACCTTGCCCTTCCCCTTGATGTGGCAGTTTGGCCCAGCCGTGTGATCGTGGTAGTCGCACTCGTTTCCCGGGTCGGTCGGATCATCGATCAGCATCCCGCCGGTGCCGTCTTTGATGGCTTTGACGAGATCGACAGCAAAGTCTGGGTTGTCTGTAAAGCACTCTCGATAGTTCTCGACGTCCTTGTCGCTGCCCGGATCCATGATCTGCCTTGCTGCGATCTTGGCCATCAGGCGTCGAAAGGGCGACGCGCTGGGACTCTCGCGATATATTTCTCCAAGCTCGTCCGGGTCGGGCACAAGCTCGGCCTCGTTGAGCGCTTTGCGATGCTGGTCGATGGCGACGTTCTTCAGCTGGGGCATGTCGAAGCGCTCGCAGAGGAGGTAGAGCTTGTGGCAGCTGACGGCGTATTCGTACTTCTGGTTCGCATCTGCCAGGTCCGAGACGTCGTCGAGCTTGCCCTGATACAGCCATTTCACCAAAAGCTCAAAGCCGGCAGGGCTCTGTTCGGGAAGCTCCAGCGTGTCTATCGTCTTGTGGCCCTCGCCCTGGAGCTCCGACTCGAGGAGCTCCGAATGGTGGCATAGCAGGTTGTGGTGCAGCTTCCAGTGCTTCCGGTCTTCGCCAACGTACACGTCCAACATGGGGCCGGACAGGAGCCTATCGCGCTGCGCTTTAGCTTGAGCTCTTACGTGCAGACGGTGGGAATACAGGCGCATCATCAACGCCGGGCGCACCGCAACACACGGCGTGCCCCCGCGCGGCGCATCATGCTCCGACGACGCGTCTGGTTCCTCTTCTGATGCAGCGCGCAATGCGCCGTCATTCAGGTCGTCGGAAAGCCCGGGAGAAGCTGATTGTACGTACTCTGCGAACGACTTAGCAGAAAGGTCGCCCACGCTGCCATACGCCATGAGGCGCCTTTTGCGAGAGTTTTCAAATGCGAAGTCTCTCCAGAATACACGCGCCCCCATACGAGGCGAGCAGGAGGCCGATCATGGGCTGCAAAGATGGGACGAGAGGTGACGAAGAAGTTGGCCGCGCGAGCGCTGGTGGTGAGGTCAACCTTGGAAGCGGGGGCTGGGGATGTGGCGTTCGCTACCAATCATCACGCGGATCAATTCAGGGGTTGGGCATCGCTTCCCGCTTCCGTGTCTTGCATGCGATTCTATCGTAACCTCACCTCATACAGCCTGAAAGTCCCCCTCACGCTTCACGTGCCTACGAAGAAGTTGTACAAGTTGATGTGTTCTCTGGTTGTCGTTGGAGGTGTCCTCGTAGTGTCGTCTGAGGTGAGCCCGATGTGCCAATCCATAAAAGCCTCACAGGATGGAACCAGAAGACAATGGCAGAGTATGATCTTCGCCCAATCTTTTCGACCTCAACAGAAGCTTCACGCTACAGTGACGAGAACTTCTAGATGGACATTACTCTTGCAAATTTCCAAGACGCGAGGCGGGCATGCTGCGCAGCATACCCACGCCTCCCCAACCACGGCAGATGCCCAACAAGATATCGAAACCACACACGATATGCTAGGCAGTAGTCAATCCACATTTCCAAAACTAGAAATCCGTGTTTGATGATCGCCCAATCTTGCATGCGGGCCATTCAGGTGGGCTAGAGCTTAGTCTCGCCTTGACTCCACTCCTCCTTGGCTAACTTGAGACAAACCGCTTTTCTCACATGTAGCTCGAGTCAGGATTCCTTGGACGGCGCGCCGGCAGTGCTCGACATGATGTTCTGCGAATATTCGGCACATGGGTGATCCAAGATTGGGGCTTCCATGGTGGGTTCAGGTACCTGTCATCCCGTGCCCTGACAGTTGTCGAAGGTTGACGATTTCTTCCAGACAGCTGCTTAGCTACGCACAACATCCACTTTCGGCGCCCGCTTTGCATGCAGGCAACGACCGTCATGTTATCTAAACGTCCTCCCCATACTACCGTGCACGGCGGATCATCGCTTGAGAGATTGCCACAGTGCACGCGCAGCAGTCCGGGTGTCGTTTCCGCTGAGATGGATCAACCTTGCCAGATCTCTATGCAGATCATCAGAGTCATTGCGCAGGATTGAAGCCACAGCCTTTGAGTTTCCAACTATCAGGCGCACCCTTCATCGCGACCAATGGGAAAGGGTACCGATGATTCTGCGCGGTTTCGCTCTAAAGTTGGCACCCTTCTGGAATTGCCAGGGAATCACTGTTCTCAAAAGTGCCCGTCTCCCTTATGTCCTGCAAACGCGTGTTCGCCTTTCTTTCCTTTTTCTCCGCCTGTTTGTTGCCAGTTGTAGCGTCTCGGTGCCGCCATTTGATATCCAACGCAATGTCTAAGGTGCCAACTGCAGAGGATATGGCTACATGGCCTCTCGCCAATTTTGAGAATCCGGAAACACGTAGACCTTTGGTTCTGGGAGTTGAAATTCCTCTCATGATACTGGTCATTACATTCACAGCCATGAGATTCTACAGCAGAACGATGATCATCAAGGCTCTAGGAGCAGTACGTCCTCGTCCTACAGGCGGCCGATCTAGGCTAATCATCCGTGCAGGACGATTGGTTTATGCTTGCGGCTACCCTCATTTCTGTGTCCACCTCGATAATGACTTGCATCTCAATGTTGCCTGCTTATCATACTGGCTATCATCTTTGTGAGCTACCTAATCATTCACCTTCACTGCGCTTCAAACTGACATCTTCAGGGGATCTTCCGCCAGAAGTATTGTTAAACCCTGTGAAGCCTGCGCAGATGGCCATGGCAACACAACTGCTGTTTGGTAAGATATCCCACTTCTTTCATCTGTGGACAGTGCATATCACGATCATGGTACTGTTGAACCAATAAATGATGGAAGGTTCCATCTAACGCCTTCTTGTGTGACGATATTGAGATAGGGTAGAGCATTATCGCACTGTCCACGGCAATACTTCGGGAACCAACTACACGATTGATACCCAGGAGTAATTCCAACTGCAATGCAGCTAACGATCTACTAGTACCTATAACCGTCTTTACCAAGGTCTCCATCCTTCTTACATACCTGCGAATATTCCCTTCCAAATCGGCCAAGAACTTCTGCTACTGTATGCTTGTCTTTACGGTAGCCTGGGGCATATCTTCGTTCCTCGCCGCTCTCTTACAGTGCCGGTAAGTATATGATACCTTTCATTGATATGGGCTGCTAATCTCCGACAGACCTGTTCAGTCGTATTGGTTAATAGCTGCATATCCCGATCGGAAGTGTATTCACATCGCTCCACTCTATTTCATCACTGGCGGCTTCAACGTTCTGAGCGACTTTCTGGTATGGACGAAACGAACTCCATTCGACTCTCACTCGCGACTGAACTTGCATGCAGATCTTCCTGTTTCCGGTGCAAGACCTTGCCAGAATACGAATCTCACTTAAGCAGAGAGTGACACTCATATGCATGTTCACTCTCGGGGTTCTTATCTGCGTTGCTGGTATCTGCCGCATTTGGTACACAGCAGTCTTCATCAACTCCTACGACTCACTATGTACGATTTTCCTTCCTATTATCGTGACTTGTAATGGAACGTGCAACAGACTGACACACAAATTGTAGGGAACGGTGCTACCCTATATGCAATCGTCGCAATTGAGACTAGCATCGGTATCATGTGCGGCTGCCTACCTGCCTGTCGTCCTCTACTAGTGAAGATCGCCCCTCATATCTTCACGTCTACACACAGCAGCACCCATAAGACCACGCAAAAGAAGTCAAAGTTGGATGGCCAATCATTTCCTTTCCAGTCGCTCAGCGGTGGAATCGTCGTGTCAGAGGGTTACAGCGTGGAGTACGATCATTCACGGGATCTTGACAAGGGGAATACTGCACCAACTACCATTGGCACTGTACATGCCTCGAGACCTGGAGGAGATGCACAAAGCGCTGATAGCGAAGAGTGGATTATGATGCAGGACAATCCAGGAGATGTGGCTGGCCTGAGAGTCAAGAGTGGGATATAAATCACAGAGACGTCTCCCGACGAAAGAGATTCAGTAAACAAGACCACAATGCAATACCTCGATCGTTAGCAACCCGGAGTGAATGCGACAGCTGGGGCGGTGTGATGCGTGGTGTGGCGGAGAATCATTTCGCCGATCCACGGTGACTTCCGCATCCGTTGCCTCTACGACCTCTACCGCATCGCCGCGCGGGTGCAAATATGGATGCCTACCGCAGAATTGTGTTGCCTTACGGGCTAAGTGCTTTACACCGCCAGGTTCAAAATGGAGGTCCGCAGACCGCCCTTCCATATGGGGACGGAAATCTATACTTCAAACCCACTCTGCACGAGCTGACGACCTCATCCCAATTCAACATCCTACTAGCCACGGAACTCTCGAAAATGGGTGTCGTTCATGAGACTCCTGGTCGCAAGACCGCTCAATCTCAGCGACATCGTCAGCCGAAGCCTCAATTCTCGCTCGCGACGAACACCGACATTGCTTCAAGTCATCCGGATGCGAAGAAGATTGAGGTCATCTCGCTCATTGAAGACAGCGACGATGAGGTCCTAGTCAAGGAGGAACCTTCAAGCCGGTACGTACCCTGCTTTTGCATTATCAGTCACGGCTGCTAACCTTGCACAAAGTCTGAATGTCCTACCTGACAAATGCCACACGTCATCTACGTCTCAGATTCTAGATTTTCATAGGTACGTATTTGGTGACCAGAGTCGTCAAAATGCCCCTGCACATTCTGCCCAACCTGTTTCCTTTTCTCCTGAGCGTGCGGACGGATGGGCTATGACCAACACGACCGCGGGACGTCAACGACGTGAGTCGAAGGTGGTACAAACAGACAAAGATGTGGAGTACACGTAAGTCAAAATCTTGTAACCTTCTATGCGCGTACAGCTGATGACGGTCTCAAAGTGGGAATTACAAGTTCGGCAACCAGTATGCCAGGAATCAATACGGGTTCCGTGTGGATCCAGACACAGGAGGCAAGATCGAACCTCGGCCAAGTCGCGCGCCATCCAAAAACTATCAAGGTACTGGTGCCACCAAGAAAGCAAACCCGAAGAAGCCGAGAGCAGTCAAAGGTACGGGTAGAGTGTCGAAGCAGAGCTCAGGCCGCAAGTCCCGGTAAGTTATTTTCCTCCAAAGTCCTCTGCTTTTGCCCATGTTTACATATTGTCTTCCTTTATTCAGTACGAACGGCGCAAGTACCAGCACTGCGACTATGATGCGAAACCTAGAGGAAACTGGACGCTACGCGCGGGTTGGAGACTCTATGCAGTTCTTTCCTGATTCGAGTCCGAATACACATGGCTTCACCTATCCGAAAGAGAAAGACGATGCCATATCGACACCATTCAAAGCACCCGGAAAACTCGGAGATAGATCGACAGCCGTCATGGTCCCTCCCATGCCGAAGCCGAACGCGAAGCCTGCTTTTGTCGAATCTGCCTACATGCAGTCCAAAACCATACCGCCACCTTCCCTAGTTGCCCAGCCGCAACTCCAGCAAGAGTGTGTCTCTCAGCCCTGCGTCAAATCGGAGAGTCGTCGGTCTGCCAACATCCCTACAGCCTCCTTCGAACCCAAGTTTGATCTTGAAGGAGTTCCCGCAGGACACATGAGAAGGAAGACGGAACGGTTGATGAGAAGCTATCCGCAAGTATCTCCTAGGTACTTGTACGATGTGCTTGTTCGTGTCAATGGTGACTACCTGGATGCTATGGATGCCGTCCTTCTCAGCCAGGTGCCTGCCCCGAGCAACTCTACTAGCTCTGTCCCTCAGCAGAACCTGCCAGCAAAGATTGTAGAGGAAGATGTCAAGATCAAGTTAGACTTGGAGGACCACTACTTTACTTTTGACGATGATGGCGTCGACCAAGCGCCCGCCTACCACCGCTACTAGTCCCCCGTCAAGCCGTCGAAGGCCACCAAGACAACGAGTTCCAAGAAGACATCGAAGATCACCACGAAGACAGACAAACGCACCGCAGCACCTGTTCATACTACCTGGAGCCGCATTGAAGCGAAAGGAACGAAGACGACGTTCGAATATTGAGGCGATAGGGGCGGTGAGGGAGCGGGATCAAATTGCAAGAGGATGGCGCGGACGCGCTATAACCTATTATCATGGCAACGGATGGTAACTCGGACAGCGAAAGAGTACCGTTAAGCGTTTCATATGGAGCCAGGATGGCACAAGGCGAGGCGGTTTTCTATCTTCCATTTACCTGCACATCATCTTATCTACTATCATACTATCAAGTTCGACTGACATCATCTGTCCACTTCTTTTTCCCTTATCGTCTAACTCTGCCTTTACTTCTGTCTCATGTTTGACTGACTTTGTTTCTGTTTCTGTCTGTTTCTCTTTTACTATAACTCGTGTTTGCTTTTTCTCTTGTCTCTCACCTGCGACGCCGCTCGAATGATCTAGTGCTGTCTCGCTGTCTCACCGCTTGGACACGCCTCTCACCTCTCCAAAGACAATGCGCAACACGGCCTCGCCAGACCGCTATTGCGCGAGCGCGTTTGCGTCTCACCTGTGGTGGAGTGGGTATATAATATGCGTCTTTGTGGAAGCTCCTGGCAAGCTTCCTCCATCGACCGAACACCACGCTTCCGCTATTAGATCTTCGTGTGAAATTTCTTCTTGCTCAGTACTCATGGCGAAAACGAGTTCGAAGAGGGCTGGCAGAGGCCGCGGAAGAATGCCGAAGCCGACGAAGCGACCTTCTCCAGAGAGATTTCAGCAGGCCGCAAATATTCTCCAGGCTCTCAATGGAGAGAAACAGTCAGCGTCTCCAGACTCCAGAGCACCAGTCGCGCAGACTGAAGTCCCAGACCAAGCGCTTGATAGTACCCTTCAAGAAGATACACAGCGAACCCCACAATGTAAGTGAATCATTTGTCTGTAATATTTGGATATTAACAAGCGATAAGTAGCTTAATCTTCTACAACGTCTAGCAAATCTAACGCCAGCTGCCTAGGTAAAGGCAGAAATCCTAGACCGCTCGTAGTCCACAACGCGTCTAAGGAAGATCTAACCTTACCTCGTCATACTATGTCCACTACGCGACACGCTCTCACCGCAACTCCAGTCCGCCATCCTGTAAAGTCCTCAGATATTCAGGAAGATCCCCACGTTGGACCTGGCGTACACGATGCATGTTCGTTGCAGGCAATAGTCCCAAGGCTGTCAGAAAGCTATAATAACAGTCCGCGCTTCAATCGCTCTCAGGACGTCCCTATTATCTCTAGCCATGGTAAGAATTGCGTTTTCAACCAATTCGATTTCGACTAATAGTTCCAGGCTCTATCCCGTCCCAGACCCGCAATAGAAAGGCTCCGAAGCGCGCAAGACGCGAGACAGATAACCTTGACGGCTTCATCATTAGTGACACCGAGGACGACGACAGTGACATTGTCCTTAAGAAGCCGTGCACCAAGAGGGCGAAGAAGCAATTTTCCCGTCATAGTGCCGTTGCCGATAATTTGATCTGAATATCGAGATGGTCGGCTGGGCACAACACCGCGTTTCCCCCAATTGTCGCAAAGGTCCCCTTCCACGCACCAAGACGCTGCGAAGAGCACCTCGACCTAAAAAGAAACCTCGGTTTGACGTTCAGGAAGAGCTTGACGACCTAAATATTGATATGGTCGGCTGGACCAACGAGTCTCAAGCTCAATCTGCGCACAATATGACTAGAGGACAGAAGCGCAGTACTCGAGCTACGAGGAGTAGCACCGTTGATCGAGTCTCACGCTCGCCTATTATTCGCGACGAGGATCTTATCATCGACTATCGTTCCCCAGACTGCGATAGTGAAAACGAGAATCCTCAGTATCTGATGTCCGGTGCGCTTCCAGACGAGCGCACCAGAGAACCCCACCATATCGCCTTTGTCAGTCAGCCCAGTACCGACTACGATCCGGTGCTGGATAGATATCGGGACAGACCCCTCCCATCCATCGAACCTCGTCAGCCCTGCCTCCTACTTTCGAACAATCAACGGCCGGTATTTTAAGGTCTATCTGCAACTAGCACACAACCTTGCAGAAGGCAGACAGGAAAGGGCTCAAATTAACGCCTTTGCGTTTCCACGCTAGACCAAGATTAGTAGAAGGCAGGCTCAAGCAGTCGTACCTTCTCCCTATAGTATCTGTCCTTGCAAGCATAGAGAAAGAGCGGTGTGCAAGGACACAGTGCGTTACCCAGCCTTCGCCTGCGTTTCTTAAAGAGGGACCATGACTTGCAGGACGCTCTTACGTTTTTCTTTCTCTTGACTCTTAGCGTCTACGCTTTTCTACCTCCTCTAAGCGTGGGATCATAAAAGTTGCTTTTCTCTCTTTTCTTTTCTCTTTTTACTTATTGCTCTTGCTGTTTTCCCTTTAGGTAGGCTTCTATCCAGGTGGATCTTTAAGCAAGGGTATCCTGCATTCTACTTGGAGGATAGTAGGTTTTTTTACTAAGTACCTCTTTTGCGATCTTTCTATATCTACGTAGTATACTTTTATAGTTAGAAAGAATCAAGTTCCCTTCTATCGTTCTGCCTCTAGATATCCAATATAATTTGTAATACTAGACCTATTTAAGAACGGATATATCAATTCTATTCCGTCCTATATCCTACCTCCTTTGCTTTCCTACTACTTGCTCTAGTACTTTCTTCCTCTCCAACTATAAGGAGTTAATAGAAGCTAGGTTTTAAGAGGCACGCATATAATATATAGAAGTCCTTTGCCTTAGTACCCACCCTTCCTGTATATAAAAACAAAAAAACAATAGAAGTCCTCTAGCTTCTATTGATCTTAAGGATACTTCCCCCTCTTTCAGCTTTACACTCCATTCTCTTCTGCTATACACCTTCCTCCCATCTCTACTACATGCCCCCCACCCCTCTCTGTTGAGCACCCTAATCCTCTCCTTACCTCCCCTCGCCTCATCTATACACCCTCCTCCTCACCACCCTATTCACCACCCTATTCCTCCCCCTCACCCCCACCGCTTCACGTCCCCACCGCCTAATACCCCACACCAACCTCAACTCCCCACTGCAGCCTGACATCCCCCACAAGCCCATACGCCTCAAAAGGCGCACTTCCATACTTCGCCTGCCGATTCCCTGCAACCTGGCCCACCACCCACGTTATATCCCTATCCGCCTTGATCCTGTTAAACAGCGTCGTCGTGACTTCAATCTCTAGCGTGTAACTCTCTCCTGGTGTGAGATTGCGCAGAAGGAGAACGGGGTTCGTGGGGTCGATTGGTGGGAGTAAGGCTGAGTTTAAGCGAGCGCGCGCGGTGTGTTGGATTAAGGGCAGGGTGAGGATTGCGGTGAGGTTGTTGGAAGGTGAGGAGGATGAGGAGGATGAAGAGGAGTTGAAGGGTGGCACAGTGAGCTTGGTCGTGTAGTATCCGATCCCGGAGACGTTTGTCAGAGACGCGGATATGTCTTTCCATGCTTTCAGCGTCGTGTTGCTGAATGTGTGGTTCGTGATCTCAGTTTCGATGGCGTAGCGGTCGGGTGCTGAGTGCCAGTCTGAGACGACGAGGTCCCAGGTCGTGAGGTTTGTTGGTGAGGGGAGAGGGATGGGCGGAGCCACGGTGATGGTTTTTTTAGTTGGTGAAGTGAGAGTTGCGGGGCCGGTGAGGAGAGCGGCGATGTCAGAGGAGTTGTTGGATGGAGAGGAGTTTGAGGTGAGAGAGAAGACGCCAGGGGATGTGCTGGTGAAATGACAAGTCGGCGATGTAGACGTGTGACGCAAAGCGAGCAGGAGCGTTTGGTTCGATTTGAGAGTTAGTGGGAAGGTGAGAGAGGAGCTCGTGGCTGAGTAGGTAAGAAGGTGAGTTTGAGCGCCTGTGTATGCGTCGTAGATGTATGGTGTTACAGGCTGCGAAACGCTGAGGGTGGCGGTACATGTAGTGGTTGCGTTCTGGTCGTTGAAGAAGTAGACATAGTCAATGTCCCCTGCGGACCGCCATACTGAGTAGACTGGATTTGATGAGCAATTTAGCGAACTTCGAGGAGTGATACCAAGGTTCGACAAGATAGAGGGTAGTCCATCGACAGAGTTTATCTGGTGAACGTTTTTCTCAGACAAGAGACGGCTCACTGTAGCGGAGAAGCTGGCCTGACTCGTTGTGTTGACAGGATAACTCTGATTCAATGTCGACCCGACAAAGATCAAAGGCAGCCCAGATGAGGTCATGCTGATGAGCGCTTCGGCCGCTTCTATCGTCGCGACAGTCTGCTTGTTAAGGATGACAGCCTTGTATTGCGGGATTCCGAGCGTGTTGTCCTTGACGATTGCCTCCGGTGAGACCAGATTATCAGGTCCGAAATAATCGTAGGTGAATCCCAAGCTGTTCAAGTTTTGGGAGCTATATTGGGTCTGGGGAGACCAAGGACTTGAGTAAAGGTAGAACGCTAAGTCTATCCGCGGACTACCTTGGTGAAGCGCCCACTGGTTCCTGCCGATGAAATCAAGCGAGTCTCTCAGGTGCTGCCAGGCTGGCTGAATTTCATTCCACATTTCAGTAAACTCCCAGAAGAATGTCGTGTAGCCTGGCCACGTTGTATTGGGATATGGTGTGGAGGCTGGAAAACCGTGAAGAACATGCATGGTGAAGCCTCCAGCCAACGAGCGCTTCACTTTCTGAAGCAGGTCAGGTACCCGAAGCGAGTAGGCAGGAGTATTGACAGCCCCAAGCTCAGAAGAGATGTCACTTTTGTTGTACAAGTGTGCGGGTCCGGAAAACTGGCGGTAGGCATCCGTGAGTTCACTGAACCCAAGTGATTCGCCTTCCGGTGCGTCAATGAGAGGAATATCGCTGAACATCTGAAGTGGAAGGTTGTACGCTGGCTGTGCTGAGTACTCCCTTCCAATCGAATGAGACCACTCTCGGAAGTGAGAAAGGTAGTCTTGATAGCCGTCATTGAGAATGCTGCGGTAGTTCATCTGATACACGCTGTTACCAACGTTCGTGTCGCCATCGAAGGCATAGGTTTCGTTATATGAGGGAAAGGCGCCGTTCCATGAGTTTGTAGAGCTAAAAAGCAATGGTAGATAAGGCGTCAACTGATATCCATGTGCTACCTCAAAGCGGTCAAGTAAATTCGGGCTCCAGTAGAGTGCAGCGAGCATCTCCATGCTGTCCTCCCACGCTGTGGACACTCAGTGTTATGATACAGATCAGAGAAAGCACCCACTTACCATACTTGCCAACAGCTTTGAGAAGGCTAGCCAGCTCAGTGTCGGATAAGAAATACTGGTCCCAGAAGGCTGTGACTCGCGTTGCGCCTGCTTTACTAAAGTGGTCAACAGTCCACGAGCCATTCCCAAGGAAACTAGTGGCATTTGTTCCGCCATCGCATGACCTTTGGTTGGTGAATGCCTCCCAGAAGCTGAGAATCTTCCACGTTTTGCTGGTATCTGGAGGGGTCCACTGCAGGGACCAGCCATCCTTGACTAGTGGTGTTAGGTCTAGAAATGAACTTTGATTCAAATATATGATACTCGTGCCACTTGTTGAGTTTTTGGCTGTTTCTGCCCATTGTCAGTTGATGGATTTCATGTAGGCCTCAGCCTCCAATACTCTCTTCGGAATCCTCACCATTGAGTACTTGATATGCGATCACTGCAGTGAGGTTTGGTGTTCCAAACTGCTCGAGTGGATGCATGAAAGTCAAACCAGACAATATCGTAGCTGATGGTTGACGCGGTTGTGGAACGGGTGCCGAGAAGCTGCCTTGAGGGGAGATGGTAGTGTTTCCCATCAGGAGCTCTACAGCAAGACCTGGTGTTCCAACTTCAGATGGGACACCCTGACCTTGATTGGCGCCCAAGGCATAGTCCATCAAGATGCCATTGTCTTGTGCGGATTGAAGGGAGCTTTTAAACAAGGCGACGAAGTCTGACTGTCCGAAGCCGAATCTGTTCCAATCTGGAAGCTCAGGATCGCCCCACCCAAGGCGGTGAAAACTCTCTTTACCTTGACCATACAGATAGAATGGGAGGTACTCGAGGCCGCCTGCACCTGCCGCTCCAAGGGCCTTGAAGTCTTTGGCTATGACTTCAGGTGATACGCTCCCATCTGGCATCCTGCTTCCGTCAGCATGGCTGTTTCTCTTTGAGAGACAGTAACTTTCTACCAATAGCGGAACTTGGGCCGGTACTCAGGCGATGGATTCTGGAATCCATCGTCCACTTGTCCTAGTGCTGCGACGAGCAACACAGAGAAGACCGCTGCTGTACACAGACACATTGGGAATAGCATGCTTGAGAAGAACGAAGCATTCTTTCCGGCTATGTGAAGAGTGCATTTGTCTATTTGTACATGCGATCAATGTTTACCCGGTCTCTAAAAGCCCGAGCAATAGATGATTTTGACGCATGCGGAGAAAGATCCGGGGGTCTGGAAAGACCCGCAAGCCAGCCATCCTGGAGACAGAGACATGGCCCGGGAAGAAGCGTGGAGCAACAAGTATATCCTGGCTAAGAGGCGTTAGCTTTCGTGGGAATGCGGGGAGGATTGAGGCTCGGGTTCGGCATCTGCACTTACGCGTCTCCAGGTGGAGGACGCACTAGTCCTGGCATGGCTAGCTTCCCTGATGACATAACTGCCTTCTTCCTTTCCCGAGGTGTGCCTAACGGTCACTCCTTTCGCAGCCAGCTCCCGCGATGCTATGTGGTAGCGTCTCGGGGTAGCATCAACCGAACAAGATGTCGGAGCGGTTGGCCAAGCGAAAAACTCACAAGAAGTCGCGAAAGGGTTGTCTCCAGTGCAAACAGCGTCACAACAAGGCAAGTCATGCACACCTCTAAATCTGCTCGTGTTAGTCATCGATAGCTTTTCGTGAGAGGGGTCTAGTACAACATTTTAATGTATCTTTGTCTAACCATAAGTAGTGTAACGAAGTTCGTCCACGATGCGCAAATTGCGTGCGTATAGATATTGACTGTACCTGGCCTTCGAACCCCAATACGTCCTCGAGCCCATCAAGTCAGATAGGCCCGGTGACGACTAGCGCAGTCGCGTCACCGAATCTAGACTTCGGAATCTCTGATCAGACGTCAGGCGCTACGAGCCTGCGCATCAACGATATGCGCTTGCTCCATCACTGGGTGACAAAGGCAGCGAAGAGCTTACATCCTCAAAATGTTCAGAAGTACGAAATGTGGCAAGGAAGTATTGTGGACTTGAGCTTCGACCATCCATTTGTGCTCCATGGGCTGCTTGGCATGGCCGCGTTACACAAAGCTGGAGCCGGTAATTTGACAGATCGGGCTGCGCTGGCAGTGGAAGCTGATCACCATATCAGCGTTGCGTTGGGGATATACAGAAAGAAACTGGAACACCCGATTTTGGAAGAAGCACTGCCCATGTTTATCCTGTCCTCGATTTTGGTCAACTACAACTTTGGCTCCGCCAATCTGCAAGAGCCTGAGCATCCCTTGAGTGCTGTGGAGCATTGCTTCCGGTTGCTGCGAGGAGTTCGAGTCGTTATTCATCCACACTGGCAACAACTCAGAGAGACCGAGACGTTCCTTCTTATGGCGGGGCCTGCTATGAATCCAGCCACAGAGCCTGGGCCTCATGACGCAGAGATCTGGGAGGTGCGTCAGCTGAAGCAATTGACGGCTGACCAAGACCCTTTGGATGGTGAGGCGTGTGCCGAAGCCATCGATGAGCTCCATAGGGCATTCGTACGGACGCGCAAATGCAGTCAAAAGGACGATAACGAGTACGCTGTCATGGTCAGTCTCCCGACTCTTGCCAAAGAAACCAAGACTAATTCCTCACGACCACGATAGATGTCATGGCCAGCCACTCTTTCAGAGACCTTTATAAACCTCCTCTCCCTTCACAATCCAGTTGTCCTGATCATCCTGTTACATTTCGCAGTCCTTATGGACGAGGTTCGCTACTCGTGGTGGACTAAGGGCTGGCCACAGCGAATACTCCGCGCGACTCGGGACGCATTGCATGGTAATCCAGCGCTTCAGAAGTGGCTCGATTGGCCTGGGCAGCGCATCAAACACAGCATTTCTTCGAACAATACATAGGTAGACCTGTCGCTAGCATCAGAGCGGCAGCTCACCTATGTCCTGTATCAATCCTAGGCCGACGCAACATGCCAAATTTTTTGGGCATCGAGGCTGAGACGAATTGTCCAAAGAGGGAACGCTTGCGAAAGAAACAGCGACGTTAAGTGCATAGCCTCGAGAACACGCGTTCTTGACAGCATGATGAAGCTGCAAAAGACTTGGGGGGGAAAAGATTAGGTGGGCTCCTCGTTCCTCGTTCAAGATCCGCCCGTCGCTTAGTATGCATGACAGGGACCAAGCCACGAACCGTTCTTACGCACGGGCTGCAGCCAAGCATTTATACGCTATACGCAGCCAATAGGAGTCATCTAAGAGCCAAGACTCGGTCGTGAACCAATGGAATCATGGCGTTTGAGGATACGTATACGCCGTATACGGTATACGGCTCAGGTGGGGAATCTCAAATTAGGGAGTGGACTGGCTGATATAAGGGCATACGGCTGGTCGCATTCCAGATGTACCCAACCACGCTTCTGAATCCTTCGACTACGAAATATAAGAGTACAGTGTTTCCCCGCTACAGGGCCTTGAATCATCCCAGCGCAACGTGTGTCATCGCGATACGAACCGGTCATTCGCAAAACGCCCAACATTAGCACCGACAGCACAGCTTCCTCTCCAGCTTCCATCTGTTAGAAATGCCGGAGCATCATTCTCTCGACGATCCCAATGCCTGGATACCATACCGATACGTTCCTTCCAAGGTCGCCGCCATCATTTTCGTCGTGCTGTTCTCACTCACTACGGCACTACACATTTTCCAGCTCTTCAAAAAACGAACGTGGTATTTTGTTCCGTTGATCATCGGTGGTTTATGTAAGTAAATCTCTTTGTTCCCATCCGCCCATATAGCTGGAGCGAGTGCTGACACAAAGTAGTCGAATCCGTGGGATACATCGGCCGAGTTCTCTCGAGTAATGACGTGTGGAAACTCGGCCCTTTCATCATGCAGTCTCTGCTACTCCTCGTAGCCCCGGCACTTTTCGCGGCTTCTATATACATTATTCTCGGTCGCGTCATATTGCTCGTCGATGGTGAGCGGTACTCGCTTGTCCGACAGCGATGGCTCACAGTGACATTCGTCTGTGGCGATGTATTGAGCTTTCTAGTACAAAGCGGGGGTGAGCGCAACTTCCATTTGCAATCAGCAAAATAATCAGAGTGACTGACGAGGGTACAGGTGGCGGAATCCAAGCTATGGGTACACTCTCGTCGATGCATACTGGCGAAAAGCTCATCGTTGTGGGTCTCGCGCTTCAACTCGTCTTCTTCGGCTTCTTTATCATCGTCGCCGGACTCTTCCACTACCGACTCGTACGCGATAAACCCTCTCGCCAAATTTCATTGAATTGCTTTAAGCGCCACTCGAATACCTCCGACTCACGCTCCTTGACGGCCACACCACCGGTGGACATTTCAACACTTCCATGGAAGCGCCACATGTACGCGCTCTACATCTCCTCGCTCCTCATTCTTGTGAGGAGCATCTTCAGGATAGCAGAGTACGTGCAGGGTAACAACGGATACCTGCTCCGACACGAAGTGTTCATCTACTTGTTCGATGCGGTTCTGATGTTGGCGGTTATGGTTCTGTTCAACGTGGTGCATCCCAGTGAGGTCACGGAGAACTATATGAAATGGAAGATGCAGGGCGCCGGGGAGGAGTTGCGGGATACGAGGGAATCTCATATGAGTGAGCGTGGGCAAGAGCAGGGAGAACAAAAGACTGCAAGAGAGTGGGTCTAGTTGGAGCTTCCTAAATGGACATATGGACAAGGTCGGGCTGCGAGTAATGTCTAAGCACAGCGTTCGAGCTTATTGAGGGTGGTTTCTTCTGGCGTTACCGGATCAAGATTATCATCGTTTCGGCGCATACCATTGATGGTCTGTCGAACTTCACTGACGGGCTTGGGCATTTTAGCATGTTCTGGATACCATTTTTCCTTTCCCGCAGACAGTGGAAGGCAATTACGAGGAGCTTGTCTTAATTATAGAATGTAAGATATCAATATTAGGTTTAGTTATCATAATGTTGAAATTCGCTTCGCTACCTAGGTGTGCCAATGCGAGGTTTCATAATGCTCCACTGATAAGTCTTCAAGCAGTGCATCGCAGCTTCCCACATTGTCGAGAGCAGAGGAAGGCGCGACAACATCCTAAGATTTCGTCACTCACCCCGCCATTCTCATTTCCCTTCAACTAACTGACCCCCTCCGCGAAGCAAGGATACAACTCCGATCCGCATTCAGCAGAAGAGTTACTATATCTACCCAATACCTTGGTAGGTGGAACTTAGCCATTGCTGTTACGTAGTCAATGACTTTGCAACAGTTAGCACACTCCGCACAGCGCCAAAGAGCACGATCAGCCGTCGATCCATCGCAGTAGCATCACGTACGATATCAATCTGCGAAATTCATACCTGGCTTCTGTACTGCACTGTCGTACATCTCTGATCATGGTGGGTCGCACGTCAAATCCGAACGCGAAGAACGACGAGCCTTTGTCGGACAAGCGACCCAGCTGCCCTTCTTGGAGAACTGGTCATGCACGAATAGACACATTATCTTGGACGGGGTCCCTACTCAGCGACATGGAACATCTTGAAGAGCACAACTGGATTAATCAGCCCTTCCAGAAACGTACTGATCCCTGCGATTGGGTCAAAACCAAATCACATCCCGACATAGCCAGGTTCAGTAATGTTGCCGTCGGTCTCCTCTTCCAACATCCAGACTTCAAGATGCGCCCAAAGCTAGTGGCCTTAGCCAAAAAGTCCTTGCATGAGGTCTGGGCTGCGCTATGGTTGGCTACAATGAGAGATAAACAGGAGCGAGATTGGATCTCTCATTGGGATGAAGTTCTGGAGATATGCGCTCGAATATTTGATGGCTATCCTGTTGAGACCTTTCCACTTCGGATACCGGCGAATGTGGACCAACTTGGTAATCGTCACATCAACTGGACTATTCCATATCGATCGTAAGGATCGATCTCTCTAATCTACAGGTTTGCACTGATTCATATTAGTGTTTTCTCAATGCCAGATTGCAGGCTGGACGGTTGGAACGCAACCTACACTGGCCTTCGCGCTTGGAACCTCAAGGCATCGAAATGTCTTGTCGCAAATTCAACTTGGACCGGCATCATCTTCACGCGATGCACGTTCGAGCGATGCACCTTTCGTGACACTCAATTCAACAATGTTCATTTCCTCGACTGCCATTTCGTTGACGCTGACTTCAAAGGCGTCGAGTTGAAGAATACCTTCATATCCAAGTCGAGCATGCACAGCACTCTGGTGGCATACACAACACTCTCAAGCGTAAGCTGGTGCCATAACTCGTTTGTCGGCTGCACCTTGGAGGGCATCAAGCTGACCGGTACGATCTGGACGTACATCCAGTACACAAACATGAAGATTGTGGACTGCGCGAGTGAGGACGCAAGCGAGCATTGGGTTCGAAGAGGAGGCGAAGACACGGACACGGAGGAGCACGATGGATTCCTGATTGAGAGAGCATTAGGTAGAATCTCGATTCATACACGTGTCTAGAGCGAGACTGGTCTGTCGATGCCAAACTCCAGGAGAAGACGTCAAGTATTCCCACCGCGGATACCATTACGTTCACATTATTCAGGCTTAGAAAACGCACAAGATCAGTCAGTCGCTGAAACTCCGTGCTCAATGCCTCCAGTGTGAACTCCATCCTGATAGAAGCGAGCAGACAAACAATGTAAAGCAAGAAAGCACGGAAAAACAAGAAAGCACGAAAAAGCAAGAAAGCACCGCAAAGCAAGAAAGCATCGCAAAGCAAGAAAGCACAAGAAAGCAAACAGAACATGGAAAGCAAAACTGGGGTGAGAAAAGCAAACATGATGGGGAAGAAAGCAAAACTAGGGTGAAAAAGCAAAGGTGGTGGTGAATGGCAAGTGGGTATATCGCTCCAGATGACTCCAGATGACCCCAACTCCTCGCCAAGTAACAAGCAAGACGCAAACATGCTCGAAAAAAAGTGGAAATTGTGTAGGCTATGCGTTCCGAACCGCGGAACTGAAGCCCTTGATAACGCCGTGCTAGTTGGAGCAACAACACCAATCGTGTCTGTTGTCCAACACTGTATGATGTCCGTCCCAGCTCACATCATTTTTTGTATCCTTTCTTCTAGCTCTTTCTCTCGAAAATCATTCTTTTTTTTCATCTCCAATGAGGATGGACGATGTCGTAAAGACCGCTAGAGTGCGGTGCAGGCAGGCAGGCTTTGCACTACTCTACAACTCCTCACGCATCAAGTGATCCTCCATCTCGTCACTCTCCCACCGAAGGTTGCTGCGAGCCTGGCGCAGTACCTTGAAGGTCAGCTCATCGTCCTCCCAGGCGCGCCCCATGAACTTGTAATCGAACTTCGCGTAACGCACGTTCTCGGCACGGTCGCCAAGGTCTTCCTTCGGGGATGGCTCGAGTTCGTTGACGAACTTTGGACGTGGAGTCAACGCAGGTGCGGAGCCAGACGCATTGTCAACCGTAGGCAAGACCTCAGCGTCAAGGGCCTCGGACTCATCCCCGACCGTAGGCAGGACCTCTGGGTCAGGTGCAAACCGCTTCGCAGCAGCCCTAGGTGGCATCACTGGGCCAGAGCCGTAGTTCAAAACGGGAGCTGGATTGAAGACGGCGGGAGCTGGTGTGAACGCAGCGGCGGAGCCAGGCTCATCACCAATGGTAGGCAGAACCTCTGGATCAGGCGCAAACCGCTTCGCAGCCCTCGACGTAGTCTCTGAGTCAGGCGCAGATCGCTTCGCAACCCTAGGCGGCATCGCTGGGCCAGAGCCGAAGTTCAACACGGGAGCTGAATTGAAGACAACGGGAGGTGGTGTGAACGCAGGCGCGGAGCCAGACTCATCCCCAACTGTAGGGAGGACCTCTGGATCAGGCGCAGGCCGCTTCGCAGCTCTAAGGGTGGTCTCTGAGTCAGGCGCAGACCGCTTCGAAATCGTAGGGATGAATACTGGGACAGGCGCAGAACGCTTCGCAATCCTAGGCGTAGTCTCTGGGACAGGGCCGTAATCCAAGACAGGAGATGCAGTGGAGGCGACAGGAGGGTAGGAGGGGGCGACGTGGGAGCCGAAGCGAGAATTGTTCGAAGACTCTGCCAACAGAGACATCTTAGGCGGATGCAGCGGAGCCGTATGTATTTTGCCAAAGCCGTAGCCCATCACGGTACTCGTATGGTAGACCGTAGCTGCTTTGTTCGCAGTCCTAGTCATGGTCACTGGGACAGGGGCAGACCGCTTCGCAGGCCTAGACATAGTCTCTGGAACAGGGCCGTAGTTCAAGACGGGAGACGCAGTGCTAGTCATAGTCACTGGGATAGGAGCAGACCGCTTCGCAACCCTTGGCGTAGTCTCTGGAACAGGGCCGTAGTTCAATACGGGAGATGCATTGGAGGCCGCAGGAGGCTTTGAGGGGGCAACGCGAGAGCCGAAGCGAGTATCGTTGGTGAACTCCGCCATCGAATCCGGCATCTCGGTGTCTTCACTCGTCGACGGAGGCGTATTCACTGGGTCAGAGCCGTAGTCCAACACGGGAGTTGCATTGTCGACCGTAGCTGCCTTGTAGACGGGAGGAGGTTTGGAGGAGCCGACGGAGGAACTGAAGCGAGAATCGTTGGTATACTGCGCCATCAAATCCGGCATCTCGCTGTCTTCGCTTGGCGACGGAGGCATATTCACGGGGCCAAAGCCGTAGTCCGTCACGGGAGCTGCATCGGAAGCCCGGGGAGGGTTGGATGAGCCGACAGAGGAGCTGAAAGGAGAAGCGTTGGTGAAATTCGCCGTCAGAGGCGTGGTGCCGATTGAACCATTGTTGCGAGCTTCGTTATAAGAAGGTCTGACATCGTCCATCGAATACTCGGGATCCGACTCTCCATCGGCGTCATTGTCAGTGAGACCATCGTTGCGAGCTGTGTTGTAGGAAGGTCGGACATCGTCCATCGAATGCTCGAGATCCGAGAGACCATCGGTGCGAGCTTCGTTGTAGGAAGGTCGGACATCGTCCATCGCATACTCGGGATCGGACTCTCCGTCAGCGTCATTGTCTGTGAGACCATCCTCCTGACTCGGTGTACGCCTGCTGACGCGCGAGCGCAGAACTCTAGTGTTCTGCGGGAAGTCCGCCTCGGTGGCCGCGCGGAAGTAGTTCTTCGACTTGAGTGCCTTCTTCAGGATCTTGTCCTGCTTCTTGCGCACTGTACCCTGAGCCTTCGGATTGGACTTCTCAACCGCACCCACCACATAATCTTTCCAAGGGTTGGTATGAATATCCTCAGCCTTGACTGAGTTCCAGCGCTCGAAGCAAGCCTGATCCCAGTGCTGGGGGGTGAATGGCTTTGGGCCACCAACGAGTTGCAACAACTGGTCATAGTCGCGCGGGAACATCCATGTGGTCTCAGGATGCTGCACCGCGTACTTCACCATGCGGGTCAAGTCGAGCGCATCGTCGCCCTCAGGCATGTTCTTGACATCTCTCGCCAGAGCCGCAAAGCTGTACTCCTGAGCTCCGGCTGCGCGACCACCCGAGCGATTGGGGAACTCGGTCGTCATGCCATGCACATCAAGTAGCCATGGGGTCCAAGGCCGTCCTGACTTCGCTACATCGCGCTTCACAAGCTGGGGGTGATTGGTGAATGTCCACTTGTTAGAGCAACGGCCAGATGTACGCATGGTATGCGCACACATCTTGTAGGTGCTATTGGGGTTTGTTGCACCGTCAGGCAGCCTACGATGGAAATTGACGATGACAGTGAAGAGCCTGGAGGTCATGCCGTTGGTTGTGAGGCGGTAGCAAAACATGTAATGCTTCATTATGTAAGGAAAGAAGGCAATCAGCTCGACCGCAGTGAAATTGGCGTGATTGGGGAACTCGGTATTCTTGGAGGGCGCATGCGGTCCGAAGAGGGAAACAGAGCGACCTGCAACGCGGCCCATGGTTGCAGAGTTGTCGGAGATGGAGGGAAGGAGAAAGGGGGTCTCAAGAAAAGAAGAATGTCACTGTGAAGCAACAGAGAAGACTCAAGATAGAGTTTGGCAATCTCCCGCAACGCGTGTGGAAGATGGTGACCTGAGCAGTCAGCTTCATGTCAAACTCATCGGTGGAGACTGCGCTATCTGACTTACCAACACGTCGCTGGATGTCCGAGCGCTATTCAAGGCTTTTACGGCGCAAAGAGCGAGGCTTCAGCCAGAGCTCTGGAGCTTCTTGTGACGCGTTGGCGGGAAAATCTGCGCGTGTCAGCTCTATGTCAAGCTCACTGACAGACCCTGAGCGATTGGACTTACCACGAGACTGCTGGGCGTCTGAAAACTATCCGAAGACTTTGCGGTTGAGACTGAGCGTCGCTGGTGTGCGAGCTTGGTGCGGTTCTATGAGTGTCTTTGGCAATATCAATACCGTCAGTGAACCGTCAAACGCAGAAGCAGAGTGCCATCTTACCAAGAAGGTGGCGATCCAATTGAGAAAGAAATCCAATGGCAAGTCTGCTTGTCGTAGCAGAGTAGACGCTGTCGAGAAGCGTCTAGGCGAGTGTCGAATTTCAGGAATTGGTGTTGTAGAAAGAGGGGCTCTGGAGGTGAGGGGCTGGCAGTTTGTGCGTTTCCGTGGTGAAATTGAGGCTGCGATGACGTACAGGTAATTTTATTTATTTGTGCGTTTCTTATTAGTACCAGAGTTTGGTGACGCGTCGTCAGTCCGTGGATAATGGAGTGAAAGTGACAAAAGTAAACAAAGATTCTGATATCACATGACAGGACTGATCCACCCCCCACCTGCACAGCGCAATGTCAAAGGATGAATGAGGTTAGGAAATGAGAAACAATATCACAGACTACGAAAGGAGTGGAAAGGTTGATTGAAAAGCCAATCCCAGTATCGTAATCAAAAGTCATGTTAGAAGGACATGGAGTTGACTATAACGACTCCTTAACACCTCGACGGCAGAGGCATCATTGAATCGTAAGAAGAAATGTGAAGACAATTTTGCCCTGGGGTGCCCTTCGACGCGGTCCTTTAGCCTGAGGCCCAGGATTTGGGGTAACTCGTCTTCGGTGACGGTGGCAGCTTTCCCTCACGCACCAGCTCCTTTGAAACCCAGAGAGTCTGAAAACGGTGTTCGGTAATAGTCTCTAATGAGTAGTCATGTTCTAGCCAGACGGAGCCATAGAGCAGATGCTGCTCCTTCGCCCAACGGATGTTCTCAGCCCAATCGCTCGAATCGGTCAAGTCGGGGTCGGTGAGCTGGTGAAGTTCGCGAAACGGTGCATGCCGACGAGGACCTCCGAATCGACTTGATGAAAGGGCGCTTTGCCACGGGTCGCCAGCTTCGTCCTCGGCATAGAAATGTACGTTATAGACGTCGATGATGAGACGATCGCGGCTGAGTGGGAGAGGCTGGAGTAATATGGGCTGTCCCCTGTGGGCGAAGCTTCGCGCGGCTTCCTCGACTTCCTTGCTGAATTCCTTCTCAGATTTGGTGTTGACTGAGGGTCTGTAGCGGGGTTCGACTTGCATTGCTTTGACTTTCCGCAAAGCCATCTACAACGATATTAGCAACCTGACAGACCATCAAAGAACAGGGACAAATGAGCTTGCCTTGGCGGCACGTCGCGGCCTTTTGGTGTTATACCGTGGCGTGGGACTATCAAGGCTGGAGCCTATATCCAAGTCGCTCGCATCGATATCTGGGATCGTTTCCGCGTCCTTACTTTCGCTCGATTCGCCTTGAGCACCCGCCCATGCATTGTCATCTCCAGCAATCTCTTCGTTTTCCTCAGAGCCCGAGGACACTTTCAGGTTCAAGGGTGCTTTGCTCCTCAACCGAAGACTCTTCCGGCCCTTTTCATTATCGAGGTCGAAACTCTCCTGCCGGAGTGTCTCGAGTCTGCTCCGCCTTCCCCCTCGCTTGTTTGGTGATACCGTAGAGCCACTCTCCTTGAAGTCCATGAGCTGTTTCTCCAACAGATGGCCACTGCGTCTGCCTCCGCTTGACGCGCGTGACATTGCTCCTGCTGAGCGGGGTCGATTATTAGCTATGTTGCGTGTTTTTTGTAGGGGCCGAGACAGGCAAACAGATGTTTGTAGAAACAGCAGGAATGTCAGAATAGACTCACTAGCTTTGCTACTCGGCTACTAGAGTGTAATTTTGACGACGCGGGCCGGTAGAAGTTGCCGAAGCTGTTCAGTGGTCGTGGTTGTGAAGATCAACAGCTGGTGTTGACACGCGTTGAGGGTGCGGGCGCCGGAAGTGGGATAGATATGTGCAGTGAGCTAGCTTCACGTTTGCCCTTAGATGGAACTCACACGATATCTTGAAGATAATGAGCGAGCTATCGAGATCATAACTTCCACAAAGGTTACAAGTAATGATTGCGTGAGTCGCAGTGACAAGCATAGTTTTTGAACGATTGCATTGTCAATGGGCCTTCCAAGCCTTGATGCCTACACTGCAAGGTAAAGGTAGGAAACACCGAGCAATCACCTATTCAACGCGTCAGCCTGTTACTGTTTACAACGACCCTTACGTGTGCGACATACGCGAAAGAAAAGAGAACCTGATTCATCTCAAACTCTTGCAGAGATATCGACATCTTACCCTCTGTTACCTGAAATCTACACGACCGTCGTACGATGCCACTCAAGTACGCCAAAGGGTACGGCAACGTTTTGCATGGCTCCATCGTACCGTCCGAGGATCTTCAGTTCCCACCTGGAGCAAACTTCACGGCGGTGGAGCTCCTCACCTTCTTCCCTTTGTCGCTCAAGTCTCACAATGTAGTGTACCGTTTTGCTACAAATGGCTGTTCCCGAAACATCCTCTGGACTGTCATCGACCACAGCCGCAGCTTTGAGCGACCGTGGCATATCAATTCGTGTGGCGAGATGATATACCAGGCAATGAGGGGATCAGGCTACGACAAATGGACTTTTAAGTCACACGAAACCTGGCACAATGGCGAGGTCGCAAAAGCCTGGAATGGAGACCTCATCACAGTCCCAGACATTAAGGTCCCCTCCGCGCATCGGAAGAAAGAAGAATCGGCAACACCTATACAGTTCAGAGCGCTGGCAAACGGCGTGAAGGCTCCTCCGCAGGGTAGTGATGCGTTGGACCTGACAAGGATGGTACATTACGCGCTCGAACATCCTAACGAGCGTTGGCTGTACCCGGACCAATATGCAGAACTCTTGCAGAGGATAGGCGGTCCGCAGGAAGTGGTTCTTGATAACACGGACAAATATGTTTTCGAACGCTGGGCGGAGAAGCTTAAGAAAGAGGCGACGTGTGCAGCCCCGAAGATTGCTACACTCCCACTAAAGCAAGTGCCATTTACCGCCAACATCTCGGAGCCGAATGATAAGCACAGTGTGCCATGCATACCACAAGCGCAGGGTCGGAAGGGTAGAGGTCGACCACCGAAGAGTGCAATGCCAGGAGGAGTGTCAGGTCGCTGCAAGGTGCCAAATTCAAAGTCGATGTCGCAAGGCTTTGTTTCTCCTTTCTTGGAGCTCGATGCGGATGTAACTTTGGCCGAAGCCGGTAATATTTCAACCGCGACGAAGCAAGAGCGGCGGAGACCAGACACCATCTTGAGGCTCGAGACCAAGCTCTCCGATCAGTCATTCCTCGAACTGTACAGGGCATACCACACCGAATTATATGGTGGCCTTCCCGAGGCTGGAGAGACCTTCTTTGACGCTGACGACGCCGATACACCGTTTGAGAGTGCAGCAACATTGCTTGGAGGGGAGGGGTGGTGGATGGAAGATACCGAACTCCCAAATTTCCCAATCATTACTGGCAAATAAAGAGCCATTCGAGTAGGACGCCACGGACCTTCCAGCTACCGCTTGACGATTTAGGACCCTTCGCTCGCCCTTCCCTGCTATAGCACGCTGTCATGAGTCGACGTAGGCTGTCTTCATCGAGGTTGGAAGCAGAAGACAAGTGCACTCTGATGGAATACATGGAGCTCAACGGTCGATGGGTGTCGGAGAGCGTTGATGGATGACTGAGGTTGGAAAAAGCTTCTGTGTACTTACGCTAGTATCTGAATCGGGTATGGCTCCAAATCAAAGTCTGTGACGTGATGCAAATCCGAAACGAAACTCCAACAAGCTCAACACACACTCCGCATTGTTTCGTTGATCTCCAACTCTACAAACTGCAACTGGCCAATCGCATGTCGCGAGATTCTTCGACCTACCTGCACTTTCCCTGTACAATGTTCGGAAACAGCGTACGCCGGCTAGGCGAAGCCCCCTTGACCAGGAACTGTCTCTACCACAGTCCCGTTGCACCACATTAATATGTCCATGAACAGTGCCTGTCGCGACGCTGAATGTCTTTCTTCTTCCTCTTGTTCATTCAAACGCTATCTTGTCAGGTAGATCTCGCTGCAAATCATTAATCATTCACAATGCATTTGAACGTACCCCTAGCGCTCAGGCTTTCCGGTCTTCTGGGCGCCTCAGTCGTCTTGTCTGAGGCCATTGTCAACTCTACAGTCCCGTCAGACTGCACGTCGATCTGCGCTCCTGTTGTCCAACTTACCAACACCTGCTTCGGAGGTCAAAACATGACCAACGCAAACAATACGAGTAATCAAAACCAGATGATGACTGACGTCAACTTGGAACTGGAAAAGGCGAATCCCATGGCTGAGATGGCGGCCGGTACGGATGGAGCTATCACTATGAACCCGGCCAGCAAGAAGCTGAAGAGACAGGACATGATGGCACAGGAGATGTGCGTTTGTGAGAACAAAAGCTTCAATGTTGCATCCATCATGGGATTGTGTGCAAGTTGTATGAGCATGAAAGCTGGGTCGGGAGACAACACTGCTGTCAAGAGTGAGCTTGTACATGATCAGGCGTTCGTTTAGATCTTGCTAATGCTAGTCACAGATGTGGACGCTTTGATGAGCCAATGCTCCTTCTCATCGACCTCGTATGCACCCTCTGCGACGTCTGTTCTCGAAGGAGTCAGTGTGCAAGCCACTATGTCGATGACATCGTCAACCGGAACCGCAACCGGAACAGGCATGGCAAACATGCAGATGGGAGCTGGAGGTCGTTTGGAAGCAACCGTAGGAGCATGGAGTGTTGGGATGATGCTGGCATCCTTTGGTCTCGGGTGTGGTTTGCTATTCGGATCGTTGTAGTACGTTCGTTTGTTCGTTTGTTCTTCCATTTTCTAAATTTGCGGCATATGCCACTCGTTGTCTTATTTAATCTCATGGCATCTATCATTTCCTTTATTCACTTTGCACACACTAGATTACCCTTGACCCAGTGTATTCATGCTTCCTATATCCCATGCTATACCAGCACCCAAACCCAATGCTAAATTTCCTACACATTTCCGTCACGACTCATGAAGACATGTGATCGAACCTCTTCATACTCCCTCGCCCCCCTACACTATTCTTCCAGGGTCTCAGAATCAGTCCTTCAAGGCCCGTGACGAGCCTGAGCTGGTGCGTAGCCAGTCGGGACGCCTCCATTGCCGTTAGCTGCATTGAACCGCGCGACAGAGCCCAGGTCTAGTGAGCTTGTTGCTTGTCCATTCTGAACTGGCAGCTTCTCTTTCGACATAGCCTGAGGGCTATCCGTTGCTAACTGCGGAAGGTTCTGCTTGATGTACTTATTGGTCGCTGTCTGGAAAAGCCGAGCCCAAGCCTCTTCTCCAGACCACAGGATGCAACAATCGTCGAAGTTCATAACCAGAGTCGTCACAGTCTCCAGGCTCATCTCCAACATTTCAGGATCTGTACGACTGATCAGGCCGGCGTGGCGTATGTCGGCCCTCCAATTGATGCCGGACTGCTCGCGGCTCTTTGCAAAGCGAGTGGCCTGTTCCATCAGTGCATCTCCGCCAGTTTCGACATCACGCCATAGCGGTCGCGGGGACTCGTCTAGGCGCGCGTTCAGCTTTTCGATCCATTCCAGGGTAAGGACGCGAATGATCTCCTTGACGTGGGCATCGTCCCATAGCCACCGGACGTGGGATTGGTCGGCTCGCTGCGCAAATCGTACGACTTGAGCCATCTCGCTCATGTCACCTGGTTTGGGAGCTTCATCCTCACCAATTGGAGTCCCTTCAGGCGCCCTAGGTGCTTGAGCTTCTTCCGCGCGTGCTCGCTTCGGCTTGGGAGTAGCGTTAGGTGCCTGATCACTGTCGTCTTCGCCCTCAGCTTCTTGATCGTCTTCACTGTCGCGCTTGCGCTTCTTGTCGGGTCGAGGTGCTGGCAACTTGCCCTCGTCGCACGCAGGCTTTATGCCAGTCCATCGCGCAATAGCGGCATCGTCGTAGTGCTCATCGGTGATCTCAGTCCGACCGATAATGTCCAGGATCTCGTCTAGATCATTCGGGAACATGTAGTCGCCATAATAGCCGTTGATGATCTTCCTATTGTTCAGCGCGTACTCCAGCGCCCGCGTCAGATCTCCAGCATCGGGCCCTTCCGGAAGCTTTGCGACATCCTTCATCAAGTGAGAGAAGGGAAGAGGAGTGGGCTTGAAGCCATGACGTCCAGACTTCTTGTAAGCGGCTCGGTCGGACAGCCATCCTGTGACGGAGATGGTCTTCGAATTCCAGTCTGCGGGTGTCTCATGATTCTCGTGAGTCCACCTCCAAATGGGGTTGAACTCCGGTTCAGGATGCTCTTGGTGGAAAGCTTCCTCAGTCAAGGATGCGTCCGCTTTGAGGGCCTTTGACATCTGCGTCCGCCACCGCGCATGTGCCTCCTTCTCCTTGGTGTTCTGTCCCCGCTCCCTCATGGAGTCGCGATATGTACAACCGATCGTGTTGCGCAGCGGGCAAAGGCCATTCGAGATGACCTTCTGCATCTCGTCGCTGATCCTGCGATGAGAGAGGACGATGGTCCGATGGATTGGAGCCGTGCAGCCATTGTTCACGAAGCGCGTGGCGATCGACTTGTTATGGTGCCACTTCGGGAGCAGGACGATGATCTCGGCCAACGTGAAGTTGATTTCGTGAGGGCTCAGGATCTCGAAGTCCCAGAGAGGGACGTTGCCAATCAGCTCGTCGTACTTGCGCATCATGACGCCGGGGCCTGGCTTCTTTCGATTCCGCTTGGGCTTTCCATCGATATGATTGGCCTTCTTCGGAAGCTGCCCCAAGTTCGTTGGCTCCGCCTTCAGTAGAGGCAGCCGCTGGACGTTCGGATGAAGATTGGATCCAACCTGATTCGCTGGCATCATCCCACATTGCGGCGCACCGTAGCCTGCAGGTATCCCATATGGTGGGGCGAGGAACTGTTGACGCACAGGTTGTTGTAGCGGATGCTGTGCTGGGATTGGTGGTGCAGCGTGGAACCCTTGGGTCATATTTCCAAAAGCCGGTGAGCCATTGAACATGGAAGGGGACATGGTCTGCGGCCTATGCACATTATAGCCAAAAGCGGCTGCTTGTTCTTCGACAGGAATCATGGGAGGAGAATCTTGGATAGTGGCATTCCACGCACCTTGCTCACGACCGGAATGTTCAACCTGAGGTGGGTACTGGCTGAACTGCTTTGGATGTGGTTCGTAACGTAGCTGTTGAAAAGGCTGCCGGACAGGCTCCAAGAGAAGGTTCATGGGTGGAACATCTGACGAAAAGACGCCGCTGTGGATAGGACTTTGCATAGACTGGGGATAGTGGACGTAAGCAGCTTGACTGAAGTTGTCGCTCAAGGGCCCCTGATCCATAGGAGGTGTCACCACCTGTCCGCCGTAGCCTACGTAGGCACCATTGCCGTGGAAGTCCTGAACAGACCATGGGTTTTGATATTGCGGAGCCTCGCCAGAGTTGTTGTCGAGTTGCGGTTCGTACTTCATCCCAAGCAATCCTGATGAATCTTCGGCCCACTCACCAGCGAGCCTAGAGCTATTCAGGAGGTCGACTTGGTTGCCATTACCGGTGTCCGAAACGCCGTTCGCGCTATTCGGAAGTTTCTTCGCGCTCATTTCAATGGCCTTTACAGATAGTGCGAGAAGGTTGGGATCGATGTTCGCTAAGTCTAAGTCAGTATCATCGTCCATGAGATGAGGATAATCTTGATGATACATACCTGAGTCGTCGAACCCGTCTGTCTGCGCCTTCGCACCTCCAACATCAAGCTTCAAGTGTTGGAAGTTACGCTGCCGTCCATTGTGAATTGCGCCGTTCGCGGCGCTCCCATCCAATGAATGTGCTTGTGAAGGAAATGATGGATTCATAGTCCTACCCAGAGTAATGTGACTGTGTTTAAGCGAAAGTATCGAGTCAGTGCGACGTAGTGAGCTCCAGCGGTGAGAACGAATGTGGTGGCTTGCAGTCGTTGGGGGTTGCAGGCCTGTGGTGATGAGATTGCCAATGGTCGAAAGTCGAGGGCTTATATAGGAATTTTCCGAGGCTGTATCGTGTAAATTTGTCGTCGGCCTTCGTAACGTCTGATGTCATTCACTGAAATTGCAAGGCTTGGCGCTGTGGTGAAAACATGGTGAGGGTGATGTTGATACACAATGTTACGTGGGCTTGGCGGAAGCCGCCTCGATCATTTACATTATTTAGCACTTGTTGTCGTCATGTAAGTCGTTACAAGATTATAGAAGGGTAAAGAAATACAAGTACTGATATTGAAACTTCCGAAAAGCAGAGTTGGTTGATGGGAAGACTAATGCTAATACCGAGGCGACAACGGTGTGTCGAGTAAGGCATCCCGATGCGCTTTTCTCTTCTCTTGTTCCTTCCTGATATCATCCTGTCCCCTTTTAATCAATGCATTTGCCTCATCGATTACTTTCTGAACAACATCCTGGTAATGAACGACACACGTCGCACCGTGATTATGGCATCCGGAGTTGTTTTCGAATACCAGATCCGGGCCCTTGAGTTCCTTCGTAGAGAATTTACGAGCCCTACCAGCAACGATAATCCTGTCTTTCTCAAAAGCCTTAATGTCCTTCGCCATTTCCTTATACACCTCCCACATGGTATGAGATAAATCGTACTTCTTATCCTCTCTTTTCTCCTCGTCCCAATCCTTTTGTTCCTGCGTTATAATGGTGATCGTCTTTTTCATGTTCGTGCTGAATGGATGAGCCTTACGCACGAACTTCACTAGCGTCGGATTGAAATCGTATTGCGGGTTTCCGTTGCCAGATATCACATCGTTCGCGTCATTTTCGGTAGAGAGTTTGGGAGGCATGACGTCCGATGATTCAGGAGGCACTTGCGCTGGTGTAGGATTTGTAGTGGATTCGGTGGTTGCTTTCGGAATGGTCTCTTGAATGTATTTTAGTGTCATTTTGAGCGAAGTAATTGGAAAAGGTTTGGGGACAGTCTGTGTGAAGAAGGAGAGAGGAAGCATTCGCTGTGAAGAGTTTATATACGAGACCCCTGATGACTCAAGCAATGCTAAGTCAGTGTCTAATTCATTGATCGATATGACTCCTAAGTACGTGACTCAAAGGCGACTGACTATAAGCGTATGAGTCATGATTCGAGTCACATTGGTACTCTAGGCGTAACGTGTATGCGCGTAGGACTCCAGCAAACTCTATTACCGCTGAGATGCTTCCCACGTCTTGTCGTATCGCTGGTACCTGTGGATTCGGATCAATGAGATGTTTTGTATATCATGAACTGGAAAAACCTGGCTCGAGATCAAGTCCCCAACTAAAGGGTATCTACTCAAATTAAATCTAATCTTGCATTAATTCTGCAAATAGGTACATATTTCAATAACGTCGAATCTTTCGGAAACGATCAAGTAGTAGGCATCAAGATCATGCAGAACCTTGAACACCCACGAAGTACCGCTCTGATAGCACTCAACGTCATGCTTCTTGGAATTCCGACGCTGCTGCGTAGTTATAACCGACTAGGCCAGGATTTTTACGTAGCACAGGGAGTAACAGATAGAGAGGGTCTACCCTCCAAAACAGTACATGTTGACAGATCATATACTTCTACTATAAAGAGAAAGTTATTCAATTACGTATTCTCACTGAAAGAGATACTGCGTTGTATATTTAATATCTTTGATATATAGAAGAGCCCTCATGCACGAATACGTTTGGACGCAACTAAAGTTACGCCATTATGAGTACCACGGGTCCTCACCAACGATACCCAAAGAACAAAGACTCAACAATCTGAAGCTCTTGCAAAAAAAACAACACTCTCTCTAAGAGTGATTTGCAATCCTACCGTCAGATACTCAAAGCCTTCAGTAAGATCTTAAACACAAGTATACCACATAGTGCACGAGGTATAATTATCTGAAGATCATCTTATCATACATCTCTATATATCGGGACGCTAAATAACCATATGAGAATACTGCTTATGATCAAGGATAACATAACCATGTCTTCTGCGCTACCTGCGCTACATCGGACCTTTGGACGCGGGTTGAAAGTGGAAAAAATGGTTGATCTTCTCCCTAATAATATCATGCGTTTCTTGCGTGATCTTTAGAAATTTTTTTTCTTGTTCCAAGAAACACTTCCACAGCCAGAGGGCACCTAGCACGTCGCCCTCCCAACCAGATTGACTCAGGATATTCTCAATATCCATCTGCAGCTCAAAGCGACGATGTAACATAAGGTTGTTGGCTTTGTTCTTCTCGTAGTCTTCAAGAAATGCTCGTGTGTTGCTGCACAACATGTAAAGACCCTCGGGACCAGCTTTCATGGCAAATTTGTGATGCTCGTCCTGATCTTCGTCCCATGCTTTCAGTCTCTCGTCCACTACCCTTATTCTTTTCTCCAGGTTGGGTATGAAAGATTTGGCATTGCGGATAGCCTGAAGCAGTTCGTACTTCCTCTCATAGTGAAAGTCGTTGTCAAATGTTTCGGCTCTATCTGTTCCGGTTCCTTGCTTCGTAATCGCTTCCGGCTTGTGTGATACCACTTCGGGAACCATTGGATGGGCTCCCTCCCTAGATTGTTCCGTTTTGTTGCTCAAGGTCGTGCTGTTTTTGACGTCTGGTGTGGTGTTAGAGCGGTATTGACCCTCGCTCTTTTGAGGCTGGTTCGACTCTGTATCCGGTTTACTGGATTGCATCGTGCTCTGGTCCGAGGTTAATCCAAGATTAGTTTTGGATGGCGGGTTGTGCGACATGTCCCGTTTGTCTTTCAGGTATAAGTCTAGAAAATGAGAAATGAGGAGTTGTAGAAAGGAATTGCAGAAAACCAGGGGAGGCTGCCGTGAGCTTTATATACTAGAGTAATGATGACTCAAAGGTGGTGACAGTCAGACTGTGATGACTCGATGAAACTATGACTCTTCGTTGGATGACTCAAAGGTGGTTATGACCGTAGGGGTGTGAGTCACTCTGCGAGTCACGAGGGTGTATCATGAGTAACATATATCTGTGTACCGATCGCTGTTGGGGTCTGCTCCGCTTGTTGAGTCTCTCCAAGGAAGCCTCGATATCAAGATGCAGACCATATCGAGATGCAGACAATATCATCATCTTATGTAAGATCGGATCGGACGACAGAAACTTTTGTCTCCTTGAAAGCATTTAGTGCACATGCTTTTGCAGATTAATCATGATCCGTTGAAGAGACTCGTGTATTAACGTTGAGTGTAGAGCTTTTGGCTAGTGACAGGTTCAGCTTTACCATGTTGAGCACAAATTTTCATCGTATTGCACATGAGATTAGCTGGCACGGACGGATCCAGCGTCATCTCAGTCGGACATAACCATCAATGTGTGAGGCGAGAGAAAAATATCTTCGTACAATGTTAATGTACATCTCTGCCTCTCAAAGAGCCTGAAGAGGCTTTATCGTTTAATAAAGATGGCACGGGGTAAATATCTCTCGTACGTAGCCAACCTGTTGAGAGTTAAGCAACACTGTATTTTACTTGAATGAATGTATGGGAATTCCTCGTTGTCACTTACCTAGAATAACAATGTTTACTATAGTATCAGGGAGAGGGTGAACACATTTGACCGAGAGGTTTGAACGTTCTATTGGAGGATGTTTGCGTGCACATCGATTCGCTGTGATCGACTTGAAGCTGTAATCTATTTCTGAATGCAATTCAGCATCTCCGCATGCGGCATTGCTGTTCCTGTTTGGGACGCTGATTCGTCGCGACCCTAACCAGGGAGAGGTAGGATCGGCGGAATATTTTATTCTGAAACGCCCGTGCGCGTTGAAGAAGTTGGGTGAATGATGTGAGAGGAACGAGCGATGTCAAGCTCATGAGTGTAACGTATTTTGCAAGTCATAGTTATGGTGAATTTGATGTAAGGCATACTTCGTGAAAATAAGGAAGTGAAGGTGAAGGTGAGCGACTACTCCAGCCACTCTATCTGATTGTAAAACAAACCTTAATCAGAACCGGCCTGAGGTTTCTGGAGACACTCTGCTCTGTTTCTCACCATACCTTTGAGCTGTGCTTCTAGTGACTTCATTGAAAGACATCCGTACAGCTTACGATCCAATTCCACACCCGTAAACAATTGACTTCCCTATTACAACCAAGAATTTCGGACTCGCGCACCTTAAGCACATGACCTCAAAGCTCTCGAAAGAGAAGATGGCGTCTTCCAGCTCTCCTTACCACAATGCATACACCTCATCGCCTCAGGCTTACGACACCCCTGAAACACCTCCATCATCACCTCCATTTCCTCAAGTCTCTCCGATCGCTTTCAAGCTCCTCGCCGAATCGAAAGCCCGTGATAGTTCTCGCGAGGGTTCCCCAGACTCACAGGCCACGGAGACTGCATCCGACGTCACCATTGATGACCCAGGTATGCTTCTCCTGAGTTTTAAGTCTCTCCATTCCGCGTCTCTAATACGCTTTACTAACCAACTCACTCACTCAGATCGCCCAATCGGTCCGTACGACAACGACATCATCACGCTCAAACGCGGCATAGCTCCCGGCGCGACCTACTTCCAGATCGCTTACGAGGAGATGAAGAAGACAGGCACCACCGAGGTACCTTCTGCCAAGGTGGAAGCCATCATGACCGACAGAGGCCTCGAGCACCCTATCAAGCCGAAACCCAAGCTTCCAAAAACACCGACCATGCTCTTGCCGGGCGGAAAGACTGGAGGAACGTCGCTTCTTGAAGACATCCGGGGTGCCAACGCTAATACCCATACAGCGTCTCCCCAGTGGCAGTATTGGAAGGTCACGCCGCCGGTCACTGCCTCGAACCGCAAGTCTGGAATTCAGGTGGAGGAGGCTTCAGGTGGAGGAGGCTGAGGAGAAGACGATTGCGGGCAAAGGCAAGCGCAAGCATTTGTAGAAAGAGTTCTGGTAAGTACGTTGCTGTCTACGAGCAGAAATGGCATCAAAAACGTCAAAGCCTCTTGGAGGTTCGCTAGCGATGAGGAGCTGATGTTTCGACAGGTGGATACACTTCAGCGCGCATCCGGTCGTAAGAAACCTCGCTATTTGGGTTTGATCTAGGTAGAAGACATACTTTTCGGCCTGGCACGGCGCATACCAATAGACACAGATTAACTCATTCCATCTCAATGACCATCTCGCCCCGTCTCAAGCACAATCTTAGCAACCACCTCCACCTCTCCCCATCTCAAAAATGACCTCCCTCCTTCTCCCACCCCATCCTTCTCTTTCCCCCCCTAACCATCCAACCCAGCCAACCTCTTCAACGCCCCCCCATCCACCCTCAACTGGACCCAAGGCTCCTTAATCTCCGCCCCCAAACTCTTATAAAACTGCAAACTCGGCTCATTCCACTTCAAACAATTCCACTCAAACCTCTGCCCACCAACCTCCAGCACCTCCTTGGCCAACTCACGCATAATAACCTTCCCATACCCCCTCTTGCGATACGCCGGCTTGACAAACAGGTCCTCGAGATAGATGCCAGGCACGCCGGTCCAGGTGCTGAAGTTGTAAAAGTAGACGCCGAGGCCCGCTATCTCGCCATCGGGTGCGATGACGAGGATGGTTTTGGCGAAGCCGGGGGTGAAGGTGGCGGGGGAGGAGTCTTGGGAGGAGGGGGTGGTGAAGGAGAGGGTCTTGTAGAGCACGTCTTCTGTGGCGGTTACGAGGTGCGTGGATTTTTCGTAGGCGGCGAGTTCGTGGATTAGGCCTAGGATTGCGGGGACGTCTGTTGTGGGGGCACGTGAGTGGGGTAGGTTTGGCATATGAAGAGTAGGTAGGAGTGTTTGTAAGTACCTTCTCGGGTCGCATGGCGGATCGTAGCACCGTCGGATGCCATTGTAATGGTCGGATGGGGCGATGGACTGGACTTAGATTGGTGGTGAACAGCTTTCTATACACCGTAACTGCTGGACGTCACGATAAAGTGGGGGTTGTAAAATCTTCGATCTTCTTTGAGTGGGAGGGAATATACACAATGCGACCACAATATATACAAGCTTGCTGCTAGCACGTCATCAAACAAACAAAAGCGAAGATGTCATCTCACAAACTTCTTACAAGCCCTACGAATCCGAAGCGGAGAATGGGTTTGAGGCTCCAGCTACCGCGACTCGCCGATCATTCGTGAGATGGCATTCCGAAGTCGGGGTTGACAGGTCCAAACCCCAAGTCGGAGCTCATCGACCAATAGAAAGTGGTTCTGTGACAGTTGACGACCGCGAGTCTGTAGACTATGCCAGAGTGTTCAATATTAGATCTAGGCAACCTAAAAATCACTCAGCACTGATGTAATGAGAGTCAACTTTTTCCGACCCGCGTTGCCTAATGTTCAGAGATCAGGTAGGAACTTGGATGGCTGAAAGGCGGACGGGTTGCTGACTAATCTCTCCACATCCCGCTAATCTCCATCCAACCCATTCCCATGTACATGTACCGCAGTCTCTAGCCTTGAACACAAGTCGAAGTGTATGCCTAGATCAATGATACCTGCATCAACCGATACGTCTCACAGATATATGTGACACGCCCATACGAAAGTTCGTATCTCCATTGTAATTAGGCTACAGAGCCTTATGATTGACTTGAAGCGCCATGCTCACCAGTTCATGTACGCACATACCTCAAGGATCAAAAGCACAGCTGACAACGCACACCCAATCCTCATCTCATCTCTCCGTGCATTCTATTCGAGTATCTCAGACTTTTGTCCCTCTACCCTACAGTCTTTAGCCGCCACAAGCCGCGTCTGTATCTATCCTTGTGCTGACCGCCTCGTACCCCCTCCCTGCCCTTCTGGCCCCCATCTTCCCATCACACCATACCAATCACCATCAGGTACCGCGACCTCTCTCCCAGGCTAGATATTGCAGTGCCGAAAAGCTTAAATTTTCCAGAGCCGCCCTGATCCCCAGCTTACTCGAAGGCCCAACCACCTTGGCACCCACCCAAGCCCTCAGCAGCCCTGGGAATCGCTGTTACCATCCTGCAGAACCGTACGATACAGTAGCACTTGACAGCCAGAATGCAACGACCTAGTACTTCTCTCCAACTTCTCCGCTTCTGATCCATCCATCCAATATCCTACCGCACCTTCCTTGAATCTACTCGGTGGCTGATGCATACCCACTTCCCAACAGCTTACATTTGCACATCCCCAAACTCGCAGCAAGCTTGCCTCCTACCTCTAAACCCACTCCCTCAATAACGTCGCCGGTGCCCTAAAATCTTAAACATCCCCAAGCTGCCCACCAATCGATCTCTACCTACCCAGATAGGTAGGTCGCCGGGCACCCGTGGACGGAACCGGTCAAGCACGTGACACCCATCTCCCCACCCCTGGGTCTGCATACACATGCATTCCAACCTTAACCACAGCCTGATCGCCACCAACAGCAGCCACCAATCATCCACCTCTAAACATCTCTGCGGGGCTAGAAATTGCAGTGCAGTGGCGAAATGGGGGGAGCGGAAGGTACATATACTTTCCAATTTCAGCCTGGTCGCCACCAACGGCAAACAGAGCACTTATTGGCTACGACCAGTCGTCTCTGCAGGGCTAATAATTGCAGTGCAGTGGCGAAACACCTCCGTCCCTTGGTTGGAGCGAATCATATCGAACGTTCTACTCGCGTCCCCGTTCCCTCTCCCTCCCCCTAACACTCTCCCCACCCCTCTTCCCCCTACGAAAACACACAAACTCGCCTCTCCTTCCCTCCCTCAACCTCTTCAAACTGCCCCTCAAACTGCCCAACTCATCCTGCAAGCGCACCCTGGCGCTATTATCCGTCTTCCCATCCAGCACCTGATAAATTTGCGTCTGCGTCTCGCTCGCCTTCTCCGTCGTATACGCGCTGAGCGTCTGCGCCATGAACTCGACATCCAGCGTCGCCTGCATGAGCTGCGCCAGGCTGAGCGTCTGCTGCGGCGGCGGCGGCAGTTTGGACGAGGAGAAGGTGTTGATGAGCGCGGTGGTCGATGCTTCGAAGAGGGATTTCAGGATCCGCGAGGTGAGCGAGGGGGAGGTTGTGTTGACTTCGGTGTGCACGACGACGAGGTCGAGAAGCACTTTTGAGACGTAGGGTGAGGGGTCGCGGTCGGCGACTGTTTTGCCGCGCGGAGGTTCGGGAGCCCATGTTGGGTCGAAGATGCCGGCTTCGATGGTGCGCGTGATGCGCACTGTGTGCGGTTTCGTGTAGGAGCGGAAGAGCTGGGCGTCGAGCTGGAAGAGGACGTCGCGGATGCGTGCGGTCTCGTCGGTGAGCTGCACGGAGAAGAGGGTTTCGAAGTGGGTGAGCAGCTGAGGGGTTATTTCGGTTACGAGAGCGTTCATGTTGGAGAGGGTTAGGAGGAGGCGGATGGACTGGCACTCTTGTTAGTATGCGCAGAGCGACAACACATATTCAGTGGTGGTGCGAGATGTGAGGGTATGCTTACCTGCCTCTCGGCATCCACCTTGCCCCATCCACCATCATCTCCTTCGGTCTCTTCAACCGTAAGATCGTCGCCTTTGGAATCCCACTCTCTGCCCAATGCTCTCCTCCCCTTCTCCGCACACTCCACCATGCCACTTAGTGTTCGGTACAGACTGGTCACAAATTGCGACCTAATGAGTTGCAAAAGCTTGCTGCTAGGAGGCACCACAACATCCACACCATTCTTGCTGGCGCCCTCAGTCCCACTGACATATAGTATTTTCTGCAGATTTGTGAGCAGGAAACTCTGCACCGCCAAAAACCTTGATGGCATATTCGTAATATCTCTGCGCTCCGGGTCCCTGGTCCAGTCTTCCAGTACCTTTAGATTCTCGGCATCTGTGTTCCAGGACGCAGAGACAGCTTGTGCACAGCGCTCACGCACGCTACCCACTAGCATGCGCATATTGTCATCGATGCGATTGAGGGAGCCAGTTACTGTCAGACGCAGAGAGGCTAATTCATTGGCGGCGATGCCTATCAACTTCAGCGTCCTTGACAGGTAATGCGATCCCGAGAGCGCATTCGAGTGCGGAGGCCAGAAAGCGTACTTCTCCCATGCCTCGCCGCGGCTTGGTGATGGGGGCGGCATATTGTTCGGATCGAAGCGGAAACGACTTGCGACGGTTGGGCTCAGCGCTGCACTGAGTGGCGTCCTGGGTGTTGTTGGTGTAGGTGTCATAGGTAGTGGGGAGAAAAGAGAGGAGATGTCTTCGATCGGCGGATCCGAGAAGAATGTGTATAGGTGATCGCGGATGATGTTGACAAGTTCCGCCACACCCTTTTCCAGGTCGCTGATGTTGCTCGACGATAGTTGATGGTGGACTGACGACTGGTTGTTAAAGCCCATCGGCAAGGAACGCTGCGCGCGGCCATTGACAAAAGACTGTGTGATCTCCCAGTATTCCACAACTTCACCCAGGAGGCCGCCATCGGTTCCAAGAAGTGTTGTCATGGAGGCATAGACATGCTCCCAGAATTCGACGACTTTGGAAGAGTCCAATTTTGCTGGTTCAACGGTGGCATTGTTGTTTAATGGCACCGATCTTAGATGCTTGTAAAGCACGCGTAAGTTTGGCTTCTCCGAAGTGGACAAATGTCGACGCAAGATCTCAACCTCCACTTTTGAGCGCTCGCAGGTTGCTGTCAAGCGCGATTTGAGGTGGTCAAAACGTGAAAGTAGCCAGATCCAGATGGGGTTGTCCTCGACACCAAGCTCGAGCATGATGGAGATGATGCCCATGTATTGTTCGTGCTTCGCTTCTTCGAGCCCCTTCTGCGGCTTGGTGAAATGCGTCGCGGCCAGTCGTTTCCAACACTCTCGCTTGAAGCTCTCAATCTGCTGCTCGACATCTGACCACATCCGGGCCGTGACAATAATCTGGTGAACCTGAGCATCCGACAGGGGCGTGCGGTTGTACTTGGCCTGCTCGACCTCGTACCGCACTTCTTCAGCGTACTTGCGAGCTCTTGTGTACTCTTCTACGATTGTTTCGTGGTCCTTCCGCCGTATCGCATCCTGTATAGCTGATCCCACCTCGAACAGGCCGCGGTTCTTCTCCACGGCGGACAAGATGGATTTGAGATGTTCTTCCTTCTCCCGTCCGCCCAGCGCCGGACCCCAGACTTCCTCGGCCTTCACAGCAACTTCGGTCAGCGGGACCTTGATGCCGTGGACTCCGTACTCGCTCTCCTTAACCAGCGCGTTCTTTTTCTTCTTCTCGTTCGGCACTGGATCCAGCAGTCCCGGCGTTGCAGGCCCGCTGTAACTCGCGCCCCGCTGCCTGGACGAGAAGCTCGAGCGACTCGCCCCTCGCGAATGTCCCGGCCGGCGCAGCCCAGTCGGCGACTCGGGTTGCTCCTTCCCCGTATCCCGCATTTCACTGTACACGCGGTCGATGGTCGCTTTCGCAGACACGAAGCGCTCAAAGTTGGACTCGACAAGCACTTTGAGGGACGCCGACTTCTTCTCGATGGAGTGGGACAGGAAGTCGAGCCCCGCGAGGAGGGAGTCGGTGGACGCATCGCTGTGGACCTGCGAGAGGAAGAGCGAGGGATTGAAGGTCGTCGAGCTGAGGAGGAAGCGGTTTCGTAGTTTAATATCATCCTCCACCGGCAACCCCCTCTGCCTCAGCACCTGCACGACGCTGGGGTACGTGCCCAACGGGTCATTCTCGTCCTTCTGGACCAAATTCTCCACCCCATCTTTGCTCTTCTCCGCGCCCGGCAGTTTGCGCTGATAGCTGCCCCTGCCCTCCAGCACCGAGTATCGCGACTTGGAGCGGCGGACGGGCGCCGCTGCCGCTGCCGTGCGCGGGGCGGGCTGCTCGTCCTCGTCGGAGCTCTCGTCCTTCTCCTGGGGCCATTGCGCGGGGTACAGGCTAGGGATGTTGTATTTGTTGAGGAGCTTGGTTTCCATGGACTCCATGGTGCCTCTTGACGCCCGCAGCGAGGGTGGGATGAGCGAAAGAGGTTGACGGCTGCTGCGTCTCGAGTCGTGCCGTCGGAGGTGAGCTTGAGACGCGGTCGTGGCGGGCCAATCAGCGCGTGCTTTTGGCGACAGGGATATGCTTCTATCTATTTCGCAACGCCAAAGTGCGCGATCGATTCGGTCACTACAGATGGCAGGCGGTTCATATGATACGGAGCTCGCAGAAATCGTGAATTCTATACTCAAAGGCGCCACACCCAGCGCATGCCGCTACCCAATAAGCACCCGCTAGAATATGCATGCAGATGCCGTCCCTTACTCAAGAGCACATGAACCAAACCCCAGAGCCTATAAACCAAACCCCAGAGCCCCAGAAACTCACTGTCTCGGCCTCTTTCCTACCCGTTTGGCGCCACCTTCGCCTTCTTGCATTCGATCCGCAGTCCGCTTACGCTCATTCGGCCGCATCAGACTATTCACCTCAAGCACGCTGTTCACATTCACCCGCATGTCTTCCAGGACCGAGTTCGAGGGCGCCGTGTCGCCGAAAGACCCAACAGGCATATAGCCTGCCTGGTCACCGAACTGATGTAGGCCAGCCATCAACCGAGGGTCTAGAGAGGCCTCAGACACATCAGCCTGCTGCTGTGGATGCAGCTGCGGAGGTCTTTGTTGTGGATATGCATGCTGCAAAGGCGGACTCCCTTGAAAAGAGTGCGGCGAAATGGATGGGTATGCGCCGTCAGGGCTCTGATGTGGGAGGTACGGGGTCATCTGCTCGCCGGCCCTGAAGAAGTACGGGCCCTGGGTGCCCGACGAACTCAAATTCTTGTAGACTGGATGTAAGCCGGAATAATATGCAGTCGCCTCAGGAGTCTGGCGATTGTACACAGAAGGAGTCCGTTGCCACGCCGGGTGGTTGATATGGAGTCTTGGATCGTTGTAGACGGGTGAACCATGCATGAATTGCCTGGGAGGACTCCCAGACAAAGAAGAGACTGCTCGTTGTGGGGGAGAATGGCTTAACTTGACATCGCTTTGAAGTGGGGACACTTGACTCTGTCGTGGAATAGCCCTCGATGCAAAGGAAGGATAGACGTTCGGTCGTGGACTTCCCGCTGATCGCTGACCAGTAAGCTGCGATGGGTATTGCTGCAATATGGAGCCTGCCATCCCAGATCCAGTGCGCTGAGAAAGCATTGTCATCAACTGTGGAGACATCGCGTTGCTCGCATAGGTGCCTAAAATCTGTTGCGGTGGAGTCATTGGAGGAGCATAGTGTTGTGGCAAATAGTGCTGTGCACTGGGAAAAGACCGAGCTGCACGTCCACTTATGCCATTCGCCGCCTGTAGCTGCTGCAATTGAAGGTAAGACGTTGCGAGAGCATTCGCATTCCGAGGCGATGCGGAGGTAGCCTCCCGTTGCGGAGGTGTCGGACTGAATTGCGTGTTCGGAGAATGCACGCCTCTCTGGGCCTGCTCGGGCTTTTCCAGCGCGTATTTTATACGATCACATTCCGCCCATTGCGCTGAAAGCGCCGGACTTGGTCGAGTGACTGAATCTGAACGTGACTTTTGATCCGCCGACGCGGCCGGCACTGGGTTTGCTTGCGGTGTTTCCACTTTTCGTTCCGGAGGAGTGAGGGATTTTTCTGCACGCTGAGTTGGAAAGGGTGATGACCGATTGTCGCCAGGTGGCCAGGGTTTGGCTGAATTGGGAGAGTTGTATATAAGCTCATAATGCTTGTCCAAAAGGCGCGCCATACTTGGCGGATTAGATGTTCGCCGTTGAACCTGTTGGTGGGTTGGTGAAGAAGTCTTGTTGGCGGTGACTGCTGGCCCAATGTTGTTGTTTGATCCACTGTTCTTCATCCCAACGCTCTGTTCCTTCTTTTGATCGGCACGAAAGTGTTGTAGAAATTCGGTAGCAGAGTTTACACCTTTGTTCTGCGTCTGCGGCCTGCCAATCGTGGGTGTCCTCTGTCTGTACTGCGCTGGGTTTCGCACAACAGGTGCCGCAAAGTGGCCGACAACAGGATTTTTGGCCATTCTCGGTTGGTGTTCCTTATTTTGCTGGAGGAAGCTGGGTGGAGGCGCAAGCGAAGGGCCACTCTTGATCAATGGAGATCGTTCAGTGGACCTGTGCGAAACGTCTCCAGGTTTTACGGAAGACTGCGCGGCATTGCCCGCACTATCTCCTGCCACAGACCTGTTTGGCGGAGACTTCGTACGCTCTCCACTATCCTCACAGTACTTTGGGCATTGCTCCGCTTGTGCGTCTTTCGGATGAGGCATATAGTCTTCCTGTTTCTGTTCCACACCAATACCAGTCCCCAGTTCATGCTGAAGCCCGTCGTTGAGAGCTTTCCCTAGTGAAGAACTCATTGTTGGCAGTATTATATCTGCCGGCAGAGGAGCAGAAGGGGTTCTAGGAGGTCGCGCTGGTGCGGTGGGCGGAGCGACGCTGGTAGGCCATTTCGGAGATATAACTTGAGAGGCAGCGGGAAGAGGCGTTGAGGGAGCAGCTATGGAGGACGCATGTGGAACTCGCGCTGGTACAGCGGCCGGAGGCGCGGTCTTCTTGATTTCCTTTGCTCGTATACCTTCTATCGGCTCAGCTATAGTTTTCGTAGGAAGATCGAATTCAGGGAGGGGGAATTGCCATTCGCCCAGCAAACTTGCTGGTAGATGCTCCTGTTTCAGGTAAAGAAGAGCTAACATGATCTCTGACGGCGGTGGAGTGTCCGGATCGATGGGCTTATCTGGAAACTTGCGCTTCAGCTCGAGGAGATGTTGGGGTATCTCGGCTTCGCTATCCCAGACCTGATTGTTCTCGTGTAAGATATCGACCAATTCGCTCTGTGCCAGGCCGAGAAGACAAAGAACAGGCCAATACTCGCTCTTATAGACGCCATGAGCTTCGTCGCGGATTTCTTCGATAATGGTCTGTCGTAATGACGGCCAAAGGTCACGAAAGGTCCGCTAGACAACATCAGCATGGAGCTAGCGCGCGACACAGCGGGTGTCAAGCGAAACCCGGTACTTCAATCTTTGACGACGGCCCAGAGTGACGGCAAGAGGCCCAGGCGGGCGTTGACTTCTCATTCTAGATGTACCTGGGGCAACATCGTCATGTACGTGAGACTAGCATCCGGGACTCGCTTGACACCCTGTGTTAACTGCACGCGGATACACACCTTGAATGCAAAAGCGTCATAGAAAGTCTCCAACTTTGCTTTGCCCTCCGGAGAAGTCATGCGATCCTTGAGCTCCTGGTACCATTTCCTCTCTTTCGAGAACATGGCATCCGGGAACCGTTTACACTCGTACAATCGGTCGACTCGGAGCCGACTGGCGTCCAACGTATCCCACTGTGCATGGCCTCGCTCCTCTAGAAACCTGACGATGCCGTGCTTGCCATCAGGAGCCTCGCGGAAGGCCTCATCGATGTTGAGGGTTGGAAATATTGCTGGCTTGCCGTCGGCCATTTCGAGTGTCACAACATGTGCGCAGGGTCGTCTGGGGAGCGGCTCGGTAGACGTAGTAGGTGCGGTTGACTCAACGGTGACAGAGCGCTCCGTGCGCGGCTGTCTCTTCTTGGGGACACTATCCCGCGGCGGCGGGGCTGGTCCCCCGTGAGGACGGATGTACTTAATATTGGCCATGTCTGGAGTGTGCGCGGTCGTGAGGGCGTTTGACAGCGGAAATGCGGGCCTATGAGACAATTCAAAGGCCGCAGGAGGGGGACGAGCGCGTTTGCTACGCGATGCTACGCCGTCGTGCGCGCGAACAAAATTGGGACTGTAGGGGAGTGTTGTTGCGCCGTCGTCGTCAGATTTGGATGGGGCGTGCTCGAGTCTGGAGCCGGGGAAGTTGCTGTAAGTGCCATCGCCTTGGTAGCTAAGAGGAGCTCGCCTTTCACTGGAGCGCCGGAGGAGCATGTCAGGTCAGAGTGAAAGTGAAAGAGAGTGAACAGGTGATACCATCCATATAGCCCAATGACCAATGCCTAGGCGATGCCCTGTGTAACCACCGTCATAAATTTGCTAGCCCTTGAGGATTGTCATAAGAGTGTTCTGGCTTTGGTGAAGTCTCTTGCGGTCATGAGTTGCGAATAGGGAGGAACGCCCGACCTGGCACAAACTGAGCAAGTGCCCTTCCCGCTTATGCTCGGACCAAGCCTGCAAGATGAGGGCATCCAGCGCATTGTCTAGCGATGTAGCCTAGCTGGTGAGGGTAGGTGGGCTGGTGTTCGCTATTACACCGATATGTTGAGGTCGCATTCATCCATGGGTCGGCGGCCACCTGCGAGTCAGGGCAGACCGTCAGTATCTGGCCTCACAGCGTACCATTCGATCGCTAGGCGGTAATATAGCCTGGACACATTTCCAAACTTGACTGCGTGGGTTATGGCAGTTGCAGTAGAGCCGCGTATAGGCTCTTCATGCTTCTTGGCTTCTTGAGTAGATCTGCTTCCCGGCAAGCTGCCAGCATCACATCCATTACCCTCTAACATTCATGAAGATCTGTTGTTCGTGGTATCCATGATGCTAAACGATCTACTCGTTGAAGCACAACTCATCGAGGCTATACTCAGAATCAGCACGCGGACACAGCAGGTCTTAGGGCCATAGGCAATAGTCGGAGGATCGAGACACCGAGTACATGAGGTCATACAGAACGAAGTATGCACATTGCATGAGGGTGATATGAAATAAGTGCTACTACCATTCCCATGAAGCTGCAACATGGCCAAGCCTGACCTGAAGGCTGCGCTGAACTAGTAGGATCGCCACACTTCCGAATGCCATCCCGAGTAGTGTAGCCTGCCCACCACACCTTTTCAGAACGCCCTTACCAGATTAATAACCCGGGGTATCATGCTATCTCATAAAATGCATATAGGAAGTCAACGTGGATGAGTCGAAGCAGTGCTCCTGCCAGCGCGTTAAGAATCTTGAAACGGGGTATTGGCTCGATTTTCGAAGCGAAGCACATCCGAAGGATCCATGCCATCACCCATCTCAACGTCGTCATCACCTGCAGTATCGGCGATTCTGCGCTTCGTCTTGCTAGCGGCAGTGGGCCGAGGCAATTGTGAACTCGGTTGCGACCCCGTCGTGGGCGTCATTCCCAACGTAGTACTGGATCGCAAGCCAGCTACGAATCGCCGAGCTTGGAGGATATCCCAATAGGATCGTAGTATATTCTTAATGGAGTCGTCGTAGTTAACGCAGAATCGCTGTGCCTGGCAGACCTGCATGGCCTTGATGTGGTCGAAGTTGTCCAGGACTTCCATCAGATAAGCCGCGACCACTGCCGCGGACTTTTCGTTCCCAGATTCGCAGAACACGAGGACCTTGCCGAGCTGAGGATTCCCACTCGCAGCCGTCTGCTTCCTGACCTTTGCGATGTGCTGATTGATGATCTTGGTGGCTTGCTGAAACTGCCGCGCCAAAGCAAGATAGTCTGGCGCTTCGATCGTTGCCACCTCTTCGCAGACCTCACGCCCGACTTGTATGGCACCGCTCATGCTTCCCTCTCGCGCTCTGATCGCCAGAACCATGGTAATGCCCTCCCGCTGTAGAAATTCTCTATCCCTTGCTGAAGTCAGAGGGCCCAGATACAGCCATGGTAGAACCATCTGCGCCTGCCTCCGTCGCTCATATGCCCATTCCAAGAGCGTGTTTCTCTGAACTATGCTCTCGAGGTTCATATCCTTGAGGAAGCTTGTGTCGAGCTCATCCTGCGGACCATCGGTTCGCACGCCCACATTCAATTGTGGGATATCCGTGGTGAGGGTCGGTGGTGGGACCACAATCCGCGGGGGTGTAGGAAGCCGATAGGTGTATTCGTGGTGCCGCTTGTGGGACGCGGAGGAATCGGACATGGCCGTGTCCTCAAGTTTCATCGTGTTTGTGGTTGTTCGTGCGGTTGATGGGGAGGTCGCCGTCGCAGCGCGTGGCGACGGTAGCGACTAGAATTGTCAGATATGCCAATTGAATCTTCACGAATGCTGTCGAGCAGTTGGGTACTGCTTACGCTGACGTAGGAGGTACTCAAGGCGGCAGGTGTTGAAAGTTGGTGGTGTTCGGGAAGTGGATCAGCACGTATTCTGAAGCGATTGACTAGCCTGAAGAGTAGAGCCAGGCGGTCGGCAAAAGAGGCAGTACATGGCGGTGATGCTGAGCAGCTCCAGAAGTGAAGGTGAAGCTCCAGCCTGGGGAAGTCAAGATGAGGTCGTGGTCGCGCTTGCAGGCGCCTTTGGCTGACTAAGCGCTATCGATTGCGACTTCCCCCAGTCACCTCGTACACCAATTATTCTGCTTCCCACCATCCAGCTGCCCGCCATCTCTATTCGCACATCAGTAGCACCAAACCCCAGACTGCAGAATCGCACGTCGGTCTATACAGCCTTTTCGCACTGCGGATTGCAGAATGGCAGCAGTCAAAGATCCGGCGATCGGACCGTGTTCATACACAGTACACAACGGCCAGGGGTCGAATCGCCAATATAGCTGATGCAACCACGTGTGCGGCTTCATATAAAACTTGTCGATCTACCGAATTTCCGTAATGACGAATGTCAATATACAAGACGGTAAGTATTTGGGCCATAGAGGTAACCACTTCCTACACCACCTGGGCACGTAGAAATTCTTTCTCTCTCCAGATCTTGCGTTCAGTGCGCATTCACCGTCTTCTGTGTGTTTCCTCCTATTCCATTGAGTTGCAGGCACCATGTATATCTCTAGAGGGTCCACTCTTTTGTCACTTATACCCCTCATTTCTGCACACGGTCGCATAACAAAAATCACCACTCCGTCAGGTGCCGTATACAGCGGCTGGGATCCCGAACTCGTTTCATTGAACTCAACTCTGCCACCTTTAGCTGCCTGGTCCGCAGCCAACCTTGGCAATATTTTCGTTCCACCATCAGCCTTCAACACGTCGAATATCACATGCCACTTCGATGCAGTCCCTGGAGCCCTGCACGTAAACGCCACTGCTGGTTCAACACTCGATCTACACTGGAACGAATGGCCTACTTCGCACAAGGGACCCGTTCTCACATACCTGGCCGCTTGTAACGCCTCGTGTGCAGATGCCGATAAGGACGCATTGGAGTGGGTAAAGATTGACGAACAGGGAAGGCTCAATAGCACCAGTGCTATCCCAGGGCTGAACGGGACGTGGGCCAGTGATGTCCTCATATCCAACAAGTTCACCTGGACAGTCAAGATCCCGGAGGACTTGCGGCAGGGAGGGTATGTCCTCAGGCATGAGATAATTGCATTGCACGTTGCAGAGGAGCTTGATGGGGCGCAGGCGTATCCGCAGTGTGTCAATGTGTGGGTAGGCGATGGGGCGACAGAGGGCACTGGCAGCAGGGCTGCAGTTGCTTTGGTGCAAAGAGATGGTAAAACGACGATAGAAGGTGGTGTTGTAGGACCCAAGCTGTATGGTGAGACGGACAAGGGAATCCTGGTCAACATTCATGGGGATCTACCAAAGTATGAGATCCCAGGCCCGAAATTGTGGGCTGGAGCAAGCTCGATTCGACAGCCCAACGGGAAAAAAATGGGTTAGAGGAGAGCATCGACGTAGTCATCTTATTCATTATAAAGCATCTTACTCTTCGGTCTGGCCAGCTCCCGGGTCACTGAGATGCACCAATCAAGCCCAGGTTCGCTTATCTCCCTGTCCATCTTCGCATGACCCATATGTAGTGTTCCCTTGCTCTACGCCCTACACTCTATCACAGCCACTTCGATATCCCCAGATCTCATCATGCCCCTCCGCGCCGCCAGATTCTCAGATCACTCAATCATTGCTGTGCTATGTTGCGCAGCCTGGTACGACGAAGACTTCTTCGGTAGCGTCATGCATCCGCTTCGCGAACAGTACCCCAATGATCCGGCGCTATACTGGCATAGTCGTATCCGAGAACATTGGTGTGATTGGCGCAACAAGGTGTTTGTTGCTGTACAGAGAGATGAAGAAAATCCAAATCAGGAGAAGATTGTTGGTGTTGCAGTATGGCAGCGGCAGGGCGAAGGTGGGCGAAAGATGGAATTGAGTGTTTTCGATCCACGTGAGTATGATATTCATTCTTGTGCCGTCGAATGAGATTGTCGTCTTACTTGATCCTACGCACCCTGCTTGCGTTTCTCTACCAGTTGTTGTTCCCAGCCCATATCGTTCATGAAAATATCTCATTTCGAACTATATCTACCTTTCTCATCACTCGCCTTATATCACCTTCACGCGCCTTAAATCTAATAACGCTCGCCCAAGCAACCAACCAACACATCCCCCAGGAACCATCCTACCCCCCCTAATAAAACTCTCCAACTACCTCAACTCCCACCTCTACCCCAACCACGCCATCAACCCCACAAAAGCAACCCTCCTCTCCGCCGCCATGCCATTCTGCAAACACCACTGGGCCGGCCCTCGACACGAAAATTGGTACCTGGCACTCTGCGCCGTGCACCCTGTCCACCAAGGCCAGGGCTTTGGGCGAGAGCTGGTGGAGTGGGGTATCCAGCAGGCGGAAAGGGAGAATGTTCATGCGAGCGTCATGAGTAGCGATGGGAGCGATGAGTTTTATCTGAAATGCGGGTTTGAGGAGATTGTGGGGAATGCGACGGAAGGGGAGGGGAATCCTATGCGGGGTGTGAAGGGGGGTGCGATTTTGTTTTGGTTTCCGGAGGGGGAGGATGCTGGAGGGGATAGTTGAGGGCGGTAGTTTGTGCTGTGAAAAGATGGTACTATGTAGGCTTCATTGCTATTTGATACGCGCCCCTCTCTTACCGTTGCACTGAGAACGCTCATCGCTACGTACCCTAGGTAACTTCCTGATACGGCTGTTACAAGGCTCTAGGTGGTACTCTAACTCACGATTCCACGCAAAGCCCTGATCTCATCGATCCCCCACCGAAACCGCATAACACGCATGTCTCCAGACAAACAAGCATACACTGATGCACCCCAAACTTTATATAGTAAAGATTTACCTAGGTACAACCCCAGCACCCACTCGTAACTGCCGCTTTAACAACAGCGCCGATCCAAGCCGCAAGGAGCTAACATAAGCATAAGTCCATAAAAAACGCGGACGACGCGGCAGCGAGTCCATCTCCCGCGCGCTAATCGCAGGGTCTTGGGATCGGCGGCGCGGGGGATGTGTGCTAGTCTGTCCTTTTGTATATACTAGTGACGAGTGCAAGTATAGAGATAGAGAGCAATGGTAGAGCGTTCAAAGATCTTGACATCGCGATACAGACATGTACCTCGCTGGCGGGCCTTTCGAGGTTTAGCGTCTGCAGTCATGTGGCACAGTAGATACACAATCGCTCTAGGGCTGGTTTCGTGCTTTGATCGACATCATTAATTAACAGAGAGATTGAATGTCGGCGTTGTTTGGTCAGTTAGGCGCGAGGCAGCGGCTGGGGAGGAAGGTGGAAGGTGGAAGGTGGAAGGTGGAAGGTGGAAGGCTCGGGGTTCGTGAAACCGAGCCTTTGGGGGGTTGTAGACTACTGGCTTATTGCTTTTTCGCCTAGTCAGGACGAGGGACGCGGAGGAGCAATTGCAATTTAACAAGGCAGGGCGAGTCTTACTTAGAAATGTGATTACTCTAGAAGAGTCCTGTATGGCTTGGAAGTCCTAAGTGTGGCAACCTGGAGTCATACGGTCATGACTTCGAATGCATTATCTATTCCGTCGATTCAACACGGCCTCTGTACTAGATTGCACATGGTCAGCGTCCATACTTATGGCATCAAAGCTCAGAAAGACTCAGGTTGATTGAAGACTTGCTTGGTCTTTGGTTAGAGGCCCTCAGTCGTGCAATGTTACTCGAAAGCCTAGCACCAGCCACCTTATATTCCCAACTCGCCATCTCATATAGTCCAGACATCGTGAAACGTCGGACCATTAAGTGCTTATGAGATCGCCACTTCGATCGCAGCCGGAACATCCTCTGTCCGGACTTCCCAGTGCACATCTCTTCTGATAAAAAGCTCTTGACTCCCATTGCTCACGGTATCGTCCTCTTTCGGTCTTTCGGTCGAATATGCAATGGTGGCCACTTGCGCAGTGGAACTTCCCCAGCCTCGGTTTAGGCCTTTGGCGCGGCCGTCGTGCGCGAAGGGTCTGTGGTAGATTTTTACATTTCCATCTTCGTAATTGCGGCTTCTTGTTTCACTGCGGTGACCAGAGAGTGACCGCATTCGATAGCTCTCGCCCTGCCCGGGGCGATTAGAGCCATATGCGTTGGAAGTGTACTTCACCTTCACACCGCTTCCGGTATCGAAGCTGCGGATGAAAGATTGGAGACAAGGGACTGTAGCTGCTATGAGCGAGTAGCACAGTTGACTCTGTTGGTACACAATTGCAGGTGTGCGGTTGACGCCAGGATTGGAGCTTCGTAGTGATTCCATGAACTTTGTGATGCTGAGTGCAGAGAGCGCAAGAAGTGGTAGCCGGAAGGCGAACACGGAGAGGACCTGTAACTTCGATGATACAGACATTTGAAGCCTCCAGAGGAGGTATGCGGGGATGACAACGAGACAGACGTCGGTCATTGCGTCGGTAGCCACTATGACTTTGTAGCGAGTTGAGATGCCATGGCAGGTTTGGTGGGGTGTCTGAGGAGCTAGGCTGGAGGGTGAACAACCCACGGATATCAAGCACGCAGAGAGTATCGTCCAGATCACCATAAGTCCAGTGACGATGTTACAAGTCATCCAAAAGTCCTTGGTGTCCCGCGTGAAGAGGCGCTGTACAAGCATTACTGCCGCACATTTAGAGAGGCCTAGAGATATGAAGAACATGATTTGATAGTCATACTGTAGCTGTCGAGCCTAAGTCAGCTTGGATAATTTCAACTTTAAGGTAAATACTGACCGATGCCATGCGCGAATATCGTTTAAAAGAGAGAATGTCAAAATCTCTCCCAAGTCCGGCTGTGATGGACGCTAGAAGGATCCCGAACTGGGCTGTGAAAGCGGCCTAGCCAACTTGTTAACCAGGTAAACGTAAATTGTACAGAAACATGTCGCAACGTATTGCGTACCTGTGTTATACACATTGTCCAGTCATCCAACCCGAAGACTCGCCATTTCAGGCAACACCGCGTCAAAAAGGCAAGGTTGGTATAAGTGAAGGTCACGAACGCTGTGATGTATACAATGCCGGAGTGATCGTCAGCTGTGATATTCGACCAGCGGTGTCCACCAGTCGATGGCTCGGTCATGATCTTTACGACCACCGTGCTGACAGAACGACAAAATGTCGAGGAACCGCAGAATGATGCAGAAGAGACTCGCGTTTTAGCGAAGTTACCATTCCGGATCCCCTAATTATCCATCCCACGCTCTCTGATCCAGTGGCCCGACTCGCGTAACACAGAGGCGCAGTGATTGCCGCACCTGAAAATGGTTCGGAGATCTGTCCATCTGTGGACGTGTCTAATAGCGGGACGGGATAGACGTTAAAACAGGCACTGAATGAGGGAAATATGGTGATAATAATGCAAGGTTCCTTTGGCCCGCCGAAGTGTACTTGATATATGCTTGAAGTGGTGATATAGCAACTCATGTGTCAACTTTGTGTCGAGAGTATGTTCTTGATTCCAGGCGTTTCGGGCCCGTCAGGATGGTGCCGTAGACTGTCAACAGCTACTAACTTCCATTCTTACCTTTCGGCGCCTGTGGAAACCTCGCACGATCAATTACTCATGAAGCCACACTAGCCGTCAAAGGGTCTAACGGGAACATGAGAGGAGCTTTGGACGGGAAGAAAAGGGGGGGCGAGGGTGACAAGTAGTGGCAGGTAGCTAGTTGCCCTGTTCACTCACAGATCCCTGGAGTCAGCACGTTATTTCCATCGCGGCGAACGCATCTCAATGTCGAAGCAGTCAGGTGGCACAGGATGCCGGAGCAGAGTTCAATGTTGGACAGCAGTCGCTGCTTTTATGTTTAGCGCGACGTTCGGGTAGACCCCTGCTTCGCTTATTGTGCTTTCATAAAGATCCTCCCGCACCTGTACGCAGCCACCACCTGGCCTGGAATAAGGAAATACTCGAATTCCTTGCTACAAGCTAGCCCAGAGCTGTATTAGGAGGCCTAGAATCTAGCTATATAGCTACAGGACTGTTAAATTCTATATAGAAACTGTTAGAGGGGGGGCATACACCAGTATGACACCCGTGAGGCAGACTACGGCGAGAAAGCTGGGCGTACTCTTCTCTACGCCTGCGTTCCTATATATTCAGACCTCATGCCCCGCACTTGGCTGCTTACAGGTGC